>OZ026528.1:39931828-40284851 GCA_964019695.1 Loripinus fragilis
ATGCGATCAGTACCGAAATCTCGAGAGTTGGTTCAAATATTTCGTTCCTTGGTTACTGCCATAATTCGCAATATATCAGAGCATCAAATAGCTAAAGCTTCACAGCACAGCAGCGCAATCTGTTCGGAGCCTTTACTTTGCAAGCAATGAAAGTATAGAAAAGACAAGATCCCACACAATTAACCTTGGTTCCCTGTAGTAATGCTGCGAACCCATATTGTCACAGGCCCACGTGATAATGATACGTTTACGCAATTGCGTATATGCACTTAAAAATACGTTTTATGCTTTAGCCTGAGCCTTTATATACTTCCTGTTTTTTATAAAATTTATGTGATTATGTTTGGACTGCTTGTAAGAGTAGGCTTGTACATTGTAAAGGGTCCAAATATTCAAACCGTCGACGATATTGTTTACAATATTAACATGCAACCCTTCTAAACATACAATGGATCAGCTTGTCTTTACGCATTTTCAACTCCACCTTAGCTCATTTTATACTAAAAGATACTTGAACTGCAGAACTATATCAGATCTAGTTCCGACAATGATGTCTTTTTGAAAACCTTGACAACCAAGGTGAAATGCTGCGTGGCAGTTCAACAAGGCCTGCACTGTTTGATTTGACAACAATGATTTTCAGAGATTATCTAGAAATTTTACAATGCGTCCCTTTATTGAGGTCTTAATAACCGAATAAACTTTTATTCGCAACAGCTGTTTTTACGACTTCCGACAATGGGAAATTGGATATAATGTTAGGTCGATTAAAGTCACATGTGAAAAATCCTGATTATTTTAACAAGAAGATTTAATCACAAGCGCACAGCGCGAGTGATTTATCGGTATACAACTGACCGACAAACAGTGAATTATTACTCAACAATTCACGCACTAGAGCTGATCTATTTTGATTCTAACACACAATAAACGACGAAAACACATTTGAAGTCTTTAGTTTCTTCCAACTTTCCGCCCCCGGGTTTCCGCCATTGCACTGAATAATTCCTGCCAATAGTTGGACAGTGTCGCATACGTTTACATGTATTTGTAATGTCTTTCCAGCGTTAATACGACTTTATTTGTGTCCTGGTCCACATCAGAATTAAGGGCGAGGTTGGCGCCGTAAAACTGGTTTAAGCCCTCCAGTAAAATATTTTACTGACCGTTCCAAGGCGGTACTTCTTTTGTGGATCTTTTATGTTTTTGTTCTGTCTTGTGTTTGCTATGTTTTGTGCGCGTCTGTTTATATGTGCTTTGTGGTCACCTGCTGGGAAAGGGCTGACCTCTTGGCTCACGTTTGTGGTGTCTTCTGTGAGTTTGTCACTTTCCCATTGGTATCCTGGGTTAGGTGTGGTACTTGATTGTATCGATTCCTGATCTTTGCACCATTACTTACTTTTACACTGTCTAATGCCATGAATTACGTCATTAAATGACGTCAGCTAGCTCGCTTTTTCCTCACGCTTTCAAATATGTTCTTAAAAGGGCATCCTTTGGAAGCAAAGACTGCACCAAAGAACTGAAACTAGAGTGTGCATATTATCTGGGCCAGACTAGCTCGTTTCTGCCATTTAGGCTTCATCAGTGACCCTCTAACTGTGAAATATTGTTTGATATATCACGTTTTTGCCACGCGCTCTATAGTTGAGGTGTGTGAGAATTATCTGCACGATTCAATGTCTGACCTTTTTATCCAACCCCAAAAACCAGGGTGTGCATAATGTCAAACATTTTATTTGCATATTGACCTTCTTCAGAATTTTTGTTTACCTTTTGTCCCCATACAGGAGACAAGGGTGTGTAAAAGGGTACAACATTTGCATGCATGGTGTTATATGCTTCATTCTGATTAATTTGATTATGCAACATGACTACTTTCAGAAAACAAATTAACCGTTTGACCCTACCCCAGGGGACAAGGGTAAGAGCAAAATATTTGCTAATATGTTATTGTAAGCTGCATTCCCTTTAATTTGATATGCAACATGACCCTATTCTGAAAAAGTTAATTTTATATTGGGGGGGGGGGGGCATTTTTGGCTCTAGGGGCATAACTTGAATAAACTTGGTAGAGGCCATGTGGTTTCAGACAAGAAGATTTTTCATGATTCCCTATTTAGCCTATGTAAACCATGTGAGCCCTGGGGCCAGGCCATTTTTGGCCCCAAGGGTATAATTTGAATAAATATGGTAGAGGTCCACAAGTTCATGCTACATACCAATATCAAGGTTCTAGGCCTTGTGGATTCAGACAAGAAGAGTTTTTCATGTTCCCTATATAAGCCACTGGGTGCGTTTCTTTGGCTTCACTGGGCATAAGCCGGTTGTAGTCTATTACTGGCGGGGCACTCGATTGATTTGGATCATGTGGCGGCTCACCCGATAGGCACACTACCGGTGTATGCGGATCTTGTCGAATTTCAACCAAGGTGTGGAAGCGGCGAGACCTGGCCCTGAGGTAATAAAACTTTTTTCGTACTCAACTCACCTGAGCATGAAATTTCAACTGCTCATAAAAACTAAAATACCGACAAATAAAGAAGTTTCTTGCCTTAAGTCTCTCAGATGTTGTATTTATCATGCTAATAAATGTTAAGATGCCAGCAATTGTTGGCATTTTAACATTTATGAGCAGGAAAAATTTTGTGCTCAGCTGAGTTGAGTACGAAAAAAGTTTGATAGCCTCGGGGGCCTGTTTCGCCTCTTAAAGATTCGTACCACAAATAAGAACTTTTGTGCCATTTTCGCTCTATTGCAGTGGCTTACTACCCATCCTTGGTCATGTGATTGGCGCAAGCCGGAAGGGCAGGTGAGGCAGCAGCGTACACCGTTTGGTGCCAAAGAAACACAGACTATCTTAAACATGTGACCCCTGGGGGCGGGCCCATTTTTTGGTCCCAGGGTTATATTTGATTAAACTTGGTAGAGGTCTATTAGATGATGCTACATACCTAGGCCTTCTGGTTTCAGGCAAGAAGATTTTTTTATGTTTTCCCTATATAAGCCTATGTAAAACGTGACCCCCCGAGCAGGCTATTTTTGGCCCCAGGGGTAATATTTGATGGGTGGGTGGGTGGGTGGGTGGGTAGGTAGGTAGGTAGGTAGGTGGGTAGACAGACAGACAGACAGGCATAGACAGACAGACAGACAGACAGACAGATAGATAGATAGATAGATAGATAGATAGATAGATAGATAGATAGATAGATAGATAGATAGATAGATAGATAGATAGATAGATAAAACATGTCGGTGAAATGTCTTCAAAACCCCTGCCGCTTCAAACTGTCTTCAACTCTGTCGGTGAATTGTCTTGTCACTCACAACGATGGATACGGGAAGTTGGCTGCCGGAAAACAGGGAACCAAATTCGCGCGAAATCGGAACAACAACAAACCATTTTCTTGCCATAAAAATCAGATCTATATCCTGATATCGTCTTACCAGGTACATTTTCGAGCCATTTTTTTTTAAATCGGGGCGATTCTGTCTTAGCTTATTATGAACTGTTTCATTGGCTGCAACACTGGAACCACGAAGTCATGAAGAGCTTGGCGTACTCTGGATGGTAGTTTTCCCCTAGCCAGTTTTGCCCTTTTTCTCTAGTACCATGCCACAGGAACTAGTCACAATCTTTATGAATAAATTTTCCTTTTTAAAGGAGGGCTTGCCTAGTTGAAAAACATCATGTGCACCTTGTTGGGAACACCTCCAAATTTGGTTATTGTTTACACTGCACTAAAACCACGTCGTAGACGAACATTAACAATACCGTGGTGTAGGCTAATTTGGCGCACCTAAGAGTTTGAGCTGATGCGCCAAATTAGACTACACAAGTGTAGTTATTGAGTCGGTGGGTAAGATACTCTTTTGGAAAAAGAAAAACACAAACAGTTATCTAAAGCTGCACCTAGCACCGTACACTGAAGGACTTTAAAACGCAGAAAATGAAATTAATAAAATTTCCTTATTTTCAATGTATCATTTTTTTTAGTTTTGGCAACAATGAACATCAACACGTCAGCAAAACATGTTTTTAATTTCATGCCAAAATAATAAATAATGTTAGGACAACAGTCTATTGAATAGCAATGCCCTTAGATTCAAAAGTTGCAAATTGAAATTTGTCTAGGAATCAGACGTGATTTTAAGTAATTGTTTAAAAATATTTTTGTATTAAAAACCTGGATACAAATTACCCTCGAAGCCCTATTATTTGTCTGGAACTGATGATAGCCAGCCAGAACGGATATCGTCAATGCAAATATCGTTGATACACTTGACGTAAGATGCCGTCTTAACGTCAGGTCGTCATTTTTGGTAAACCAGACCTGCCTCAATATTTAACTGTCCCTGTAGCCTGATAACGATCTCTGAGGGGCTGTATAGTTGATCGCCTTTCCCAAAGGCCTAGAACTTTTCAAATAGTCATTTCATGTTTCCCATAAAAATATATTCCTAATTTGTTGCTAGTCTATAGGCTAATGCTAAGTTCTGATAATCATACAACTCTACTGCAGACAATTACATTTATAGAGTAATGAACATAACCATTCGGAAAAGAAAGAAATATTATTACAATATTTTACATGTATTAATGACCAATTTTATTATCAGACTGGTAGCAATTCTATATAGATTACTGATGGCAATTATAATGGCCCACTTCGAATAGAAGTTTAGTTCCTACTATAGTAACTAAAGTTCAATTCGAACATCGATAGTCGCTACTATAATGACGTCATGAACCTACTAAAGATCAACGGTGGGTCAGAGCACCGTTACTCTAGTAGCTCATCTGGTTCCCTCCTCTAGACCTATCTAGCAAGATGGGTTGAAGATCTATCAATAGCGTCAAAATGTTTTTATTTTACAAAATAAATCCTTGGTGTGTTCTATTGGCGGTCCCTCTTATTCGTAATTGTTAATTGGAGTAGTCTGTGCATTTTATGCACCCCCTTTTTGTCTATGATGAAGAATTGAGGCAGGACTTACAGGGCTATTCACTTTGTTTACTTGACAACTAATTAAAAGGGAGCAACTGTAGCCATTCAGGTGTAAACGTAAGCACGCATCTATTACGTAAGATCTTTAGTAGGAACTTTAGTTCTATTCGAAGTGGGTCAATATCATTCCAATTGTGCCAGATGGTTCATATTTGGACAATCGTGGCATGATTAATAAAGTTATAAAACTAAATCTGCAGTGTTTTTATACATGCTTACACGTATGTACAAGCTACATGTCAAATTGACCCAGAAGTGTATGCAACACGCCATGATCCCAAAATATATCCTCACACCAAATTTAGGATTCCTACCTCAAATTATATACAGATATGCTCTGATCTCGACCTTGCTAGAGCAGAAACCAGAGGTCAAGGTCACAGTGACCTGGAAACATTTGGTGACTCTCCAGGGTCCAAGATGTATCTACATACCAAATATGGAATGCTACCATTTTTTCAAGAACTGACTCCTGAGATCAAGGTCACAGTGGATGAAAACAGTGAGCGACATTCCATGACCACAACATATATCCAAAAATTGAATTTGGGGGTTAATATGGCATATAATATGAGACACACGCTTACAGGGTTCGCACAGACCTGGAAAAATTTTGGCCTTGGTCCTGGAAAAAAGTGCCTTTTGTCCTGGAATTGTCCTGCAATTTTGTCAAATCATCCTTGAAAATATGAATTAGTCTTTGAAAAATATAAAAATACAACTATTCCTTTCAGATTTATGGGATGCGCTAAAAAACTGTGTGAAAACCGCAAAAAACTGAATGAAAATCGCTAGATACACGTCAAAGAGCGAGGTGCAACTCGTATTCTATTCTATTCAATTTGTGCGGTAGTCCCGGTTTTTATCACCAGTGTCAGAATCAAAGTAATGGAGTGCGCCTATTCATTTCGCCGCTTCTGACTGAAAAAAGTGCACTTTAAAACGTTGTGTTTTACAAAATTGGGAAGAAATTGAGTCCTTGAAAAATGAAAAAGTCCTGGAGTAGTCCTGGAAAAGTCCTGGACTTCTGTTTTCCCATTTCCCATTTCTGTACGAACCCTGTCTTTAGTTGCTGTCGGTGAGTTGTCTTGTCGTTGAACTGTTTTGTTCCCATAACCACGACCGTTATGCTAACAGTTTGTTTATATAAATAGACAAACCGGGTAGAGGGTATCACTATTCCGACAGAAATGCTTGCGGCGAGAGCGCCGCAAGCAAAAAAAAAATAAAGCCGTGTATCTCTAAAAATAGACCATAGTCTATAAAAGTATTTATTATATAACTAAGAAAAAAGACTGAATTTCATTGGCTTAGAGCGCTCATGTGGCCAGTCAATATATTGTCATATTCACTGGCTTGCGCGCGCTTGCCAGTGTATATTAGTTACTAAAATTAGACTCCTTGCTGTTTTTTCCGTTCTGGTTCTGCTTTTCTAAAGCGTGGCTAATAATCATATCGTAGATGCTGAGAAGGCAACAAATCACGCACTGGAGCTGATCTATTTCGATTTTAATGCACAATAAACGGCGAAAACAAATTTGATGTCTTCAGCTTCCTCCAACTTTCCGCCTTTGCACTGAAGAACTCCCGCCAATACTTAGACCACGTCGCATACGTTTACATGTATTTGTAACGTCTTTCAAGCGTAAAAACGACGTTACACCGTCTAACGCAATGAATGACGTCATTTACCAGTAACTGAAATGACGTCAGCCATCACGTATTTTCCCTGCGCTTTCAAAGCTGTGAATTATTGTTAGGCATATCACACTTATTTTATCATTGGCTCTACACACTTATTTTATCATTGGCTCTACATGCGAAGTGTGTTAGAATTCTTGTTTGTAAATGTTGAATGATGACACTCATGCACAACATATATGCAATAGTAAAAGGGTGGTCTTATTTAGCAGGGCCGTCGCCGCATAATTAAAAGTGGTCAGGCGGAGGAAATCATCGAGTGCCGTGTCACGAGAAGGGGGGATAGGGGGTCTCCCCCGAGAAAATTTTGAATATTTAGCGCTCCTTTGTGCGTTTTTAATGGGTTTTTATGCGTTTGGCACAGATTTCAATCACGCTTTTTTGCTAGAAAAGATATTTCTTGGTGCGTGAGAAAACCGAATGCTAAACAAAATGGTTTTCAGATAGTCACGATTTTTTTTTAATTATTCTTCAGCATATTTCTTAGACATTATGTCGCCTATGTTTCCTCAGGTATTGGCAAAGTACTTTTAGCACTGATCCTTGGTTGTCATGGACGGATCCAGCCCCCCCCCCCCCCCCCCCCCCCCGAAAAATCACAAAAAATTAGGGTATCTAAGCAATACTGGTCCAGATCTCCTGAAAAAACACAAAGCTACCAAGCCAGCATTCAATGTTGGGCCATTATAGGCCCGCCAGCGAAACGCCATTCAAATGCCGTTTCGCTGGCGGGCCAATGATGGCCCGCCTATAGTGGTATTTTGATCCTCCCGCCCCTCATCAACTAAAAAAAAGTCAAAGTTGGACCTCCTCTGACATAACTTTCTGGGTCCGGGCATGGTTGTACTTCAAAGAGTTATATTTTCGAATGATATACATTAGCGTCTTTTCAATTAGTACACCCGTTACTTTAACATCTTTAAGGGTCTAGATTTTTGCTGCACAACTTTCCTTGATGAGTTCCCTTCTCGATAGGCATAACGTGAGATATTTGGCTTTGAACATATCGTAATGAAGCCAGGGCCTACTGTCAAACTACGACGGCTTAACCCTTCTCTGTTCATGCTTCTTAAAGTCGAATGAACGTTTGGGGAACCGAAAAGTCTTGCGCTGAATTGGAACAGGCAGAACTTGTATATCCGTAACGGAATGAATTGTTGCAACACATGCCCACGATGCTCGTAATGTTTAAACATACTCAGTCGTTTAGAAGCCTTGAAAAAATGTCAATTAAAGGGAAATGAAACCAGCGCATAGAAATTATCTGGGCCTCAATGCGAGAAGACTTGTCTTACGGGTTTACGACCATGCAAGACTCAAACCAACCTGCTCAGTTACAGCGAGAACATGTAGCTAGAAAGCTGAAATTTTGCGCGTAGCAAGTTTATCAATTATACTTTCAAGAGGGCGAACAACAAAGGCACTGATCAGATTGCGCAGTTGTGTAGGCTGGTCTGCGCCTTTAATCTTCGAATGCAACTACGTCAGGTTTTCTCTCGACACGGCCCATAAGTATGATAACTGTCATTTTAATAATTGCATTGTTTTTCATTGTTTTCACACCTTGGCTAGGTCGGTCTATGGATGACACGCGCAACGAGCGTTATCGATGATTGCATCAATAAATTGAAAATGAGAGGTAAGCGCAAAGAAAAATGAGCCAAAACGAGAAAAAAGGGATACGTCGGAAAGCATACTCGTCCAAAAAAGTGGTCCGGCACTCGCCGTCCTGCCGGACCGGCGACGACGGCCTTGTTTAGGGTTGCACTGTTTCTGCTAAATGCTTGTCTGTCCCAAAACTTGTATATAAGTTCAGTATTTTTTCCAGATGCAATAATACCCGTACATCTTTCTCTAAATGTTATATAATAAAACAATTATTGACTAATGAGGCATTGGATATGATGTGATATCTACCAGAGAATACCAATATTGACCTATTGAGGTACGGACCCGTACCCCTAGCATATTCTATCATGTCAGGCTACAGGTACAGACATGATATAACCCTGATGAGAAGTTATCATGATGATAAGTGTTAGAAAATACCTTGTTGTTGTGTTATGAAATACCAATCCAGTAAGTCGCCATTTGCTATGTGGAATAACTCTGTATAGTAAATATAAAAACGAAACACGAATTCGGAAATGGGACAAGTGGCGCGGGATTTATGTTGTGTTGTTGTTGTTGTTGTTATCCGTACAAACAGTATCTAGACCTAAAATTATACCTATAATAATAACTATTTGATGTAACCGCCTAATTCTCGCTACTCATTTATAAAACTCCAAGAAAATTATGTTCAGTCTCACTTTGTCAGAATGGCTCAAATGCTGAACATAGGGAAAAAGTTTGAGGACTTTTCCTCTTTAGAAATTGCCATCCAGCAGTATCAGAAGGAAGAAAATGTTCAATTCTTAGGGGCAGTTCGCGAACCATTGAAAAGGCACAGCCACGGATGCCAGACAAAAAACTTAATGA
Organism: Loripinus fragilis; assembly: GCA_964019695.1. Classification (NCBI taxonomy): domain Eukaryota; kingdom Metazoa; phylum Mollusca; class Bivalvia; order Lucinida; family Lucinidae; genus Loripinus; species Loripinus fragilis. The sequence goes on from OZ026528.1 coordinate 39,941,020, forward strand.
ACGTCTGAAGTATTATGAGATATCATTTCATTGTATACGCGGTGGCAAGAACTTTAAATCCAGGAGTACAGGAACGAGAGAACAGAAGTAATCTATCTATCTTTTCGTTTTGAAGGTCATGACAAGTAAACCCAGCCAGCACACTATGTCGGACCCACATCGGTCTGCCCACAAAATGCCATTCAAATGTCATTTCGCTGGCGGGCCGACCCTGGCCCACTTTTTATGTTTAGTTTTGATGTTAGTTTTGATATAATGCGTTACAAATCAACTATTATATTTTCAGATAAACATTTTTGGTGCTCGAAAGAGTCTTCACGATGAGACGGTTCTTTTGAGTACCAAAAACTTACGTTAACAGTGATAGAAAATACAATTTTACACACCGCCCGTCCGTCTGTCCGTTCGTCAGTCCGTACAATTTTATTATTTGTTTTTGTGCTTAGAAGTAACATAGGTACCTTAAGGAATTTAAAAATATTAAGCCTGTCCATACGTTTAAAGGTCCTGACAAACAAACCCAGCCAGCACACAATGTCGGACCAATATGGGTCCGCTAGCAAAACGCCATTCAAATGGCATTTCGTTGGCGGGCCGACCCTGGCCCGCTTTTTTATGTTTAGTGGGATATATAATGCGTAGATCAATTATTCTCTAGTCATTTCAGACATATAGATGGTGCTAAAAAGAGTCCTCTCGATGAGACGGTTCTTTTGAGCACCTAAAATCAACGTTAATTTAGAAAATACAATTTTATCTATCTATCTATCTATCTATCTATCTATCTATCTATCTATCTATCTATCTATCTATCTATCTATCTATCTATCTATCTATCTATCTATCTATCTATCTATCTATTATCTATCTATCTATCCGTTTTGCAGCACATTCCAAAATGGATGTAGAGCGCATATCGCTCAAGCGTCATCAGATGGACAGATGCTTGAAATCAAGTATTTAGATGAACAGCACGGTCCCTGACAGGTCGTATCTTTTCAGAAAAAAATATTACCATTCAAGGTAAATCTTTCTTTTATCGGATAATAATCACACTGGTCAATGTAAACGCACCGGTGGTTGCTACAACGAGCTTGTGGTTGCATTTTTCAGTACCGGTGGTGGCGTAAAAGGTAAAAAAAATCTATACCTGTTGACTTTATTATTTATTTATAAACTTACATTTATTTTATTTGTGATGACACCTGGCGCACAGACCACCGGTCAAAAAATGCTCCCAGTGCGTTGTAATTAAAATTCCTCAATAAAACATTTGCTAGTTCACCAAGAAAAAAAAACAAAGTAGTAATCGTTTTTTGGATGTTATTTCATGGGAATATGACGACAGCTGCGCTTAGACATGCAGATTTCACTCAATTTAGACAGTTACACTAGAAAAAAGCACCTGTCACGGCAAAACTCCAGAACTTTGTTGGATTTGCAGTCCAAACCATGAATTAAATCACCAATTGCTTGGCAGAGCCATAAACTGCAATGTTACTGGTGGTCTGTGCGCCAGGTGTCATCACAAATAAAATAAATGCAAGTTTATAAATAAATGATGAAGTCAACAGGTATAGATTTTTTTACCTTTTACGCCACCACCGGTGCTGTAAAATGCAACCACCAGCTCATTGTAGCAACCACCGGTGCGTTTACATTGACCAGTGTGATAATAATAATAATAATAATAATAATAACAATAATAATATTAATAATGATAACAAACAACATAAATCCCGCACCACTTGTCCCATTTCCGAATTCGTGTTTCATTTTTATATTTACGATACAGAGTTATCCCACATTGCAAATGGCGACTTGCTGGATTTGTATTTCATAACACAAAACAAGGTATTTTCGAACACTTATAATCATGATAACTTCTCATCAGGGTTATATGTCTGTACCTGTAGCCCGACATAGAAGAATACGCTAGGGGTACGGATCCGTACCTCTAGCCTCCTAGGCTAGGGGTACGGATCCGTATCCCTAGCCTCCCAGGCTAGGGGTACGGATCCGTACCTCTAGCCACTGCCTTTTTTTAATTCTAAGGGTTTGTGACTAGTTCCTGTGCACCATGCCCCTTTCCCCAGCGCCATGCCCTTTTCTAAAACTATATTAATTAATTAATATTTTGGTAAAAAATCTTGAAAATCTGACAAAAACTTAAGAAAGTTACAGTTTTTTCAGTTGGAAGCCTGAAGTAGCAGGGATCCAGCTAGCAATCTATATGGGTCCCATGTTGGCACCCATATGGGCAGTGCAACCGGGTTTTAAATGGGTCCCATATGGGCTGGCCCATATAAATAAAATAAAATAAATGGTAGAAGCAGGGGCATATCCAGGATTTCTTGCTAGAGTGTTCAAATTTACAAAGGGGGGTTGGATTTGAAAATTGTATCGTCAAATACCCTACAATCGCCAGCTCCATACGTCTGCCATGTATGTTGTTTACTCTGTAATATCACGTAATCTCGAATGCACGCGAGAGTGACCGTGAGAATTTTTTAACGGAATTGTAAACACTGCGAGGAAAAGTTGATCCTGTCAAAATGAGGCACAAACAGTTAAGTACAGCATAATTAACTTAAGATAACTTATTTTACTCGCTCTTACTTATGTCCAAAAATACCCCTTCATAACTCACGTGATTTTCTAAAATTCCAAAGTTTGGGCAAAATTGAAGCCGGTCGTCTGCAATGTTGACATTTTATGAATGGAAGTCACGTGGTAGCGTAACACAATTATTAGGCCAAGCTATTTAAATGTTGATTTTTTGTAGCTTGGGGTCTTAGAATAGAACACATTTTTATGACGTTTTTGTGTGTGTTTCTTTGCCCGTTTTTTGAGACAAAACCTCAACAAATTCTGCACCAGAACAGATTTCAGAACCCCAAAAAGGTCTACGCCCATGATGCACTGACAAATGCCTACTTTCAGTGTGTAGAAAATAAGATGCCAGTGAGAAAAGCTGCAAAACTGTACAACATACCCCACACCACTTTGAGAGACAGGCTGTCCAGTAGAGTGCATATAGATACGTTGCTTTTACACATTAAAACGGTTCTTTTTTCCCAATTTTGTATTTCATGAAAGTTGAATGTTGTTAAAACCCAATATTAAAATTATGCTTGGCCTTAATTTTGAGTTTTTCCGCGGGAATAGTGTGACGTCACTCACTTGGCAGAAGTAGGTCACACCCAAAATGGCGGAATTCAATTTACCATGTTTACATAAGCTTCGCGTGTCATAGTACGATGTTGGATTGGAGTAAGGATTTATCGCAGTCGAATGCAAAAATGATTATAAATAAGGTAAGCATATTTAATTGTGCATGCTTCATTTATTTTATAATAAGAATTACCGACAAAGCTTAGTGTGGCGCAGTTTGGTCGCCCGAGGATACCTGATAATTTGATAGTCTATGCTGATTTTGCTAGAAAATCCTCACAAAAATGGAATAATTTTGTCCAAAAAGGGGGTTCAAGCGAACCACATGAAACCCCTATGTATCCACCACTGTAGAAGCTAGCCATGCATTTTAAACAAGGAAATAAGTTTATATGCAGAGGTTTATATCATTTTCCTTTTCCTTTATGGGGTTGTTATATGGGACCCATCTGGGCAACCCACAAATGGGCTAACCCATATGGGACCCATGCTGAACCCAGTTGCACTCCCCATATGGGTCGCATATGGGTAGCCCATATGGGACCCATATAGGCATGTTTGCTGGTATATACACCTGCTGTTACAATATTTTGCTTAGTGTTAATCCTTTTACAATGGTCACTAATTACCTGAGGCAATTTTGACACATCACTTTGATGACAATACCCCAAATAGCAATTATTTAAAATGAAGTGTGAATCTGAACCTTTAGGGGGGGGGGGGGGGGGTACTCTGTTATTTTCACACATACGTAGGCTCGGGCTATTTTTGGGGTTCAAAATACTGAATTTCAATAATTTTTGGGGTCATCACAAAATTGGGCTAGTTTGAGGGTCATTTCTATGCAATTTAGGGTCTTTTTTTAAGGTCAAAGTACAGAATTGGGATATTTTTGGGGGTTGCTAAAATTTCAAATATTTTTTTTGGGTGCTTGAAATTCCTGATATTTTTTTGGGGTGGTGAATGGTAGATGCTGGGTCCGAGCCTACGTATGAGGAAAAAATTAGAGTAACTATTGGGCAATTGGAAGCCAATATATGAATCACTTTGTAGCTATACCCCCTTAATTTTCCCGTATTTTCTCTTAATCTCTCATGTTTTCATCAATATTCATGAGAATTTAAATTTGATGTGTTATGAATTGGATCATTTTGGTAAACATGTTGTGTCTATGCATTGACTTAAAATCAGGTTTGGCACTATTGGGCACTTAACTACTGAGATATGAGTAATTTTGGAAGTGCACCCCCTTTATTTTTGCCGCAATTTTTCTTTCATTTCTTCTGTTTACATTAAAAATCACGAATATTCATGATAAATATTTTTCATATTATACCTTATGGTAAAAGTACGATGTCTAAGCATTAAATTGGCACTAGGTTTGATACACTGGAACACATGGTAGGTGAAATATTTGTCATTTTATATGTACATCCCTTAATTTTTCTAAGATTTTTTCTTTAATTACAAAACTTTTCATTAATATTCATGAATATGCAAATGAGATAATTTTCATATAGGACCACTGGATGAAAGAACCACTGAGGATATAAAAACTGGCAACAATGGTGGTTTGATGATGTTTTTGTGCTGAAATATGTTCATTTATGTTTTTTTTTATGATTTTACTTCATTTTTGTAGGTTTTCATTAATATTCATAAATATGCAAATTAGATGATTTACAAATCTGACCACAGGAAGAAAGACATGTGTCCCCCCAATCTCGAGAATCATATAAGCGGTTGCCATGGAAACCATGCATTTTTACGCAGCCCAGACCTAATTTCTTGTGAGGAGAACTTCATTTCACATTCTGATTGTCCCACTGAACATTTTGGCATGAATTTAAAAGGCCCTAGGAGTGCAGGATAGATCGTACCTTAACCCCTCCCATAGGCTTATAGTTTTTACGTGTTTTTCCCTCATTTTTTTAAGTTTTCAGGCATTTTCATGAATATTCAAATGAGATAATATTCATATAGGACCACTGGATGATTGGACCTGTCAAATTGTAACATTGATTATATTAAAACATGCAACAATGACAATATTGGGATGAAATCAGCCTATTTATATTTGTAATGATTTTCCCTTATTTTTTAGCGTTTTTATTAATATTCATGAATATGCAAATTATGCAAATAAGGTACGTTGCATATTTGACCATGGAATTAAAGGCCTATGTCTTAGCTTTATTTTAGCACAAATTTTAGTACTCTACGACTAAAAGCAGCTGAGATATTATTGATCTTGTACGTATACCCCCATTCGTGAAACACATTTTTAATGTTTTCATAAGTATTTATGAATATGCAAATTAGATAATTTCCATATGCAACAAGGGGATATTAGGCATTTGTCTAAGCTTTAATTTGGTATTAAGTTTAGTAGTCTAGGATAAGTAACAGCTGAGATATGAGTAATTTTATAGGCAGACCCCCTTCTCAAATTCGCTATGGGTTGGCATAGAAACCATGCAATTTCACATAGCCCAAACCAAATTTTTTTTTGAGGACACCTTCGTTTCCCATCCAGGGGGTCCCAATGAACAATTTGGCACCCATGAAAAATTGTCCTGGGGGGGTGCAAGGTAACCTAAATTGGATGCCGGGGTAGGATATTAATTGCTAGTAATACCACATTCAATTTCTAACTTGTATTTAAAAGTGCCCTCTTAGCCTGTCACCGCACGTTCAAGAGTGCCCTCTTAGCCTGTTGTTGTGCTCTTAAAGTGCCCTTTTCTTGGAAACTTTACCATGCCCTTTTTTGGACAAGGGGAAACACTAGCCCAAGACAATTCAGCCCAATTTAAGTTTTATAACTAGACAACTCATCCCACACTTTAGAGGAATTAAAGTATGTGTGTTTTAATCAAGTATCCTTAGTTTCCAGCTGGTACCGTAAACTACTGGTATGTCTCGTCAGTGACGTATATTAGATAGGTCACTAGTCTCATGAGGGGGGGGGGGGGGGGGGTTAAATGGGACTTGTCACTTTAGATTTCACAAAAATTCTAAGAGTTATTGCAATACATCAGGGCCTTTTCTCCCTATCACCAGGGTCAGATATAAGGCCCCATTCCCAATCCAAAATATCCTCCTTTTCCCAATTTTCAAAAAAAAATCCCAATCTGAAGGTAAAATAAATCTCCCTGGGTTTGATCGATAAATAGCCCCAGAATTGCTAGATCTGAGCTGCGCTGTAACAAACAGACCTTGATAGCATTTCGGCACACTATATGTAGGATGTGTTTGTTATGCGCTATTTACACCGAAATGTCATCTGTATTCATGGATCGCACAATAGTAAATATTATTTAGCAGTTTACACTTCTTAAAATTCTAAAAATGCTGCATATTTCTTTCCCAATTCTAGCCAGGGGCCTTTTCCCAAAATAGCTGGAAAAGGCCCAGTACATTTCGAATATATGTGTCATATAGAAACCATTTACCTCGAAAGAAAATATATTGGCTTAATTTACCAACAATTTTTTTAATTGCCACGATCATTACTATATGTATCTAATGTTTCCCCAAGCCCCCCAAAAGGGAAGGTAAGGTTTCTAGGAGTAGCCTTTTAAAATGTATATAAGTATATTTTTTCCGGAAAAAAGAAATAATTAAAAAAAATAAGTGTCTACCCTACCTAAATTTTCAGGCTTGTTACCCGAACCATACTTTTTTTATTTGGCCTTATATTTATCAGATGGAAGTGCTGGAAAATCTGGAGGTAGAGAGACAACAGATAGATAGAGTTAATGAACTTCTTGAGCTGAAAGATTCACTACAACAGCAGCTTACAAAATCTACAATCAAACAGGTAATAATGAACTTCTTGAGCTGAAAGATTCACTACAACAGAAGCTTACACAATCTACAATCAAACAGGTAATAATGAACTTCTTAACAGATAGATTCACTACAGCAGCAGCAGCTTACACAATCTACAATCAAACATGTAATACTGAATTTCTTGAGCTGAAAGATTCACTACAACAGCAGTACACACAATCTACAATCAAACAGGTAATAATGAACTTCTTGAGCTGAAAGATTCACTACAACAGCAGCTTACACAATCTACAATCAAACAGGTAATAATGAACTTCTTGAGCTGAAAGATTCACTACAACAGCGGCTTACACTATCTACAATCAAACAGGTAGTAATGAACTTCTTGAGCTGAAAGATTCACTACAACAGAAGCTTACACAATCTACAATCAAACATGTAATACTGAACTTCTTGAGCTGAAAGATTCACTACAACAGCAGTACACACAATCTACAATCAAACTTCTTGAGCTGAAAGATTCACTACAACAGCAGCTTACACAATCTACAATCAAACAGGTAATGATGAACTTCTTGAGCTGAAAGATTCACTGCAGCAGCAGCTTACACAATCTACAATCAAACATGGAATAATGAACTTCTTGAGCTGAAAGATTCACTACAACAGCAGCTTACATAATTTAAAATCAAACAGGTAATAATGATCTTCTTGAGCTGATAGATTCACTACAGCAGCAGCTCACACAATCTACAATCAAACATGTAATAATGAACTTCTTGAGCTGAAAGATTCACTACAACAGCAGCTTACACAATCTACAATCAAACAGGTAATAATGAACTTCTTGAGCTGAAAGATTCACTACAACAGCAGCTTACACAATCTACAATCAAACAGGTAATAATGAACTTCTTGAGCTGAAAGATTCACTACAGCAGAAGCTTACACAATCTACAATCAAACAGGTAATAATGAACTTCTTGAGCTGATTGATTCACTACAACAGCAGCAGCTTACACAATCTACAATCAAACATGTAAGAATGAACTTCTTGAGCTGAAAGATTCACTACAACAGCAGCTTACACAATCTACAATCAAACATGTAATACTGAACTTCTTGAGCTGAAAGATTCACTACAACAGCAGCTTACACAATCTACAATCAAACAGGTAATAATGAACTTATTGAGCTGAAAGATTCACTACAGCAGAAGCTTACACAATCTACAATCACACATGTAATAATGAACGTCTTGAGCTGAAAGATTCACTACAACAGCAGCTTACACAATCTACAATCAAACAGGTAATAATGAACTTCTTGAGCTGAAAGATTCACTACAACAGCAGCTTACACAATCTACAATCAAACAGGTAATAATGAACTTCTTGAGCTGAAAGATTCACTGCAAAAGCAGCTTAAACAATCTACGATCAAACAGGTAATAATGAACTTCTTGAGCTGAAAGAATCACTACAACAGCAGCTTACACAATCTACAATCAAACAGGTATTAATGAACTTCTTGTGCTGAAAGATTCACTACAACAGCAGCTTACACAATCTACAATCAAACATGTAATAATGACCTTTTTGAGCTGAAAGATTCAATACAACAGCAGCTTACACAATCTACAATCAAACAGGAAATAATGGACTTCTTGAGCTGAAAGATTTACTACAGCAGAAGCATACACAATCTACAATCAAACGTGTAGTAATGAACTTCTTGAGCTGAAAGATTCACTACAACAGCAGCTTACACAATCTACAATCAAACAGGTAATAATGAACTTCTTGACTTGATAGATTCACTACAACAGCAGCTTACACAATCTACAATCAAACAGGTAATAATGAACTTCTTGACTTGAAAGATTCACTACAACAGCAGCTTACACAATCTACAATCAAACAGGTAATAATGAACTTCTTGAGCTGAAAGATTCACTACAGCAGAAGCTTACACAATCTACAATCAAACAGGTAATAATGAACTTCTTGAGCTGAAAGATTCACTACAACAGAAGCTTACACAATCTACAATCAAACAGGTAATAATGAACTTCTTGAGCAGATAGATTCACTACAGCAGCAGCAGCTTACCCAATCTACAATCAAACATGTAATACTGAACTTCTTGAGCTGAAAGATTCACTACAACAGCAGTACACACAATCTACAATCAAACAGGTAATAATGAACTTCTTGAGCTGAAAGATTCACTACAACAGCAGCTTACACAATCTACAATCAAACAGGTAATAATGAATTCTTGAGCTGAAAGATTCACTACAACAGCAGCTTACACAATCTACAATCAAACAGGTAGTAATGAACTTCTTGAGCTGAAAGATTCACTACAACAGAAGCTTATACAATCTACAATCAAACAGGTAATAATGAACTTTTTGAGCTGAAAGATTCACTACAACAGCAGCTTACACAATCTACAATCAAACATGTAATACTGAACTTCTTGAGCTGAAAGATTCACTACAACAGCAGTACACACAATCTACAATCAAACAGGTAATAATGAACTTCTTGACTTGAAAGATTCACTACAACAGCAGCTTACACAATCTACAATCAAACAGGTAATAATGAACTTCTTGAGCTGAAAGATTCACTACAACAGCGGCTTACACAATCTACAATCAAACAGGTAGTAATGAACTTCTTGAGCTGAAAGATTCACTACAACAGAAGCTTACACAATCTACAATCAAACATGTAATACTGAACTTCTTGAGCTGAAAGATTCACTACAACAGCAGTACACACAATCTACAATCAAACAGGTAATAATGAACTTCTTGAGCTGAAAGATTCACTACTACAGCAGCTTACACAATCTACAATCAAACAGGTAATGATGAACTTCTTGAGCTGAAAGATTCACTGCAGCAGCAGCTTACACAATCTACAATCAAACATGGAATAATGAACTTCTTGAGCTACAAGATTCACTACAACAGCAGCTTACATAATTTAAAATCAAACAGGTAATAATGATCTTCTTGAGCTGATAGATTCACTACAGCAGCAGCTCACACAATCTACAATCAAACATGTAATAATGAACTTCTTGAGCTGAAAGATTCACTACAACAGCAGCAGCTTACACAATCTACAATCAAACATGTAAGAATGAACTTCTTGAGCTGAAAGATTCACTACAACAGCAGCTTACACAATCTACAATCAAACATGTAATACTGAACTTCTTGAGCTGAAAGATTCACTACAACAGCAGCTTACACAATCTACAATCAAACAGGTAATAATGAACTTCCTGAGCTGAAAGATTCACTACAGCAGAAGCTTACACAATCTACAATCACACATGTAATAATGAACGTCTTGAGCTGAAATATTCACTACAACAGCAGCTTACACAATCTACAATCAAACAGGTAATAATGAACTTCTTGAGCTGAAAGATTCACTACAACAGCAGCTTACACAATCTACAATCAAACAGGTAATAATGAACTTCTTGAGCTGAAAGATTCACTGCAAAAGCAGCTTAAACAATCTACGATCAAACAGGTAATAATGAACTTCTTGAGCTGAAAGAATCACTACAACAGCAGCTTACACAATCTACAATCAAACAGGTATTAATGAACTTCTTGTGCTGAAAGATTCACTACAACAGCAGCTTACACAATCTACAATCAAACAGGTAATAATGAACTTCTTGACTTGAAAGATTCACTACAACAGCAGCTTACACAATCTACAATCAAACAGGTAATAATGAACTTCTTGAGCTGAAAGATTCACTACAACAGCGGCTTACACAATCTACAATCAAACAGGTAGTAATGAACTTCTTGAGCTGAAAGATTCACTACAACAGAAGCTTACACAATCTACAATCAAACATGTAATACTGAACTTCTTGAGCTGAAAGATTCACTACAACAGCAGTACACACAATCTACAATCAAACAGGTAATAATGAACTTCTTGAGCTGAAAGATTCACTACAACAGCAGCTTACACAATCTACAATCAAACAGGTAATGATGAACTTCTTGAGCTGAAAGATTCACTGCAGCAGCAGCTTACACAATCTACAATCAAACATGGAATAATGAACTTCTTGAGCTACAAGATTCACTACAACAGCAGCTTACATAATTTAAAATCAAACAGGTAATAATGATCTTCTTGAGCTGATAGATTCACTACAGCAGCAGCTCACACAATCTACAATCAAACATGTAATAATGAACTTCTTGAGCTGAAAGATTCACTACAACAGCAGCAGCTTACACAATCTACAATCAAACATGTAAGAATGAACTTCTTGAGCTGAAAGATTCACTACAACAGCAGCTTACACAATCTACAATCAAACATGTAATACTGAACTTCTTGAGCTGAAAGATTCACTACAACAGCAGCTTACACAATCTACAATCAAACAGGTAATAATGAACTTCCTGAGCTGAAAGATTCACTACAGCAGAAGCTTACACAATCTACAATCACACATGTAATAATGAACGTCTTGAGCTGAAATATTCACTACAACAGCAGCTTACACAATCTACAATCAAACAGGTAATAATGAACTTCTTGAGCTGAAAGATTCACTACAACAGCAGCTTACACAATCTACAATCAAACAGGTAATAATGAACTTCTTGAGCTGAAAGATTCACTGCAAAAGCAGCTTAAACAATCTACGATCAAACAGGTAATAATGAACTTCTTGAGCTGAAAGAATCACTACAACAGCAGCTTACACAATCTACAATCAAACAGGTATTAATGAACTTCTTGTGCTGAAAGATTCACTACAACAGCAGCTTACACAATCTACAATCAAACATGTAATAATGACCTTTTTGAGCTGAAAGATTCAATACAACAGCAGCTTACACAATCTACAATCAAACAGGAAATAATGGACTTCTTGAGCTGAAAGATTTACTACAGCAGAAGCTTACACAATCTACAATCAAACGTGTAGTAATGAACTTCTTGAGCTGAAAGATTCACTACAACAGCAGCTTACACAATCTACAATCAAACAGGTAATAATGAACTTCTTGACTTGAAAGATTCACTACAACAGCAGCTTACACAATCTACAATCAAACAGGTAATAATGAACTTCTTGACTTGAAAGATTCACTACAACAGCAGCTTACACAATCTACAATCAAACAGGTAATAATGAACTTCTTGAGCTAAAAGATTCACTACAGCAGAAGCTTACACAATCTACAATCAAACAGGTAATAATGAACTTCTTGAGCTGAAAGATTCACTACAACAGAAGCTTACACAATCTACAATCAAACAGGTAATAATGAACTTCTTGAGCAGATAGATTCACTACAGCAGCAGCAGCTTACCCAATCTACAATCAAACATGTAATACTGAACTTCTTGAGCTGAAAGATTCACTACAACAGCAGTACACACAATCTACAATCAAACAGGTAATAATGAACTTCTTGAGCTGAAAGATTCACTACAACAGCAGCTTACACAATCTACAATCAAACAGGTAATAATGAATTCTTGAGCTGAAAGATTCACTACAACAGCAGCTTACACAATCTACAATCAAACAGGTAGTAATGAACTTCTTGAGCTGAAAGATTCACTACAACAGAAGCTTACACAATCTACAATCAAACAGGTAATAATGAACTTCTTGAGCTGAAAGATTCGCTACAACAGCAGCTTACACAATCTACAATCAAACAGGTAATACTGAACTTCTTGAGCTGAAAGATTCACTACAACAGCAGCTTACACACAATCTACAATCAAACAGGTAATAATGAACTTCTTGACTTGAAAGATTCACTACAACAGCAGCTTACACAATCTACAATCAAACAGGTAATAATGAACTTCTTGAGCTGAAAGATTCACTGCAGCAGCAGCTTACACAATCTACAATCAAACAGGTAATAATGAACTTCTTGAGCTGAAAGATTCACTACAACAGCAGCTTACACAATTTAAAATCAAACAGGTAATAATGAACTTCTTGAGCTGATAGATTCACTACAGCAGCAGCTTACACAATCTACAATCAAACATGTAATAATGAACTTCTTGAGCTGAAAGATTCACTACAACAGCAGCGTACACAATCTACAATCAAACAGGTAATAATGAACTTCTTGAGCTGAAAGACTCACTGCAGCAGAAGCTTACACAATCTACAATCAAACAGGTAATAATGAACTTCTTGAGCTGAAAGATTCACTACAACAGCAGCTTACACAATCTACAATCAAACAGGTAATAATGAACTTCTTGAGCAGATAGATTCACTACAGCAGCAGCAGCTTACACAATCTACAATCAAACATGTAAGAATGAACTTCTTGAGCTGAAAGATTCACTACAACAGCAGCTTACACAATCTACAATCAAACAGGTAATAATGAACTTCTTGAGCTGAAAGATTCACTACAACAGCAGCTTACACAATCAACAATCAAACAGGTTATAATGAACTTCTTGAGCTGAAAGATTCACTACAGCAGAAGCTTACACAATCTACAATCAAACAGGTAATAATGAACTTCTTGAGCTGAAAGATTCACTACAACAGCAGCTTACACAATCTACAATCAAACAGGTAATAATGAACTTCTTGAGCTGAAAGATTCACTACAACAGCAGCTTACCCAATCTACAAACAAACAGTTAATAATTCTTTGAGCCCAGTTGTTATGCTTACAAAATATTTAAATACACGAATGAGGATTATCGAGACAAAGAGACATCAGAAAAGCAATGTTGTGCCAAGAATATATTTAGGAGAGGACAAATATCCCATATACATGTACGAGGGCCCATCAATAATTTCATGAACTATTTCAATGATACGAGTCAGTATAGCTAATTCAACATGCCTTTGACCTATACTCCTTTTTAAAGTAACTTCCCTGGCAAAATTTGCATCTATTCCACTGTTCAACCCATAACCGGAACACATGTATCCAATGATAAAATGTTGGGAGTTTTGTTGATGACAAACTAATCTGGTCTGACCATGTAAAACACATTTGTAAAAAAAGATATCTTCATATATTTGGTTGCTTTCAAAATCAAATATTTTTTGCCTGACACTATATAGAACTTTATTTTAAAAATCTTATATATAGCCTCACATTGACTTTTGCAATATTGTCTGGGTCAACTCATCTGAGTCGAATAAAATGAAAATCATTAAGATGCAAAAACCTGCATGTAGAGTAATTTTGGATTATAATGTAAATGACTCCCATGAAGCATTTTGGTCCTTGAAAATTTTATCTGTTTATGATCGCGTAAAAGCCGTATTCCTTCAAAAATCAAAATTTATGTTCAAGGTATATCATGGGTCAACACCCCAATATATTTCAGAGAACTTCATGCTCAGAAAAAAATCTGTAAAAATTGTATGAATTGTAAAATATGTACTGAGGGCCTCCTGGAAGAGTAGCCTTTATATGCTAAATGTTGTCACCCTCGTAAAATAAAGTATTTACTTACTTCCTTACTTATCACGTGACATCTCCAGCAAATGTATATTTATAGTCCACCTCAACTCCACTCTGGACTCTTATTTCTGACCATGCAGCCTATTTTTGAGATTTTGAAATAGTCAGAAGTCAAAAATTGCAAAACCTGGACTATATAATAGATGTAGAAGCAGCTCTATAGCCAGTTCCTTCGCTGTGTTCAACACAACGCGGCTGCTATCACTTGGCATGTTATCATCATGCAGCAGAATCCCTAACCTCTGAAGCTGTTAGTGCTTTCTTTTAAATAGCTCACAATAGCTCAAATTTAATTACAGTTGCATAATAGTTTCCAGTGAGGAAATAAGTGATTTAAGCTTTTCCCTTGTATATTACAAAAAATATTGGCCATTACTTAACCAGCAGACTTGGAAATCAACGCTTTTATGAGTCTGTTTGCTTGTCATCTTCAGTTGAATCTCTACCGGCCTACAAGCAATTCATCCACTTCGAAATAGCACCATTTGATAAACTAGAGTCCCCATAGACAGCATGCAAATCTTCCCAAATTTCGAAGAACGATTTTCCGAGTAATGCATAAAACTTTTATCACATTTACGTTGCTTGTTCACACTTAGCGACGCCATTTTACAACAAACGCTGCTGATATGACCTCAGAATATTGACTTTATGTCATAAATAGTGACATCATTGACATCAGCTTATGCAGTGATTTTATTTGGGATTTTGGGCAGCTACCTTTTCCTTCACATTTGGGAAAATGCATCATAAAAATCGGGAAAATAAGTACTAAAATACATGAAATTGGGAAAATAAAGGCCATTTTTGGATTGGGAATGACTCCCATATAAGGCGGTAAAAAGGCCAAATAAAATCACTGTTATACCCAATTGATTGGAGAATGATTGATCTCCTGACCTTACCAAATTTCCTTTAGCTGTTTTAAATGATTATGAAACAGTTAAATTAGCTCACAAAATTATAATGGGCCCTTGTATTCAAAATATTATGGAACAATGCAATGTAAAGTGTCCCATCAAAGCCGCATTATGCGCAGCATTTTGAAATTTTAACCCATTTAAGCCGAATAGACTTGCCTTCCTCTATCAGTAGGTCGAGCCCATTTCCAATTTTAAGGTTGTTGGGTGGTATTTTTCATTTTTAGTCAAATCTTAAAAGAAACTTCTACTTGCAAACAGTGGAGAACCTGATCAGACGCTGTGTTTTGCGGCGTCTGATCTGGTTTTGCACTGTTTGCAGATGTCCCACTAAAAGAATGCTAGGCTTGTATGGGTTAATTGCTAAATTGGGCAAGCTGCAGGCTTGGCAGAGCACTCAGAAGCACATAGTAACTGGTGGATCAGATCCTAACAAAATGCTTGCTTATCTAGGAATATCCCTTTAGATTAGAGGGTGCCGTAAAATAATTTTCTTATTCCTCAACCAAAGCATGTTGTGGGTACTCAAGTGAGCCATCTCAATGAGAGAGTTCTTTTGAGCACTCAAAACATGTTTATACTAATGGATAAAAAAATATTCACAATTTAATGCTCAAAAATTTTGTTTATCTAACCCTATGTAAGCATATGTAAAATTTCTGATTGTTTTGTCTCACTAGGCAGAGTTGAGGGAGAGTTGTAGAAAAGTACCTGAAGCCACAGCTGGTGAAGATATTCACCATGATCTACAAGAACTACTTCTGGCTTACAGACTGCTTGGTGAGTGGGCGTAGTTCAAATACTGCATTTTTGAAGCAACTACAAATTGTCTGCCACTTCATCTGACGCTAGCATAAATATAGTTATGTTATAGTTGCTACCAAACACAACACTTACCCTAACCCTAACCATCGTTAATATAATTTAAATCATATACCATGCCGGGCCACGTAGCGCAGTCAGTAATGTGTCTGGCTACAGATGTGTGTCTGACTGCAGATCCAGGGGTCGCGAGTTTGATCCGGGCCTGGTCCCATACTTTTGTGGAGATTGATCATGAAATAATTTTTATGGTCATTCTCCTCCCTTTCCCTGATCCATTCAAGAAGGGTTGTTGTCAGTTTCAAGTGAAAGTATGTGCACGAATTACTGGATAACCGCTTGTTCAAGCCTGTCTAGGAAAAAAGTGTGGTTAGGTGAACTGACCAAAGCTGTTTACTTGGGACGTAAAGAAAGAAAACAAGCAAAAACTCCTATACAATACTTCCATGCATTGTATGTTAAGGCACATCCACAGGTCTCCAGATAAGAGTGTGTATTGTAAAACTATTTTCTGTATTTCTCATCCAAAACATATGTTGTGGGTACTCAAAAGAACCGTCTCGACGAGACGGCTCTTTTGAGCACCCAAAACACATGTTTAAATTGATGGGTAAGAAAATAATTACAATTTTTATGCTAATAAAATTTCCTTATCTGGATCTATGCATCCATCCAATGAACCCAGTAGATTCTAAAGTCTAGCCACATTTTCCTACTGATAACTAGTGCAAAAAGTTTGAACCCAGATCAGGCCCAACAAAACATTATGCCTGATCTGGATATAAAATGTTTCACATCCGGATAGTATTACTGAAATAATTTTTCAAAATAGTTGATTTGGAATAACACAGATGGGAAAAAAATCATAAAAAATCCTGGCATGCAAAGACTTAAAGGGGAGTTTAGTGGCTCGGTAGTTGAGTACTTGACTGGAGATCAACTATTGGTCTCTAGGGAATTAGGTCTCTGGTTCAGGCCTCACAGGAGGCATTCAGAGTTGGGGTCGATTACATGCAAATGTAATCGATTACAATTACAATTACTTTGAAATTTCATGATTACTGATTACAATTGCAATTACTTTTTTTAAAATGTAATCGATTACAATTACAGATTACATTGCAAAGTAATCACGATTACTTTATGATTACTTATGATTACTTTTGAGCAATAAATTAACTTTATTATATTTCAAGACTTATTAGAATTTATCCTGAAGAAAGGAAAACTTAGCTATCTTACAGAGCTACAATGTTTACTACATTGTATATGAAATAAAGAATAAAGCAAAACAGTATTAAAAAAATCCCTAATTATTCAAAATATAAGCATGGATACACATTTGATCATCTCATTTATCTTACATGTATTTGCAAGATATCCCTGGTACAGTCCAAATAGCCATATTTGGCTAAGGTCAACCTCAAAATTTGACCATTGTTTTACATGCATCATAAATAACACAGTTCCATGTGCTTCAGGTTTGTGTTTCTGTGGAAGGAGAAATTAAATTAAAACTATTTAAAATATCTTTTTAGTAATGTAGATCAGCTACAACTTAAGATGTTTACAATAATAAATATAAAGCACCTAGAACTCTGCTATTTGAAATAAAGAAGTTTTTTATATGACTATGCACTTTTCATAATAGTATTTGTAGATTTCAATCTTCATGTGGACTTACAGAATACAGAATACAAATTTTATTTTGTATTCTGTAAGTCCACATTGTATGGAGTTCTTTTTTAGTTGACGAAACTCTCTCATATAACTGTGTGAAGCTCAGAGTTGTTCATGATGAGAAAAAATAAAATTAATTTGATGATATACTTTATAAAGAATTTTGGATTTTATCCTTTTTTTATCATATTCAGAGAACATGTCCTCCTGAAGTAAATTAGTCCAGCATCCATTGATTATTACCTAATATTTTGGATATTCTTTTATTTCATTTAATACTGTACAATCCTGATAACTGGAACACACTTATTTTGTTTCATGTATGTCTATAAAAAGAATGACAGTATTATGTAAAATAGGATCTTCTGCAGATCAAACCAAAAACTAAAAATGAGATCATACTCAGCAGGAAAATGGTCAAGATTAAAAACTTGCTGAAAGGTGTTAAAACTAAACTGTCATAAAATAAGGATTAAATTGACACTTAAGAAAAGGGTCCTTATTTCATTTGACAGCAGAACAAATAAAAAAGTTGACCAATACTGTCATTCAATGTTCACAACTATTATAGACAAATTTTTCAGAGAAAATTGGACAGGGAAAGCTTTGACTGTGCAAATTTTTCAGTCAAGACTATCCAACTGTATTTACCATACAAGGGACCTTTTCCTGCCTGTTACATATGTTTGCTAAACTGTTATCTTCTTGCTAGATAATTTTACATGTTTTTGTCATCTGTTTATTTTATTCAGAATTACCCTTCTTTTGTAGCAAATTCTTTCAGGGATTGCATCAGTATCAAAATGTTTGAATTCAGATCTGACCCAACATTTTGTTGGGCCTGATTGAGTCCAAACTGTTTGCATAGGATATCAGCAGACGACAAACGATGTCACCAGTAGGTAACAGGTTAATCTACTAACCCTTTTATTGCTGTGTACAGAACAGACATTTTTGCACACTGTCTCCCAGGTGAAATGCAACATTAGGTGGTATTTCATCAGGGTCTGCACTATTCGTTAAGATACAAACAATCAGTATCAAATAGTTTGAATTCAGATCTGGCCCTACACTTAGTTATTTTGGATCAGTCTTTGATATCTTTGATCTATTGTTGATAGCATATTCACATTCCTTGTTTCAAACATCTATTATTCTCTTTGATCTATTGCTGGTACCTTACAACTGTTTTTAATCAGTTTCCTTTTTTGGTGTAAAAATGCAAAAGTAGTCATTAAGTAATCATAAAGTAATCATGATTACAGGCTATTTTGCAATGTAATCAATTACATTATGATTACTTGTAATCATAAAAATCCACGATTACAGATTACTTTATAATTACTGAAAAAAGTAATCGATTACAAGTAATCATGATTACAGATTACGATTACCCCAACTCTGGAGGCATTGTGTTGTGTCTTTGAGCAAGACATTTTATCCTCACAACTTAGTATTGCTTCAACCCAGGAGAGTGTCTCGACACGACTGAAAAATTGTTGACTGGGAAGTATAGCATCAACCCAAACAAGCAAAGCTACCTTTTCGATTTGGAGCCTGGGACTAGATTTGGGAATAAGATTATCCTTCATGTATATTGGTGTGGGACATGGAAAAATCATCTAAAGTCCAGAATAAATACCAGAAAACAGACTGTCAAGTTTCTGATAAAATGATTCTGGCACAAAAAATTGACTGAAATCGAAATATTTTCTCTAGGTTCTCATAAGTTCATAACCAACTTGAACAAGATGTTGTTTTGCACAGCTTTTTGTCAGCAAAGACACTGGTGCATAATTTATTATGTTACACTAAAAATACAGGTCTGGTTAAGGGTTCACTACTCCTGGTGACTGTGAAACTAGGACACTGTATTACCTATCAGGTCAGAAAAGGCAAAAGAGAAAATTGTTTAATCAAGTGATTGAGAAAATATGATGCACGATCGTTCCAGTGTCACAGAGCTTGCTCCAAACAGAATGGGATTGTTCCCAGGGCCCTCCTTTATGATGTACCATTGGAACAAAATATTGTTACCTCCTTTTGGAGCTTGTTCCTCTGTTTACCAGCCATGTAATATATAGTATACCAATGACTACGTTGTCCGGGGTCCGGCCGTCACCATTTTCAAACATCTTCTCCTCTGAAACCCTTGGGCCAATTGAACTCAAATTTCATGTGGATACACCTTAGGATGGGGGAACGAAAGTTTGTTCAAAATGGTCATGATCACATGACCAAGATGGCCGCCATGCCGATTTAAGGTAAAAAATCTTCTTGGCCAGTGACCTTAGTATGTAGCATTGGGGATGTTTGTTCAAATGATGATCCGAGTTTGACCATGACCTACGTACATCAAGGTCAAATTCGCTTCCAAATGCCTTTAAAAGGGATTTTGATGTTGGTATTTCAAAAACTGTTAAAGTAGAAGTCATTTTACTCAGTTACTTGCTATGTTTAACCTTATGAGATAATGACTATACCGATATAGATTAGTCCCAAAAGTCAAGCTGAGGTCACTCATATTGCATTCTCATCAGTATATTAAAACATAGTTTTCTCAGGTACCACTTGCTATGGTCAAATATTGCATAAAAAGCTGTGTCCCACGCTATTAACAGCAATGTTTCAACCAGCAAAAACACATGTATTAATCTGGCAATTCACATGCTGTTGATGCACAGCTTTTGTACTTTACATATACGCATTCTAGACCATCACAAAAATTGACCGTGCATAGAAATGAACATAATTTAGTGACGTTAGGATGACATATGGCTTTGCTCTGGAACAGGCGTTTTCAAAACCTACGAATCCTTCATGTTTTGCGCACCATTATAGTAATACAAAAAATGAACTTTTCGAAGAGTTTTTCTAAAGTTTTCAAGTGACAGAATGACTTGATGCAATAATAACGATCAAACATGGTTTTCTGATACATTAATATCTGCTAGACCCCTTGGAGGTTGTTAAAACCCTCGCCTTTCAGGCTCGGGTTTCAACATCACCCTCGGGGTCCAGCAGATGGTAATGCATAGAAAAACATAATTGATCCCTATATTGAACTCCAATATCATAAGAAGACTCCTTACAGTGAGGGGAAGACAATTTATACAAAAGTACACTTGTTTAGCTCAGAGTAGACTGGAAAGGGCAGCCCAACAGATAAGAGTGTGTAACTGAAAATCAGTTTTCTTATCTCTCAACCAAAATATATGTTGAGGGTATTCAAGAGAACCGTCTCGATAAGACGGTTCTTTTGAGGACCCAAAACACATGTTTAATGATGGATAATAATCGCAAATTTAAGCATTTTTTTTACTTAACTGTCCCTATGAAAGAGCTAATAAGGATTAAGTTTTTCAGATTCATGTATCTCTGTACACAAAAAGGTAATTTATTATAAAATAATATGATATTTTTGACATTTCTACAAAGATTTAAAAGGCTATAGATGAGGATTAAAGTGACACTTTTGGGCTTCACAGACATAAAAAAAGCCTAATGTTTAACATCAAACCTGAATTTCAATCCTGTATTGAATGTCAAAAAGTTCTATGTGTAAAAATTTAAGGTTATTCTGAATATTTGAATTTTGACCTTGCTTGATAGTTGTGTCAGTGAAGTCATTGGCCCAGAACCTCATTCTAGAGTTTACACCAGCATCTACGAACCAGTCATCATCTTCTGAGTCATACATTCTCGAGATAGAGAGACAGAAAGATTCTTGGACAATAGTACAACATTCCTTACCACCATTTATACCAGTGGCTCAGCTCAGAGAGGACTCCGATTCTGACTTGAAGGTTTTGGTTGCATCAATAAGTGATTATTTATATGCTTATTACCAGAGACGAGAGGCATTGCACTTGGTGAAGGTAACAAAACATTCACTCATCCGCAGACATTTTATCAGCCACTGTCGTCTGTGGACAATCTTTGCAAGCAATTTGAACCCAGATCAAGCCCGACAAAATGATTTGGATCTAAACTGACTCTCTGATCATACTCCTGAAAGAATTTTGCAAACATGTTAATAATGAAAAAAATCAGCAAATGCCAAAGACTTGAAAAATTCACAGCATGAAAAGAAATATTTTTCTAGACAACTCAACCATCAACTGCAATAGTTCAATTTTGTTAATATCTTCTGTGAAATTGTTCTTATAATGTCAAACTAGACAAAGGGACTCTCACACGAAAATCTTTAAATTAACCCTTATCCCACCAATATCTTTTGTCCTGAAAATATTGACTGCTTTTTACGTCCGCTGCATATATTCAAGTTCACTTTAGGCTATTTTTTTAATGGAAGCATAATGCTGCATCTGGGTCTTCACTGTTTATAAAAGTACCTGTTATGGGGTTTCCCGAATACAAATGATAAAAAATGGATAAATCACTAGTGGTTGACATATTTAGTAATTTTATATATTTATGGTCATAACAACATCGCATACATATGGCAAAATCTTGAGCTTTTGCATGCGAGAAAGTACCACAATTTCAGAGTACTTATACTGTAATATGATACTTGGAATCTAATATTTGTGATTGATTAAATCGGTTGTGAAAAAGTGATGAAATGCTAGGCACAGCCTCACATTTTATCTTTTTTCCCAACTTGTTTAAGATCTTCAATGTAAATTGAGCCAGTACATGAGATTTCCAACATTTTGACATTTTGACAAGTGTAGACTCAGACGAACCTCTGCAGCCTCCTTTTAAGCTTAGAAACTCCAAATGGTGTTCAGTCAATAGCTTAACAATCATAGAATAGCCCAGCGACTAGCAAAGGCTCTGATCAGACTGCGCGTATGTGCAGGCTGATCTGAGGCTTTGCTGGTCGCACATACCACATTGTTGGAAATCTCATGCACTGGCTCAATTGATACTGCTGTAGAGGATTCTGTTGCTCACACAGAGATTATATCATAAAACTGTTGATACATTGCTTAACTTCTTGCTCCATGATTTCACATTGAAACATGTACTCCTATATACAATGGACCATCCTGACTTACTGTTTCAAACTTTTTTTTTATAACTTTTATTTCACAATATTGTTCTTAATACATTTCTAATATATATATATATATATATACTATTTTAAATGTATATGAGAGAGAGAGAGAGAGAGAGAGAGAGAGAGAGCGATTATTGTGCAATCTATTTCCTTTTGTAGATAGTAGCTATCAGCTATGTCTCAGTATTTTATTTGGCTTGGTGTTATCATTGTGTGTCTATCCTAATTCTCGCTTTTATGCTGGTTATAGATACAATGTCGCTATCATTGACATAGTGGTCTGTCGTTGTTAAGTTTAACATCATCAATAATTTGGCTTTTGGCCTTATTTTGCTAAGGTAAAACGGTGTTTGCATTCAATTGTTATGCTCCAAGAGCTACACAACCGAATGGAGAAGGAAAATGCTTCCTCTTTAGCGTACAATATAGGTGTAAGCATTTGAATATGAACATTTTTTCTCTTACCCATTATTCTGATGATTATTATTATCATTATTATTATTATTATTATTGTCTTGATTATTGTTAAAATGATTGTAGAATGGAGTCCATTTTTTTCAAAAATTTAGCTACTTTATTGTTGATTTTTGCAATATACCTTTCACATTGGAATTTGACTTTAAGCATAGAAATAAAAGAATTTATGTTTATTTGTTTGGCCGAGAATTTATTTTTATAAATGTAGTGTTTTGCGACGACCATTATGTAATTCTTTAATATACATTTCCCCTGGTATGAAAATAAGATACCCTTTTTATCCAAATTAATACTTATATTTACATTTTGCATCAGCCATATATGTAGAGATTGCCAAAATTCTTTGACTTTATCGCATTCAACAAATAAATGTACAATTGTTTCTGTTTCCCGTTTACAATAGGAACATAGATTATCTTCGACTTTTCTTATTTTATGTAAGAAGGTTTTTGTAACAAGGATTTTATTATTGATTTTAAATTGAAAATCTTTTAGAGTTACTTCGCTTAGATCGTTTATATTTGTATTGTACCTATTCCATTCTTGATCATTGATATATCCCATCTCATTAATCCATTTTTCCTGCCTAGTAATTTGGTCCACTTGTATAAGTTGGTCGTAAAATGTTCTACACCCCTTTTTTTCTTTAAGTAAATATTGCACATATATATTGCATGTAACATTATATTTTGTCTGGATAAAAACCAGTCTATTGTTAGTAATCATATTTTTCCAGTAATTTGGTATTTTATGAATTAATGATTGGTAATCTAAAAAAGTACCATTAATACCATACATTTCTTTCAGAACATCAAACTGATAGAAGTTTCCGTTAATATCTAACAAGTCTGATATCTGTTTAATTCCTTTTTAAACCAATTGTTAATGTACAAGTTTTGCCCTCTGATTAAATTATTGTTGAACCAAAGTGGTGAGCAAAGAATTTGTTTTATTGATTCCACTTTGCATACAATACAGAATTTTGCCCAAGAATTTAGACAATCCTTCCAGGAAGGATTACTTAAGTTTTTACGTAAATCTATAGAGTATCCTGATCCGCAGCTAAGTAGTTTATGAAAGTCTACCTTCGATAGAGAATACCATTCCACATTTTCAGAGCTCTGAATAACTCTAAGAAGCCAAGAAATTTTTAGAGCATTAATAAATTCTGAAATATTTACCATTCTTAGCCCACCTGCTTTTAGATTTTTAACAATGACAATTCGTTTAATTCTGTCTGGACCTCCATTCCACAAAAATTTATAAAATATTCTTTCTATGGTTTTTAAAAAATCATCAGGGGGTTCTGGTAGTGCCAGTAACAGATGAATGAACTTTGCAAGTGCTAGTGACTTTATGATTGTTATTCTGCCGATGAGAGTTAATTTTCTTTTTGACCATTGCTTGCAAACACCTTCAACTTTTTTGATTATATCTATAGAGTTTAAGTCCCAAATATTATATATTTCTGTTGAGAATGTTACACCCAAAATTTTAAAAGGACCTTGTGTCCAATCTAAAGTATAGTTATGACATAGTCTTGTTGGGGAGTTACTGAGTGAACCTATCCAGATCGCTTTTGTTTTTTCAACATTTATCTTTAGTCCAGACATTTCATAAAATTTTTGTAAGACATCTAGTGCTTCTCTGAGTGAGTTTTCAGATCCATTTAAGAATGGTTGAGTATTGTCTGCATACTGACTTATTTTATACTCCTTGTTATCAATTATAATTCCACGGATATCATTGTTATTTCTTATCATTTTTCCTAATATCTCAACGCATAAGATAAAAATATAAGGTGATATTGGGTCACCTTGTCTGCAACCCCGTTTTAAATAGAAAAACTCGGATATAAATCCATGATTCCGCTCCTTTTTGGAAGATACTTATCCATTTAATAATCGAGTCTCCAAAATTATAATATTTTATTGTTTTTTCTATAAACTTCCATGAGACAGTTTCAAATGCTTTTTCGAAGTCAGTTGATGAAATAAGGCCCTGTAGATTCCGATTTTTAGTTTCAAATAAAACATCATAAATTAGACGTATATTTTCTCCTATAAATCTTCGAGAGATAAAACCTTTTTGATTTTCGTGGATATATCATCTAAAGTTGATTTAAGCCGATTTGCTATTACAGCTGAAGCCATTTTGTATACTACATTTAACAGAGAAATTGGTCTCCAGTTTTTTTAAATTATACCTACATTTGTTTGGTTTGGGCAAGCATGTTATTATACCTTGTTTTTGGGTTACTGATAAAGAACCTGTTCTATAGCCATAATTTATAGATCTTAGAACAAACACTCCAATATCAATCCAAAAGGATTTAAAAAATTCGACTGTAAAGCCATCCAGACCTGGACTTTTCTCATTTTTCATATTTCTTAATGCCTTTGTTAATTCAACATATGTCATTTCCCCTTCAATTTTTTGTGCCTCAGCTTCTGAAAGCTTGGTGTCGTTTTCCCCAATAATATTTTCAATTGGTGTATATTCGTCTATTTCATTTACATTGTCATAAAGTTTTTCATAAAATTGCTTTTGACACTTTTATACTTCATTCGTTTTTGTATATATTCAATGTCATCATATATTAGTTTATTTATGACTTTGCTGGTATAATTTCTATTTTCCAGATTGAAAAAATAATTTGTAGGTTTTTCGCCTAGGTCCATATATCTACATTTCGATCTTAACATTACCCCTTCTATTTTCTCATTCCTCACATTAAGTAATTGGTTTTGTTTTTGTACCAAATCGGCAACAGTTTGATTATTTATATTTATACCATTTTCATAAAGCTCGTTTTCAAGGCGTTTTATGTCTTCTTCTAGTGATTTTTCCTCTTTTAATCTTTTTTTCTTCTTTTCTGAACTGTATTTAATTGTATTGCCCCTTATCATCATTAATAAAGTTTCTAAAAATAGTTGATCATTTATATTAAATTGAATTTCTTCATTAGAAATGTTTCCATGGTTTAAATTGTTTTCATTACTTACATATGTTTTCTTTACATCGTCAATTGTATTTTTTATAAGCGAAACATAACCTTTATCTTTTAAAAGTGTGTTATTAAACTTCCAGTACCCCCTCCCTCTTTCGCTATCAATCAATTTTAATTTTAAAGTTATCCCCGAATGATCTGTTCTATATCCTGGAATAATTTTGGTGTCAGTTACAAATTGAAACATGTTTTCACTTATAAGGTAAAAATCTAACCTGGCTTGTTTTATCACTGGGTTAAGCCTGCGCCATGTATATTTTCGACTATCTTCAATACTAACGCGCCAAACATCTAGTAAATTTTCCTCTTCAATATAATCTAAAATCACTTTTCTTGCTTTTGGGTTATTAATGTGTAAATAATTATTATAGTCCAGGTCTGGGTCTAAAACAAAGTTCCAATCACCACACATAATTACCTGGTCGTTTTCAAACTCGGAGACTTTTTGTTTAATGTTGGTATAGAAGTTAGGATTATCTTGATTGGGACCGTATAAATTTACTAATGTAATTCGTTTCCCTTGTATAATAATATCCAGTATAATGTAATTACCGTTTTTATCGTTCAGATTTTATAAAAGGTTCTAGTTGTGCATTTATATGTACATCTTGCAGACATAAAATATTATATTTTTTGTTCCTAACATAATGGAACAAATCTCTTCGTTTTTCTGTCACGGACAATCATCCTCTGCAGTTTTGCGAGAATATAAGTAAATTTTCATCCATTTTTATTTAACTTCAGTAAAATTGTAAAATATATAACACAAGGGAATAAACCTATTTGCATTATGATTGAGAAGACATAGCTGATAGTAACATAAACAAAACATAACTTTATGGAAAATTCTATCGGTCTTAAAAGGGTTTAGATATATATTAAGGGGTCACAGGTTATAATTACCTAATAATATTGTATTTCCAGTCACTGAGGATCATTTTTGTCTCGGCAAACAGTGTAGCATAACGGCACATTTCATCTTGGTCTTCATGTGTTTGCAAAAGTACCCGTTTAGGGGGTTTCC
The DNA here is from genome assembly GCA_964019695.1 of Loripinus fragilis. Taxonomy (NCBI): domain Eukaryota; kingdom Metazoa; phylum Mollusca; class Bivalvia; order Lucinida; family Lucinidae; genus Loripinus; species Loripinus fragilis. Next base: position 39,968,482 of record OZ026528.1, read on the forward strand.
AGTCCTTTAAGGGTAAAGGTCACACATAACTTGCAAGAGCAACACTTAAATCATGGGTGAAAGTTTTCAGGATTATTCCTGAATCGAGGATTTCGAGGCTGACTTTCCAGCCTCAAAATGCTGAATTAGGGAGATTATAATAGGTTCTCTGATTTATATTGGGTCTGACTAAAGACAATGGACCATATAAACTTCAAATTGTGAATAATTAGTGGGCATACTGTATGTTTAAGATCAGAGTTTTGAAAGTTTAGGATTTTTGAAACTGTGAACTTACACCCATGTTAAATACCTCTCATGTACTATAGCCTGGTTATATGAGCAAAGTTCATCTGTGGAGCACAATCATATTGCTTGTTGTGATGTTACGATTTGCCCTGATATGCCATAAAAAAATGCTGATAGCTTGTTCTGTCAAGTAATTCACAAGATGGCCTCTATGGCGACAAAATTAGATCTTGTGGCATCACTATTTGAACAAGGCTGAACCTACCTGATGCTCAATACAAAATTCCAATCCAACAGGCAATTTAGGAAAGGTAAAAATGTTGCTTTTCCACAATTTTTTGGGTCACTAAATGGTACTGATAAATTTAAGATCTTTGATCATGGTAAATGTTCGAAATGTTCAAACACTTTCATCCTAATCTCAAATAAAATGTTGGTTATCAAGGGTGAAATTCACAAAATTCTTGACAGAATAGCAAATCATGAATGATCAGACTGCTTCTTCAGAATTTGTCTGATCTTGGTCTGCACTGTTTGTTGCTTTTTTTGGCAGCAACTAGTGTTGAAATTTTTAAACATTTACTATAAAGGATGTACTGAAAGTTAACTTTCTTAGGGTCTTAACCCTTAAAGCACCAATCACGACTGCAGCAGACAACAAATTTCATGTTAACTTTCTTAATTTTCAAAAAAAACATAAGGTATGATATTTCAGGAGAATCGTCTGTTGGCAGACGATTCTCATGAATTATCATGCCTTATTTGTTATTAAAGAATAAGCTGCAAAATTTGAAATTGTCACCTGCTACAAATTGTATGCGGCGTTTTATGGGTTAATAATTCCAGCACTAACTGACATGGAATAACAGAATAAAAGATAATGAAGGTTATCTACTGTACATGTATTTTGTATTCTCTTGAGTCCCCGAAGTTGTTACTTTTATATTGGTATCAGTGATTTGAATGAACAATCATGGTACATGTATATGTAATGAATTTGCTAATAAAATATGTACAACACAAATACAGTGCCAGCTAAAAATGCAACTGAAAAAATGGTCTGCTGATTTTTTTCTGTTGCATTTATTCTGACTCACAACAGATCAATTTTAACTTACATGGAAACAGTATGGACTCTGATCAGAATGCTCCATAAAGAGCATTCTGATCTGAGCCCATACAGTTTGCCATAGAGGCTCCTTAATTAGAGCAGTAGACAACTTTAATACGAATGGCATTGAAAGTGTTACCATTTTACAGAAAAGGTTGGGTGACTATCTTGTGAATGATGTTGAAGTGAACCTTCCAGTGACTTATATTCAGCTAGAGTTATGCCTGTCACAACAATCCAACAAGAACATAATACAGATCAGACTAGAGTACAACAAGATGAAAACACTGCCACACAATGTAGAACTTAAATCTGGTATGTATGAAATAGCCATATGGCACAAAAAGTGAGTATGACCAGGAAATACCACAATCACACACTGCAGACCAAGCCACAGTACTGCGAGGAATAGCCACAGAACATTTATAGTAACAATACATCTGTTAGACAATAATAGCAAAGCAACCAGCTTTCTCTTCCCCTTCAAGATGATTGCAAAATTAGAATGGACACAAAGTAATGTATAACAAAACAAAGACAAACACAGAACTCCCACAAACAATGGGAAGAACATTAAACAGTAGAATGACAACAACAGAACCTCCTCCTTAGAACGGACAGCAGCCTAAGCCACCAGGGGGCGTAAATTTCATTTGGTGATGATTTTTAGCTCAGCTGAGCCAAAGGTGTGAGCTAATAGTGTACCAATGACTCTGTCGTCCATTCTTCATCTATCATCATTTACAAACATCTCCTCTGAAACCTGTAGGCCAAATGAACTCAAATCTCATATGGATACTCCTTAGGATGGGAGAACGAAAGTTTGTTCAAATGGTCCTGGTCACATGACCAAGATGGTAAAACTCCTTAAAAAATCCTCCAGAACCAGAACCCCGGTAGAACTCCTTAAAAAATCCTCTCCAGAACCAGAACCCCAATGACCTTGGGACTTGATATGTACAGTGGAGTTTATGTGGAGTGGTGCCTACCATTTTTCTGTCACTGTGATCTTGACCTTGTTTCTAGACTAATCCTGTCCAGAGCATATCTCGTATACAAATAACTTTCCACAAATGTGTCTTATGCTTGACCCATTTCTTTGGGGGCATTTGTCATGTTACTGTGACATATCTTGTTCTAAGTAGCCACAATTATCGCTTGATGCAGGTCAAAAGCATTGCAGAATGCTCCAAGGGGAGCATTCTGCAATACTTTCAACCTTCATTAAGCTACCATTTGTCATTAAAATCTTTGTTTTTCTATTTTTGAGTGGCCGTTTTACACAGGTTTTACTGTATTTTTCAATTTCAGATTTCCGAGACAAACAGCTTGGAAGATGGTTAGAGTGGTTGAAGAATGATGACCTATACACAGCAGTGAACAGTATAGTTCAAGAACATACTTGATGGATTTAGAGATCAGTTATTAAAGACAATACTTGATGGATTCAGAAGAGTGTACCATATATTCAATAAAGCAAAATGTTTCAGTGTAAAATTATAATTATTTTCTTATCCATCAGTTTAGATATATGTACTGAGTGCTCAAATGGGCCATCTCAGTTAAACTGAACCATCTCATTGAGATGGTTCTTTTGAGTATCCATAACATATTATGTTTGTTTGAATAAGAACAATAATTTTCAAATGAGCACTCTTATCTATAGGTCCGGTGTACTTCAAAGCCGTACTCCATTTCTTCAGTGAACAGTATAATTGAAGACCAGAGTTGGGCAGCATATGAGATTTTTGTACTAACCGCAAAACCCTCAAATGCTGAAGGATCTAGCAAGGCCAGCATTCTAAATTTTGATCTGAGTCTTCATCTACATCTGTACTCTGTGATGCAAGCAGCAATAGCTCTGGCGAGTCTGCACGTTTGTTTAGGTTTGTCCGAGCCTTCGTTGCTTGAAAATATGAAAAGAAAATCTCCTGCCCTGGCTGAATGGATTTATACAGTTAAGATAATACTAAATTCATTAAGCCAACTGTATAATACAAGATCATACTTTTTTAACTCTTTGTTAGCTCACCTGACTTGAAGGATCCGAGGTGAGCTTTTACTATTCCAATGATTCCGACGTCAGTCAACATTTTCAAACTTTTCCTCTGTAACCACTGGACCATTGGAACTCAAATTTCATATTGAGACTCCTTATTATGGGGGAACAAAAGTTTGTTCAAATGGTTCTGGTCACATGACCACACCACTCAAATATGGTAAAACCCTTTAAAAATCTTCTCCAGAACCAGAAGGCCAATGACCTTGGAACTTGGTATGTAGCATTGGGGATTTGGGGCCTACCAAGTTTGTTCAAATGATGATCCTAGGTTGAGCTTGACCTACTTAACCTCAATGTCAAATTTGCTTCCTAATGCATTTAAATGGGAATTTTTTTGAAAAGATGATTTTTTGAAAACTGTTCAAGCCTTAGTCATTATTCTCACTTGATATATTTAACCTAATGAGACAATGGCTAAAAATAAGTTCTAAAAGGTCAAGGTTGACCTTTCAGCGAAATCCCTCATAATGGAGTCCCATCAATATATTAAAGCATAGTTTTCTCACAAACAATTGGCCCAATTGAACTTAAATTTCATGCGAAGACTCCTTAAGCTAAGATAGCCAAAATTTATACAAAATATTTTGGTCATATGGCAGTGGCTCAGTGGTAGAGTGCTTGACTCGAGACCGTGGGGCTTAGGGTTCGAGCCTCACCAGTGTCACTGCGTTGTGGTCCTTGAGCAAGACACATTTATCCTAGCTTAGTACTGGTTCAACCCAGGAAGACCCGTCCCTGTTGAACTGAAAGATTGTTGATGGGACGTAAAGAATCAAATCAAACAAACAAAACTGTTGAAGCCAATGTCATTATAATCATTAGATATGTTCAACCTAATGAGACAAAGACTATAAATAAGGTCAAGGTTGACCTTTCAGCTAAGGTCACTCATATTTGAGTCCCATCAATATATTCAACCATCATTTTCTCAGAAACCATTAATCCAATTGAACTCAAATTTTATCGATAAATAAGCCAAAATTTATACAAATTGTTCTGGTCACATGACCAAGATGTCCAACATACCCATATATGGTAAAAAAAAACTTTAAATATCTTCTCCAGAAACAGAGGGCTGTTGACCTTGGGGCTTAGTATGTAATATTTTGGATGTGGGGCCCATTAAGTTTGTTCAAATGATGATCCTAGGTTGACCTTGACCTACTTAACTTCAAGGTCAAATTTACTTCCTGATGCATTTAAAGTGGAAAAAAATCGAAAAGTTGATTTTTTTTAATGCTGTTGAAACCAAAGTCATTATTCTCACTTGATGAGATAATGACTATAAATAAGTTCAAAAGGTCAAGCTTGTCCTTAGACCTTTCAGCCAATGTCGCTTATCCATCAATATATTAAAACAGTTTTCTCAGAAACCACTAGGCCAATTGAACTCAAATTACATATGGAAACTCCTTAAGTTGAGGGCTGTAAATTTACAACAAATGTAAATGGTCACATGACCGAGATGGCCCCCATGCCCGTATAAGGTAAAAACCCTTTAAATATCTTCTTCTCTGGAACCAAAAGGCCAATGGCTTTGGGACTTAGTATGTAGCATAAGCGATGTGGGCACTACCAGTTTTGCACAAATGATGAATCTGGGTTGACCTTAACCTTTTTTTAGGGCAAGGCCAAATTTGATTCCTAATGCATTTATATTGGAAAAATCTTGAAATGTTCATAATTCTATAACTATTTTTATCATAATAATTGCGAGAAATGTAAGCCTAATGAAACACTGGTTTTATATAAGCACCAAAGATCAGGCTGACCTTTGTTTTTTCATTCAAGGCCACTCATTTTGGTCTGTCACATACATATCTAAACATCTTTTTCTCATTGGGCTGTGTGAACTCAAATTTCATATGGACTGATCTGAATCTACACTGTTCCAAAAAGAGGGCTTATCATATGATGTTACTGTTATTCAGTGGATAATGTCATGTCATAAATAATGTTCTGACCACAGGTTACATAACAGTATTGTCATTAAGACCTCAGTTACAACAATGCAAATTTTTAATGGAAATAAACTTTTAAGGCAATAACCACCCAGGTAAACCGCATGTCTAGATCTCGGAGGGTGTTGGCTATCGGAGGTAAACATTGCGATTGTGGATGGACAGGGTCTGTAGTTATCCGTTTTTATTTCCTATAGAAAGTTTCTTGGAGACAAAAGCAGCAAACAGGTTGCTTCTATATTGAATGATAAGGACTCGGAGTGTGTTAAATGCTTTTGACCCATGTCCGTAGGACCCTGGGCGACTTCGAACGACAATTGTGAAATTTTCAATGAAAAAATGCTATTCGTTTGATCATAGCTGGATTTACATCAACCTTTGACACAATTTGCTTGTGTCGCCTCAATTCTATATCATTCTTCTGCATGATTTATAAGAGTCGTTTCTCAAATTGCTATTAAAACATCAATATTTGAAATTTGCTAACGTTGATATCCTTTTGATGGTTAGCAAAATGTTCAGAGGAAATTTGACAGCTGACATGCTTGCTATCGGAGTGACAGTGGTTTTGATTACGGAGATTGATACAAGCTGCCGCACAATTAGTACCTGAATCTGATATATTTTAAGCATGCCATGATACAAAAAAAAAAGATATGTAATGCAACAAATGGAAGACTACCATGGGGGCGAAATAGAGAAGAGAATTTGAGAGGTTTTACAGTTGTGATGTGTTGTGAAAAGCGCTCATCTTCAGTCGGTGTCATTATGCATGTTTTGTCTAGTGAGTCTGGGCACAGGAGCTTGGCATTCGGTCCTTATATCACCTACTTAGCCTCAAAACCAAAAGCTTACGGTGTCATTACGTAATGACATTGTGAGCTTTTGGTTTTGAGGCTATAGGGGTGATTTAAGGATCGAACTTCAAGCTCCTGTGGTCTGGGAAAACATATTTATTTAAAGTCTGCACTAAATACAGTTTTGGTGAAACCAGTATGCTTGATATAGGAAGGGGATATGATGGCTGGGTGGGGTGGGGGCGAGGGCATGGTCCCTGAAAGAAGGCAAGAACATGTGCCATATCTATACTCATTATCTTACCTGGCAACGCAGTGTATTAACAACATGAACAGGGTTACAAAATGCAGGTTCACATTGAGGCGCATTTTGTTGTGTAAATGGAGTGTCAAAATGCGAGGAAACTATTGGTTAAGATGCCACGTGTACATGATTAGTAAACCTTTGATCCAAAAATATATACACGTAGGCCACCCAGACAATTGAAACACCCATAACCTTCAGTCTTTTGAATCGCCACAGAACACCCAAACGCACACAGTACACTGAAATACACAAACAAGCCAACCCATTGAAACTCCCAAACTCCCTCGGCAACTGAAACACCCAAACAGCCCAGCCCAGGGAAGCACGCAGACCGCTCAGTTCACTGAAATACCCTGATCAAATCCAATGAAACATGCAACTCACCTAGTCCACTGAAACAACCTTCTGTTGCACCGCCCGTTAGGATTCTATACAATGAAACAAACTATACCAACAGTTTACCCCCCCTCCCCAAACCGTACAAAAACAACACATGCAAAAAACACCACAAAAATTGAATGGGTTTCACCGAGGCTCTCTAGCCGGTCGCCAACTCCCCCCCACACCTTCCTTTTTTGCTATGCAACATCTAAAACATTTGAATGGCATTTCGCCGGTGGGCCGATGGTTGCTCGACATTGTGTGCTGGCTGGGATATAGGCCAGTCATAATAGCTTTTGGGGTACCACTAATTGCTACAGAAACTTTTTTGTGCCTGAGCGAAAGTTTCTTATGTCATCTACAACATACTAAAAGTCCTCACAAAATATCTGAAAGGAAACGATATTATAATACCTTAATCTACTCCTCATATAACACTTTCTGCGGCGGCCTTGTAAGTCCACCGTACATTGTACTTTCTCTCCCTAGGAAACGCTTCCGGTTGTATAGACGACTCGAATAAAATCTTTGTCGCAGTTTTACTCTGACCATTACACACAGGTAATTATCTTTGAGTAGTTTTTTTGCCGATCCATATATTTTTGATCATCGCCCCAAGGCAATTGTCTGTCAAATGCGTTTGTAAGAGAAAACTAAGCTCAATATTCCCCGGTGTCACATATTTTCGTGGCTATAATTCTCGCACCACTTTTATTGTTATTTTATTTTATATCACATAGAAATCGTCACGAATCATAGCAATCAGAAAGAAAATATGAAATATATATTAAATTGCAGGAATATTTTTTTTTTTATTCATGTTATTAAAATATGTAACGCTCGAATTTTAAAAGTACGGAAGCACATTAGTGTCATCATGACATTGAATATACTTGTACAAAGCGTTTTTGTGCGATTTTCGAAGCATTTCTACGAAAAACATGGCAAGGATCAAGTTTACAGCTTGATCTCACTTCTGAAGAAGGTTTTTAATTAAAAAAGATTCGTTTTTCATCTTGAAAATAGAAAGAATCAGTTGTTAGATATCTCTAATAAGTAATTAGACGGCATTACTGCTCTAAATAAAACTACCTCCGTGGTGGGAACAGTGGCCATTACTGTTTTGTATAAAGCTACCTCCCTCTCGGGAACAGTGGTCAGTACTGCCGTGTATAAAACTACCTCCCTGTAGGGAACAGTGGCCATTACTGCCCTTTATAAAGCCAACTTCATGGTGGGAACAGTATCCATTACTGCTCTGTATAAAACTGCCTCTGTGGTGGGAACAGTGGTCATTACTGCTCTGTATAAGGCTACCCCCATCGTGGGAACAGTTGTCAATACTTCCCTATACAAAAATAGTAAGTATGATCAGGAAATACCACAATCACAAATCACAGACAACCCCATGGCACCGCAAGGAAGAGCCACTCAATCATCATGAAACACCAGGAACACAAATTAAGCAAAGCAACCAGCTCTCTCTTCCCCAGCAAGATGATTGCAATACTGGAATGGACATAAAGTAATGTACAACAAAACATAGAACAATTACAGACTCCCACAATGGGAGTAACAATAAACAAAAAGTCAACAACAACAGAACCACAGCCTTAGAACAGACAGCAGCCTAAGCCAACGGGGGGCTTAAATGCATTTTACTGGTATCAAATATTCGCCCTAGATTCTGCTGTTGTTGAAGTACAAGAAATGTTCAGCTCGCAAGGAACATCTCCATCAAGAAATGGGAAATTTACTATTTCAAAATTAAAATCATCCCGTTTATCATAAATTTTAGAAGAAGCTATGCCATTTGTTATTGACAAGTTCAAGTCCAAAAACGGAGCTTCAGTATCAGAATAATTAGCCTTAATTAACTGAAGTTCAGAAGGATATATCTGACCTACCATTTGTTCAAAGTAAGGATTATCAATATTAAGTAAGTCATCTAAATATCTGGAGGTGGAGTTGAAAGCTTCAATAATATCAGTTTGATTATTGTCTGACAGAGACAACATTAAGTCTCTCTCATAACAAAACAAAAACAAATCTGCAACAAGAGGAGCACAATTAGTACCAAAGTTTTGAATATCGGGAATGTTGGATACTAGTGCCCTGTATACAATTTTCTTCGTCTGATGAACTGTTGTTCATTTTGCCTTATCTAATGTTGGTGACCACTATGCCAATTGGTAGAGGGAAATGCTTATCTGGCCTCTCCGATCTATCATACAATCCCATTTTTAAGTCTGCTGAATGCAACACTAATGATGTATACCATCGGGATACCTTTATTAACTTTATTAACATCTTAAGGTGTTCATTATTATACTTCTTGAACAGAGCAACATATGATCTTTCTAAAAGGAACCTGTCAAAAGTACAGCCCCATGGCTAAGACAACGGGTTTGCCAAAGACAGGGGAAGTCTTTATAGTTTGCTACCACTGTACCTACTGGCACTTGGTTGTCGTGCGAAAAATCGAGAAAAGATTTTGATGTAATCACACTTCAGATGTTAATTACCAGAAATTATGACAAATGACCCTGGACAACACTGAGAGGACAGAAAGAAATACTATAAAAAACAACAACAAAAAAATACAGTGTGCAAGAAAACATACGATAATATAGGCCTAAACTTCAGCTAGCCATTTTTTGTAAAGCTATGACTTGTTAAACATATAAACATACCATACGAAACCGCACCGGATGTTACTACATTCCCATGGCGGAGGAAACTGAGAAACTGGGATCGGAGGTGCCCATGCATGAGGGCTGGAGGTGTTACGTAGAAAAGGTGGACGTGTGGAAAAGGTAGACATAGCGGCCACTGCACATGCGCAATCATATTTGCTCCGCCCAGCGTAGTAAAGGCTATTGTGCATGCTTCATGTATTAAAACTAATTCGCTGTTGCTGCAACTGTCGTGTATACTGACATCGATCCATTACATGGGAAAACGGATCACAATAAATTTTGCGAAAGACATATTGGGGTTTGATGTTGATTACCATTAATGAAGTGCCAAAATTGAAATGTCAGAGAATAATGATTTCCTAAAAATGAAAGAATAAATCTATTATCAAATGAATAACAGAAAATAATAAACACTAGGCTATTTTGGAAGATCCTGTCCCTATCTCTCCGCACATAACCTATAGCGTCATATTTAAGGACATAAACAAACAGTGCAGAGTTTGATCAGACGCTGGAGAGCTCTCCATCGCTTGGCGCCTGATCAGGGTTTCACTGTTTGCTCACTAGAATGATAAATGATAGAAATAAGACAAAATCAACGTAAGCCCTACAATTAGGAATTGGCTTGGCCAACGAACACGGTAGTAGTTTGTCAAAAATGTGTTTTTTTTAATAATATGACGGTTCTTTTTAAAGTACTGCCGCATAAATAAGAAACACGAAAAATCGACTTTAAGTACACCTGTTCACGTTATTTTCTCTTGAACTTTTCGATATGTGGACAGCATTATTTTCCACCAGGTGTTTTTGCTGTATTTTTCTGTAATTAGATGGAATTTTGGCACAGTTTTGGTTCTTTTCAACGGGGGAGTATTACTGTTGGTAGAATGGACATGAACTGACCCAGTTACTGCACAACTGATCTGTGGCTTTGTTTTCGCATGTGCGAAAATCCGGTTTTCTCATGTCACGGCTCATATAGTATAACTGGGGTTTACACGCGTATACAGTTTCTCTTATTTTTGCTCTAAAACATAGATTGTGGTTACTTATTAGAACCGCCTCAGAGTGTACCCACAATCTATGTTTTGAGCAAAAATAAGAAAACTATCTGAAAATTATCATTTTTACAGACGTAAAATATTGCAGTATATCGCACTGACATGTTTGCGTAATGTTTGTCTGGCTCATTTTGATTGATGAGGTTTCTTTTTTCAAAATGATTGTGGCTTCATATCCATAGCAGTAATGTTATATATAAATTTATTCTTTATTGTAAATAGCTAGAGTTTCAAATCATATAAATCTGAAGTTGGTTGATTACAGTACCATTGAAATGAGTGGGTGGGGTAATCCTACCCACCCGCTGATATTTGCTTAGCCATTTTTTATAAAAGATATGATACACCACATAAAATAAGCCTTCTTTAAGTTCTTGTATTCTGTTGTTCATGAACAGCATATTGCTAGGTACTGTAGTGTCTTGTATATACCAACTATGTTTATTTACCGATAGTAACACACATTTTTGCGGATTTTAGGTGCCTGACTCATATCAAAAATTTTTATATTTCCCATCATGCAACATTTGAGGACTTTTTTTCTGAGACGCATATAGGATTATATATTTCAAAAATACACTTTTCGTTTCTGTAGCAATTAGTGGTGGGTTTGACCCAAATATTGGCTAAAATGACTGGCCTAATAGGGTATGTCCATGTCTTGTACCGCCTTCTAGTAGCTTTGCACTGATACGCTTTCTTAGGTTTTGTAAAACATAAGTGAGAAAAATGCACATAATTATACAACAAACATCTCATGTGATGTTGTTATTATCGCTTAATCATGCGCGGATCCAGAAATTTTGTCAGACGAAGTCCAACTAAACTCTGACACACTATAGTCGGGGAACCAAAGTCGCGTATCGTGCAAAAACACACATTTTTTGCACCCGAAAGGTATATGGCTAAAATTTTGTATACTGATAGTCTAAATAGTGCTTGATATGAAACCACTGTATAGCAATGCGACCAGAATTGCATTTCGCTGAAAAATGCATTTTTTGTATGCCACCTAGGTCATGTTAAGCAATCTTTCATAGCATAGAAATTGTGATGTTTCCTTTACCAATAAGCTAAAGAGTGTGCGTTTGGTCTTCAAAAGAACCGTCTCATTTAATAGGTTCATTTAAGTACCCACAACATATGTTTTGGTTGAGAAATAACAAAAATAATTTTCCATTACGCATTCTTATCTGGAGGATGGGTATGAGAAGCCGTTTGACTGTTCGATTATACAATAATACACTGTCAAATGCATTTAAAAGTATGGGAAGTCATTTGTGCACCAAAATAATCTTCTTATGGATATTTTTTTCTTTACAAATACTATGCGGCTACTTTTTTGCATCTCAGGCGGGGACAGACAGGTTTTTCATGGTGATATGATAATAATTATACGAGTTTTTCATATTTATTTTACCACTGTTAAATGAAATTTATGTTTACAGTAGATAAAAATCCCCTTGGTCCCTACAATGACCCTCTGTTTCAAAGCTGTTATAAATATGGAAGATAAACATCCTTTAACCCTTGATAAATTGCATTTATGTGTTAATCTGCTCTAAAGTTGTCCATAGTATTTAACTACGTACCAGCTGGCATGGATTAAATTACTTAGTATCAAATTATCGTAGTTTCATATTTTTACTTTTTAGCTACCTTTTCTAGTTTGCTATAGAAAATAAAATAAATTGTCTTAAATTTTGTCCCAAACGTCTGTCTAACTGTATGCAGTGTTTAAACACATTTAATTTAAAATTTATTTATTTAGGTGAAAAATATGCAATTCAAACCCCTTCAGAGGGAGGACAAAAGTGAATAAGTAAGCACACAATTTTTTACGAGATATGCTTCCAAACGATATATAAATAATTATCAAATACATTTTTGTGCAGTAAATGCAGTTTTAATGAGATTTAAAGCAAAGAAATCTATAAATTTAAATTCAAAATGGGGGTGCCCTAATCTACATGCTTTAAAAATCAATAATCAGTATTCTTAGATGACCACCACTGCTTCTGAGGTCTACGACGATGTTGTATTATTATATAAACTCAATATTTTTCAATCCTGAAATTTTTTGATAAAAAAATATAACATTTTGAAAAATATTATTTTGACATGTTCTTACTGGGCTTCCGTAGAAAGTTGATTGCTCTGACGTTATGCAAGTCGATCGAATCTGCTATACAGTGGTTTCAGATACACCATAGAATTACCTTTGCAACCATACAAAATCCAGCTGTATACCTTTCGGGTGCAAGGGTTAGCATTTTTTCTACCTTGGTTCCCCGACTAAGAAATGACACAATTTAATCGTTTAACACGAAGTGCTTAACACGAACCCCCAGCAAATACAACAAAAATAGCGAGTATGATCAGGAACTAACACAATCACAAACTTCAGGCAAACCCATGGCACCGTGAGGAAGAGCCACACAACAATCACGAGACACTAGGAAGACAAATTAAGCAAAGCAACCAGCTCTCTCTTCCCCATCTACTCACTCTCTACGCTCTATCTCTCTCTCTACTCGCTCTCCTCTCTACTATCTACTCGCTCTCCTTTCTACTCTCTCTGTCCTCTTTGTCACTCTCTGCTCTCAATTCTCTTTGTCTCTCTTTACTCTTTTCTCTTTCTCTCTCTACATTTGTCTCTCTCTCCTCTTTTTACTCTCTGCTCTCAATTCTCTTTGTCTCTCTCTACTCTATATTCTCTTTCTCTCTCTACCCTCTGTCTCTCTCTACTCTGTCTCTCTCCTACTCTGTCTTTCTCTCTACTCTCTTTTTCTCTCTATACTTTATTTTCTACTCGCACTCCTTCTCTACTCTCTCTTTCTCTACTCGCACTTCTTCTCTACTAACACTCATTCTCTCCTCGTACTCCTACTCTACTCGCACTTTCTTTCTACTCGCACTCCTTTTCTACTAGCACTCCTTCATTACTCGCACTCCTTCTCTACTCGCACTCCTTCTCTACTCGCATTTGTCTCTACTAGCACTCTTCATTACTCGCACTCCTTCTCTACTCGCATTCTTCTCTACTCACACTCCTTCTCTACTCGCACTCCTTCTCTACTCGCGCTTATTCTCTACTCGCACTTATTCTCTACTCGCATTCTTCTCTACTAGCACCCCTTCTCTCCTCGCACTCCTTCTCTACTCGCACTTTCTCTCTCCTCGCACTCCTTCTCTACTAGCACTCCTTCATTACTAGCACTCCTCTCTACACTCTCCTTCTCTACTAGCACTCCTTCTCTACTCGCACTCCTTCTCTACTCGCATTCTTCTCTACTAACACTCCTTCTCTACTCGCAGTCCTTCTCTCCTCGCATTCTTCTCTACTAACACTCCTCTACTCGCACTCCTTCTCTACTCGCACTTATTCTCTACTCGCACTCCTTCTCTACTCTCTCTCTCTCTCTCTACTTCCTTCTCTTCTCGCACCCCTTCTCTACTCACACTTCTTATTTATTCGCACTCCTTCTCTAATCGCGTTTCTTATCTACTCGAACTCCTTCTCTACTCTCTCTTTCTCTCTAATCTCTCTTTCTCTACCCTCTCTTTCTCTACTCGCACTCCTTCTCTAATCACTCTATACTCTCTCTTTCTCTACTCGCACTTTTTTTTTCTCTCTTTCTCTACTCGCACTCATCTACACTCTCTTTCTCTTCTCGCACTCATTCTCTACTCTCTCTTTCTATACTCGCACTACCTCTCTACTCACACTTCTTCTCTTATATATATCTCTCTCTCTGCTCTCTCTTTCTCTACTCTTACTCCTTCTCCACTCTCTTTCTCTTCTCGCACTCCTTCTTTACTTTCTCTACTCGCAATCCTTCTCTTATATATATCTCTCTCTCTCCCTCTCTCTCTCTCGTCCCTCCTTCTCTGCTCGCACTCTTTTTCTACTCTCTCTTGCTCTACTTCACTCCTTCTCTACTCTCTCTTTCTCTTCTCGCACTCCCTCTCTACTCTCTCTTCCTCTACTCGCACTCTTTCTCTACTCTCTCTTTCATTACTCCCACTCCTTCTCTACTCTCTCTTTCTCTACTCGCATTCTTTCTCTACTCGCACTCCTTCTCTACTCGCACTCCTTCCCTACTCTCTCTTCTCTTCTCACACTTCTTCTCTACTCGCACTCCTTCTCTACTCGTCTCTCTCTCGCTTTATCTCTCTATCTCTTTCCCTCTCTATCTCTACTCTCTCTTTCTCTACTCGCACTCCTTCTCTACTCTCTTTCTCTACTCGCACTCCTCTACTCTCTCTTTCTCTACTCGCACTCTTCTCTACTCGCACTCCTTCTCTACTCTCTCTCTCTCTCTCTACTCACTCTTTCTCCACTTGCACCCCTTCTCTACTCTTTCTCTACTCGCACTCCTTCTCTACTCGCAGTCCTTCCCTACTCTCTTCTCTTCTCACACTTCTTCTCAACTCGCACTCCTTCTCTACTCGTCTCTCTCTCGCTTTATCTCTCTCTCTCTCTCTATCTCTTTTTCTCTCCTCTCTCTTTCTCTACTCGCACTCCTTCTCTACTCTCTTTCTCTACTTGCATTTCTTCTCTACTCTCTCTTTCTCTAATCGCACTCTTCTCTACTCTCACTCCTTCTCTACTCTCTCTCTCTCTACTCATTCTTTCTCAAGTTGCACCCCTTCTCTACGCTCCCTTTCTCTACTCGCACTCCTTCTCTACTCTCTCTCTCCTAACTATTTCTCTACTCGCACCCCCCTACTCTCTCTTTCTCTACTCGCACTCTTTCTCTACTCTCTCTCTACTCCCTCTTTCTCTACTCTCACTCTTTCTCTGCTCTCTCTTTCTCTACTCGCACTCTTTCTCTACTCTCGCTTTCTATACTCGCACTCCCTCTACTAGCACTCCCTCTTCTACTCGCACCCTCAACTCGCACTCCCTCTACTCCTACTCGCACCCTCTACTCGCACTCCCTCTACTCGCACTCCCTCTACTCCTACTCACACCCTCTACTCCTACTCACACCCTCTACTCGCACTCCCTCTACTCGCACTCCCTCAACTCGAACTCCCTCTACTCGCACTCCCTCTAATCGCACTCCCTCTACTCCTACTCGCAATCCCTCTACTCGCACTCACACCCTCTACTCGCACTCACACCCTCTACTCGCACTCCCTTTACTCGCACTCCCTCTTCTCGCACTCCCTCTACTTGCACCCCCTCTACTCGCACTCCCTCTACTCGCTTTTTCTCTACTATCTCTTCCTCTCTCTCTACTCTCTCTTTCTGTCCCTCTCTTTCTCTGTGTCTGTCTCTCTCTGTCTTTCTCTGCCTCTCTCTTTCTCTGTCTCTCTCTCTGTCTCTCCCTGTTTCTGTCTCTCTTTCTCTATCTCTCTCTGTCTGTCTCTCTCTCTCTCTCTCTCTCTCTCTTCAATGTATTTGGTAATTAACTTAAAATATCAATATAATGAAATGAGTGTTCGACTCCCATGTTCAGTCCTCCTTAGACTAGCCACTAGCCTGATATCATATTCTTTTCAATAAATTATAATTTCATTTTAAATTAGAAGAGATGAGACCAGCTATATGAGATCAAATAATACTGTATGAAAAGTCAAGTAAAATTGACAAAAAACACCAAGGTCTAGGAGCTAGACTTAGTCCTCCTCTGTCAAACTCCAAGTACGTCATCCGATGGTAAGGAACTGTAAGAATGTGCTAGCAGGGAACATTTTATCATGGAATCGACAGAGGAGTTCTCTGTGTGCCTTAACAATGAGGCCCTCTCACGAGTAAGGGTGTATTTGTACAAGCCATTTTATTCTAGGGAAAGGGAAAATGCCAAATTGAGGGGAACAAAATTGTCAGAGAACAGGGAAATAAATAAAACATGAAACATGGAGACAAGCCAATATTTAAGAAGAACAAGGGAACAGGTACCTCCTGGAAGGGCCTCTATTATAGATACAAGAACAAACATCACAACTATAAAACTACTAAACTTGATCTGTTTAAAAAATATTGTACCCAACCTCCAAACGAGTAACAGCTAGTTTACAATCCGATTGTCCATCTCTTTCTGAAAAAGAACGTCACCCAGGTACATTTCTTGAACTAAAGAAAATTTAAAGTCGTACTGAAAATAGTACAGAAAGATCTAATTAAACATTCGATTTTACAGAAATGGGAAGCTATCTGCTTTTATCAGTACAAATATATAACATGTTACAAATACATGTTGTTCTATGCATATGGAAATCGCTAGAAACAGTGTTTTTGATTGCCATTTGGCCAATCGGGCGACAAATGGCAATCGAAAAATCGGGCGACAAATGGCAATCGAAAACAATGTTTCCAACGATTTTTGATCTACGTTTGTCGATAGTTTAATGTTTTTTGATTGCCGCTTATCCGGTGTACAACTTTTAAAAATATCTTAAAGATATACAACTCATCTTTATTGCTTCTTATAGAATGACAAATGAGCCGCGACATGTGATTTCCAACAATGTGGCATTTTGAGATGAATACACTCAGACGAGCCTGTGTAGCCTTCTTTTAAGCTTAGAAACTACAAATTTTGTTCGCTCAGTAGCTTACTATTCATATAATATTCAAGCGACAAGCAAAGGCTCTGATCAGCCTGTCCGTATGTGCAGGCTGGTCTGAGCCTTTGCTGTTCGCACATTCCACATTATTGGAAATCTCATGTCGCGGCTCAAATAATATTGGTTAAAAAGATGCCATTGTGGGGCTTGGGCTGCTGTTACCGGAATATAAGAACGTTTTAAACTGATTAAAATCAAAATAGTTTTTTTTTCTGTAGATCGCAATGGTATCTTTGACCACAAGTACTGCATCTATCCAGGCAATTTATTTAGCATGTTGAATTATCATTACTTAACTTAAATCTCCCTTAACTTTAAAGAGGCATTGTAATTCCGGGCCCTGTACTACTATGTAAAGTTTAAAAACGTTAAAAGATATAATAGCAGAACGGATTACCACAGAAACTGCAATATCTTCAATATTTTACGGGTATTTGTTATATGATTTATTTAGTCCACCTATAAGAATATGCAGTGAAATTCCAGATAAGCTTACATGTATACCAATACTTTTAAGAATGAACTGACAACAGACCAAAAAGGTAAATTGCTTGAAATACGTGTGGTATGCAATGACGCAAAGAGTACAGCTATAAAACGTATGCAAACTGTACAAGGTTCATTATTATGGTTTTTATTTTGTTTGATTTTATTCTTAACATCCCAGTCAACAAATTTTTAGTTATGTCGGCGCATTTAACTAAGATTAAGATGCGCGGATCCAGAGAGGGGGTGGCAGAGGGTCCTGACCCCTCCCTGGAAAATCGGAAACCTTTGGGGCTCTTTAGCAATACTGGTCCAGATCCCCTGGAAAATCAAAAGCTACCAAGCCAGCATTCAATATTGGGTAATTACCTCCCCGCCAGCATTTTGCTGTTGGGCTGATGATGGTCCGCTTTTAGTGGTATTTCGATTCCTCACTCCATTCATCTAAAACAATAGTAGTCGGGGAACCAAGGTAGAAAAAATGCTAACCCTTGCACCCGAAAGGTATACAGCTGGATTTTGTATGGATAGGATTAATACACACGTAATCTATCGATTATAAGCCCCTGATAACTTTGTAAACGAAGCATGACACCACTATCGCTCTTGGTTGGTAGGACAGTAGCACTACATCTTTTTGCTAGGTCAAACAGTAGGAACTCAGATGAGATATAGCACTCTGTGCCGTCTCATCTGGGTCCCTCTGTTTGGCACCGTCCATCTGAAGAATGAAAAAAAAGACACATTGTAAGACAATAATAACAATGATGAAAAGAAATGCTCAACAACGCTGGTTTGAATCGGACGGCAAAGGAACAGCCTTGTCGAGCACGTTCGAAATACCTTTATTATATCTCAAAAATAATCCATTGTGGCGACTGAATGGCCAACAGTAGAGCTAACCCCCTCACAAATACATGATCTTGCATTTAACGATAGCTGTAAATGATGACAAATAGCTATGCTTACCTGTCTGAAATTTATGATCATGTGAATTTCGTGCTTGCCCTCCTGATTAACAGACCGCCCATTGTGTCGCGGAGTGGAAACTTTCGACTCCGCCCAATGAACGGATGCTATTGACTGTCAAACATTCACGCCTCAATCGAAAATGTACCATGTATTTTACCTCATGTTGCCATGTAAATGGACTGAGTGAAATAAAGTTTATTTGATTTGATTTGATTTGAAAGGTAATTCTATGGTGTATCTGAAACCACTGTATAGCAGATTCGATCGACTTGCATAACGTCAGAGCAATCAACTTTCTACGGAAGCCCAGTAAGAACATGTCAAAATAATATTTTTCAAAATGTTATATTTTTTTATCAAAAAATTTCAGGATTGAAAAATATTGAGTTTATATAATAATACAACATCGTCGTAGACCTCAGAAGCAGTGGTGGTCATCTAAGAATACTGATTATTGATTTTTAAAGCTTGTAGATTAGGGCACCCCCATTTTGAAATTAAATTTATAGATTTCTTTGCTTTAAATCTCATTAAAACTGCATTTACTGCCCAAAAATGTATTTGATAATTATTTATATATCGTTTGGAAGCATATCTCGTAAAAATTGTGTGCTTACTTATTCACTTTTGTCCTCCCTCTGAAGGGGTTTGAATTGCATATTTTTCACCTAAATAAATAAATTTTAAATTAAATGTGTTTAAACACTGCGTACAGTTAGACAGACGTTTGGGACAAAATTTAAGACAATTTATTTTATTTTCTATAGCAAACTAGAAAAGGTAGCTAAAAAGTAAAAATATGAAACTACGATAATTTGATACTAAGTAATTTAATCCATGCCAGCTGGTACGTAGTTAAATACTATGGACAACTTTAGAGCAGATTAACACATAAATGCAATTTATCAAGGGTTAAAGGATGTTTATCTTCCATATTTACAACAGCTTTGAAACAGAGGGTCATTGTAGGGACCAAGGGGATTTTTATCTACTGTAAACATAAATTTCATTTAACAGTGGTAAAATAAATATGAAAAACTCGTATAATTATTATCATATCACCATGAAAAACATGTCTGTCCCCGCCTGAGATGCAAAAAAGTAGCCGCATAGTATTTGTAAAGAAAAAAATATCCATAAGAAGATTATTTTGGTGCACAAATGACTTCCCATACTTTTAAATGCATTTGACAGTGTATTATTGTATAATCGAACAGTCAAACGGCTTCTCATACCCATCCTCCAGATAAGAATGCGTAATGGAAAATTATTTTTGTTATTTCTCAACCAAAACATATGTTGTGGGTACTTAAATGAACCTATTAAATGAGACGGTTCTTTTGAAGACCAAACGCACACTCTTTAGCTTATTGGTAAAGGAAACATCACAATTTCTATGCTATGAAAGATTGCTTAACATGACCTAGGTGGCATACAAAAAATGCATTTTTCAGCGAAATGCAATTCTGGTCGCATTGCTATACAGTGGTTTCATATCAATCACTATTTAGACTATCAGTATACAAAATTTTAGCCATATACCTTTCGGGTGCAAAAAATGTGTGTTTTTGCACGATACGCGACTTTGGTTCCCGACTATCTAGTTTGGCAATACTCTCACTGAGATAAAGGGAGCTGAATGCTTTGCGCATTGTATTCTGACTTTTGAGCGTATTCCTTATCTGTCTGTGTTCCAGTGTCCCTGTCTCTTGGAGAGATGTGTCTGTCTATGATTGTGGCAATTCCTGGTCATTTACACTTGTTTTAACCCAAAGGCCGTTTTTGAAGAGGATTAACTTATGTTGGTTAATGAAAAAACACCTAGTTAAATTTATGCATCTAGTGAAGACTGATTAGACCCTACAGATGCTCATATAAACATCTGGTATTGCTACTTGATCCGTCACCTTCAAAAAAAGTATGTGTCCATTTCATAGTATAATGTTTTGGCATGTAATGTTACTACCAGATCGTTTCTTTAATGTGATGCAAAGGGCTAAATAGATATGGCAGACCAAAACAAACTAATGCACAAAAAACACACATTCAATGTTGAACAAAAACTCTAACAAATTGGTTTATTTAAGCTTGTTTCTCCTTTGATATATTCCCCCCACCCCCCAAATCGAACCACTTGTTTTTGAAAGTGTTTGAGTGTTACACTTTTGTTTCCGTATGCGAGAGCTTTTGTAATGAGCATAATCAATTTGCCCTTCTCCGAAATCAACGTTAACATGCACATGCCTTCCCTCCGACAGCTACCCAACATACCTCCGAACGGAAAGCTACCTATAAACATGATACCACCGTCATAAAACTGCAAATAAATAAGTGTTTTACATTTATTTTTGAATTGTATTGACTGATTTATTCCAAAGAGAGGTTATACATTCCAGCGGTGGCTGTGAATCATGTAAAAATAAAATAAGAGATATGAATATTAACTGATGAATTCGAAATATTCGTCCAAATTACTGCATTTCCGAATTCAAATGCGATTTAAACTCGAACAGAGTAAGTTCCAAAACATATACTGTTTTCAGAGTTATCATCATTCTGTATACTATCGACCTATATGTTGTTCTTATCCCTCAATACGACTCTAAATGAAATAAAATCGTCTCAATACAGACCATGTCCAACCCAAAAATCCTTTGTTTACCTCCGGTAGGCAATACCCTCCGAGATCTAGACATGCGGTTCACCTGGGTGATAACACTGCATTTGAAAGGTCATATGATAAACAGAATCTTACACTCGTGATCATTTCATATTGAATTTATTAAACTCATCAAAGGCTCGTTTCACAAATTTCAAATGAAATCATCACTTATGTAAGATCCTCTATATAGAATTAGGTTAGATATGGTAATCATTTAAGAAAGAAAAGTACAACAAAGAACAGTAAGGAATGTTCATTTATTACAAAGGTGATTTCTACTCACTCTGTTATATTTTTTTAAAAAAGGTTGATGTGGAAAACTTGAGATATTTTGCACAATACTATTATAAGCTTTGTGTCAGCACAACAGTTCAGGTCAATATTCATCTATTCAAAAAGCTAATTGAGCATGCCTATGCGTCAATGAGGCTAAGAGAGGCCAATTACTAGATTGTAACGGGAGATTAATTTCTTAAGTGAATTTGAGTTCGATGAAATGACTCACCTGAACTATTTTTTAACCAAACATCGTACTGGATAGAAAATCATATCGACCGAGTTGTATAGACCAAATGGTTTTCAATAAAATGGGCACCCATTATCAAGTCATTATTATCCTATTTGTATATTGTACATAAAGCACATTAAATGTCACAGAAAAAACTTTTTTATTAATGTATTTTCAAACAGAAGACGGGTAGAAGCAGACCTGGTGGTTAGCACATGCCAAAAGGTCCATGAAGTGGTTCTGACAGGTAATTACCCTTGAAATGGCAGGTATACTTCTGCATTAGTCAGCCTAACATTTTACAAATTAAAGTATTTACAAATTAAAGTATTTACAAATTATAGTATTTACAAATTTAAGTATTTACAAATTAAAGCATTTACAAATTAAAGTATTTATAAATTAAAGTATTTACAAATTAAAGTATTTACAAATCAAAAGTATTTACAAATTAAAGTATTTACAAATTTAAGTATTTACAAATCAAAAGTATTTACAAATCAAAAGTAATTACAAATTAAAAGAAATCTTGTAGATTTAAGAACTTATTACATCTAGCTTCGTGAAAACTGCGTTAAATTTGTGTGGCTTTGCAAAGAAACAAGACTTACTCATTTGTTTTGTTTTAACCTGTCATAAATTGGTTTGGTTACCTCGGTAACCTTTCTTCTTTAGGACCTTAATTTGAGCCCCAGTCTGGCCACATGTTTTAACTCTTCCCGCAATTCACAGCAATTGTCATCTGCTCCTCATCTGCTTTATACTTTGGTCGCCTTTATTGCAAACAATATAGACCCCTGGGAGTAGTCTGATCAGGGTTTATAGAGTTTATGTCCATGGTAAAGTATTCTAGTGTCAATTTTACTATACAGTAAATCCTACATAAAACGGCCACACAAAAATAGACAAAGCAAATATCTCAATGACAAATGGTAGCTTAATGAAGGTCAAAAGTATTGCAGAATGCTCCCCTTGGAAAATTCTTCAATTCTTTTGACCTGCATTAAGCAATAATTGGTCTTTAAAACCAATTTGTGCTCTTTTTGAGAGTGGCAGTTTTACAATGAATCACCTGAAGTTTATTAAATCCATATAAAAGGGTTGATAGAGCTGATTTAAGTAGGTCAATTGTCAGTTACTGACAACAGTATGTGCACACTGAAAACTTAATGAATGCTAGAAGAAACTTAGATAAGCAAATAATTTGAAACTAAATTGTAATTACTTCTCTACATCAGTTAAAACATATGATTTAGGTGTTCAAAAAACCCTGTCTCAATGAGATGATTCTTTTGAGTACATATAACATATGGTTTGGTTGAGAAATTACCCCCTCCCCCCTTATCTGGAGGCCTGTTATACAAGTGTAATATGAAGGCAAAATTTGTCTCAATGTAAATAAAACTACACACCCACAAACATATGACTACACTTGTGATATCATATTTACTCAGCGTTCTGGGTAATTTTACTTTAAATTTCTCCAAAATCTCAATCAAAAACACCATCAGAGTGTCAAGCAGTTTGGATTCAGATTAGACCCGACATTTTGTCTGGTCTAATCTGAATCCAAATTGTTTGCAAAGATTATCAGCAGGTGGCAAAAGTTATCACTCGCAGGAAAAGAGTTAAAATCGTTAAGGGTATCATAATTGGATCTTATATAGCTACAGCTATATTGACATTTAACAGTGCCATGCATAGTTCTCATGAATAGTTCATTTTACACCTCACACTTGGTAGACTGTTTTCTGGACCCATAGTTCTCATGTATAGTTCATTGTACGCCTCACACTTGGTAGACTGTTTCCTGAACCCACAGCCTGAAATAAACATGAACAGATAAATTCTATACATGTATAATTCCACAAACCCTTTATGACAGTCATGGTGACGTTTGAGGTAAATCACCAAATCGTTATAGCTTTTAATAACTGTCAAATCTGCTGAGAACTTAATTAGTACAAAACTTATTATGACCGCAGTGGCGGATTTAGGGGGGGTGCTTTGGGTGCTTCAGCACCCCCAGCTGAGTCCATGGTAAAAAAAACCTTAACCTACCTTTTTTCTTCTCAATGTACGGTAGGTACCTATTTGCGTGTTCTGTAAGCCCGGTTTAAAGTCAGCAACCTAGAGATTAAAACGGCTGTTAATTGTCAAACCTAGCCATAAAATAGGTTTGAGCAAATCAGTTGACCGACTGCGTAACCAGGCAACCTGAGGTACCCTCTAAATTTGGATAGCCTTATCTTCAAGTCAGTGCGAAAAAGAGAATTTCTAAACTCTGATAACTTTGAAAACAAGTCTTGAGAACCCTCAAATTATGTGTTCATTATTGAAAATGATATTCCTACAAACTGCTGAAAGGGAAGGATATGCTTAGCGGTCATGTATTTGGAGTTTGACAATATTTCATACGTAATGTATATTTTCACGCGTCATGGCCACCGACAGGACGCGCGGGACCTGATAGAATACCCGTGGCTGTTTTGAAAATGTCGGTCTCTTTGATCATGAAAACACCACTGAAAACATTAGCAAATAGTCTGGACTCAGATCAGGCCCGAAATTTTGATAAGATTTCAAACTGCTTGAAATTATGACGTATGTATACATGAACTAGGACCCGGTCTGAAACATGAAATATATTTTTAAAAGAAGTTAATATAAAGTCTGCAGATAACAAACACCGCAAAATATCACTCAGCATGCAGAGTTGATCTACAAGCATGTTGACATAAATACTGGGTTTGCGACCAGGTAAGGGACAATCCAGTTTGCTCAGCTACAGAGTCTACCTGTGTTATAAATATCATGCCTGGGCCCTGGGGTGGGTTTATCTTTTACAATTTCAACAGACAAATTCGCTGGTTTTGACTACATCACAGTCCGATCTGTACCTTTGTTGTTCGCTTAGTAGCAATAGGGACTTTCTATACCAACGGGACTGGAATCAAGTTTTCTCGCAGCTATCTCCCATCAAAGGATACAGTTTTAAAATGGGACAGTTTAATTAGCTTTTTCCCCCAACCACTTTTTTTCTTTTAAAAAATTGCCGCAGACATTTGCCTTGCTGCTCTTTCCATCACCTGTTAGCAGTCTTGCTGGGGTCTTCATGACGCGCTGACATACGCGGATGTCTGTTCTAATTTGGGTCACCCAAGCGTGCAACATTGCTAGGTTAAGACGCTTTTATAAAAAAAAAATAACCTAGCACTCGAAATTTTGATACTTATCGTATCATAAATGCGATTCTGTGCATATCGTACGTGCGTGACACTGCAGAAAATATAGGTCACTGTTCTGGTCATCAAAGTTTCAGCCTTCTCTGGGCAACATTGCGTGCGATAAGACGTTGTTTTTTTAATTAATTTAAACTAGCACATTAGATTTTGACACTATTGTATCAGCGATGCCAGTCTTGCATATGGTGTGTGCCTGCGTGTGTGTGTCAACTCTGTGGGATGTGGGTCTGACTAGCTATCAGGCTGTCATGGGCGCTCTTCAAGTCCAGCACCATTCTATTGTTGAAATTGGTCATGAACAGTTTTCTACAGTCATTCACATTCCTTCTTATTGAAAGAAGGATAGTTGTCAGTTACTGGCAAAACCCCACTCAAGGCCCTTTTGTATCTATTAGATGGGAGCATTTACGAATTATTTCACTACCTTCGCGCAATAATTTAAATGCGGACCTAGTTGAGTAACTATATGGTAAGCTCACATGAGCCCGAAAACTCATGTGAGGTTTTAGTATACCAATGGTCCAACATTCGTCACAGCATCTTCCGTTCACGTTTTCAAAGAAGTATATCAGCAGACAAAGTTTAGTCATATTACATATAAAGCATCACCAGGTATGGAAGGGGAAAGGATGTATGTGTTTTTGGGCTGATTGGATTGGAACTCTGGCATATATAGACGTATAATGGGAAAAACTTTAAAAATCTACTTCTCTAAAACGGGGAGACCCACAGCTTATAGATTTATGTCTTGTGATCACCTACATAATTCCTGCTTCTGGTGTCTATACTAGCCATGGAGTCATATTCTACTATTGATTTAAAATGAGGAAAACCTTTTTAAAATACTTCTCTGAAACCATGAGACCCACAGCTTGTAGTCCCATAAATTCTGCCAACCATGCATCTTGGGTCTACATTAACCAAATACATACGATCATTAGGCTTTAATAGCTCCCATAATCATAATGGGGAAAAACTATTTTAAACAAATTTTCTGTCCACAGCTAATACTTTTAATATGTAGCAAAGTTTAGTGTTAAGTGTGTTCTATACGTTAACCCAAACACGCACCTGGGGTAAAAATTGATCACTCGCTTGGGACATTTGCTATTTTAAACAAAATAAAATGAAAAAATATCTCTGAAACCAGAAGGCCAAATGCTCAGGGGAGTGGTATATAGGCTAATTGAGTCTCTTGCTTCTATGGGACACAGTTCTATATGGAAACTGATTTGTGCTATAAGTGTCTGTAGTACATTGACTGTCGGTGTCCACCTATCAAGCACCCCCAGCATCAGTGGTCCTGGATCCGCCACTGAATTGACCTCCTTGTTTAATAGTACTACAGTCGGAAGATAACATAAAAGGGACATCAGAACATGTTTTGATAAGTGGAAATCGTCCATTGTTGTAAATGGGTAACACAGTTTCGCTAATAGTGTACATATTGTTATTTTATCATTAAAATTTGTCATTGCTTTTGCGCAGTGATGGTGGACCACTGTGCTAAAGTTTTGGCGTCACTTTCAACTTATCTTCTGACGGCAGTAGTGGGTGAAATAGCTCAGCATAATAATTACATCAGAGCAAGGTTATGACTTCGTAGTGATATCATTGTCTTTGGCACAATCCAACTGGGAGGCATCATGTTTAGCAAAGAATGGCATAAATCTGGGACCACACAGGCTGAAAAGTACTTGAACATTAAATTTGCCTTGAAAAGTACTTGAAAAACACTCAAAGACCTTGAAAAAGTCCTTGAATTTTACCATTTACAGGAGGATTCAACAATGTATTTGGAGTATAAAATCATGGTGCCTTTAATTGGTGCAGCATATGCTGCACCAAATAAAGGCACCACAATTTTAAACTAATTTTCTAAAGCTAATATCTTTAGTAATGGACTCTTGCATTTCCGAAGTAGAATTTTAACATGTAAATCCGTATTTTTCAAAAGTTTTCAGTCCTTGAAAAAAGTAGGAAATTCATTGAATTTAACACAAACTTGCCTATATGCCGAGAGTCTGTATGAACCTTGTACAACAGAACTTGCAGCCAAAACCATGAGGCTGACTAACTGCAGTTTTATCCAGAGTTACCCATTGATTATAAAACCAGCATAAAGATCTGCATAAATACTGTGTGCTTCATCACTACCAAGAGCCACCCATTGATTATAAAACTATCATAAAGATCTGCAAACATACTATACTCCTCAAAATAATTGAAGGACCAATGCTTTCAATTATAACATTGGTGCATTTTGTGTAGAACATATTTTGAAAACCAATTTTACGATCTAGCCTAAATTTTTTTGACATCTTAGGCGCCCAATTGCCAAGTGAAACGGCAAAAAGAAAATGGTAGAAAACGTTACTTACAAGGATTTTTTTTGTCATTTTGAAACTTGACCTTAATGCATTGGAATGTCATTTTTTGTGTGTGATCCATGGACCATAGAACTGCATGAAATGAATGAAAAATGCTTTGAGATGCTGAAATCTCTGTTTTCACATGATTGTATGGTGTTTTAATTCCATCGATACCACCACCTCTTCCTGTGAGAGAAAATTGCCCCTTTTGGCTGCAGCATAATGGCCAGTCTATTGGTTCAGACAACTGGTTTTTGGCGTTTGTCTGTGACAATCTTTAAACAATTCGCCGGGACATCTTTCTAACACTCAAAGGCAAATAATGACCATTGAAAATCTGATTCTTAATGGTCAAGTACACACATTGTTTTCAGAAAACAAAACAATGTCAAAACTCCATTGTCAGAGATGAAAATGCTTGTTTCCCAGTGTATTGAAACTGTTTGAAGAAATTTTTTGCATGTAAGCTGAACTGTTTAAAACAAAGTTTAATTTAGTGTCACTTTCATTCTACTCGATTGACCACAGAAGAATTTCTTTACCCCACCCACTGCCTTTTTAAAGTGTGTTTTTGAGGGTATGTGCATTTGAGACACAGTTATGGCAGAAATAGACATGGAAATCAGTAATAATGCTTCTTGACTTATGGGCATAAAGCATAGAAAGATTTGGGCCAAGTTTTACAGAATTTAAATGTTTGAGCTAATTATACTCGCAATCTAAAATCTTGGTCCTTTAATTATTTGAGGAGTATATGTGCTTCATCACTACCCAGAGTTACCCATTGATTATAAAAACGAGAATAAACATTTGCAAACATAATGTGTGCTTCATCACTACCCAGAGTTACACATTGATTATAAAACTAGCATAAAGAACTTCAAACATACAGTGTGCTTCATCACTACCCAGAATAACCCATTGTTTATAAAACTAGAATAAAGATCTGCAAACATACTCTGTCTCATCACTTCCCAGAGTTACATATTGATTATAAAACCAACATAAAGATTTGTAAACATACTGTATGCTTCATCACTATCCAAACCTACCCATTGATTATAAAACTAGCATAAAGATCTGCAAACATACTATATGCTTCATCACTACCCAGAGTTATCCGTTGATCATAAAACCAGCATAAAGAACTTCAAACATACTATATGCTTCATCACTACCCAGAGTTACCCATTGATTATAAAACTAGCATAAAGAACTTCAAACATACTGTGTGCTTCATCACTACCCAGAGTTACCCATTGATTATAAAACTGGAATAAAGATCTGCAAACATACTCTGTCTCATCACTTCCCAGAGTGACATATTGATTATAAAACCAGCATAAAGATTTATAAACGTACTGTGTACTTCATCACTACCCAAAGTTTCCCACTGGTTATAAAACTAGAATAAAGATCTGCAAACATACTCTGTCTCATCACTACCCAGAGTTACCCATTGATTATAAAGCCAGCATAAAGAACTTAAAAACATACTGTGTGTTTCATCACTACCCAGAGCTACCAATTGATTATAAAACTGGAATAAAGATCTGCAAACATACTGTGTGCTTCATCACTACCCAGAGTTACCCATTGATTATAAAACTAGCATAAAGAACTGCAAACATACTCTGTCTCATCACTTCCCAGAGTTACACATTGATTATAAAACCAGCATAAAGATTTGTAAACATACTGTGAGCTTCATCAATACCCAGAGCCAACTATTGGTTATAAAACTAGCATAAAGAACTTCAAACATACAGTGTGCTTCATCACTACCCAGAGTTACCCATTGATTATAAAACTAGCATAAAGAACTTCAAACATACTGTGTGCTTCATCACTACCCAGAGTTCCCCATTGAATATAAAACTAGCATAAAGAACTTCAAACATACTGTGTGCTTCATCACTACACAGAGTTACCCATTGATTATTAAACTAGCATAAAGAACTTCAAACATACTGTGTGCTTCATCACTACACAGAGTTACCCATTGATTATTAAACTAGCATAAAGAACTTCAAACATACTGTGTGCTTCATCACTACACAGAGTTCCCCATTGAATATAAAACTAGCATAAAGAACTTCAAACATACTGTGTGCTTCATCACTACCCAGAGTTACCCATTGATTATTAAACTAGCATAAAGAACTTCAAACATACTGTGTGCTTCATCACTACACAGAGTTACCCATTGATTATTAAACTAGCATAAAGAACTTCAAACATACTGTGTGCTTCATCACTACACAGAGTTACCCATTGATTATTAAACTAGCATAAAGAACTTCAAACATACTGTGTGCTTCATCACTACACAGAGTTACCCATTGATTATTAAACTAGCACAAAGAACTTCAAACATACTGTGTGCTTCATCACTGGTAATCAAATCAAATTATTTAGCCATCAAATACAACAATTTTATTTTGATGATGTATTCAGAAATTGTTATGATCATGATAAAATAGACAAAGGACATCTGTCACAATACCCTTTTATCTGTTGTATTTTATCGATCTTTAAAAATTTTATCAATTAAGCTGTCAAATTTGATTGTTCATTTTGTCCAGGTAACTCCATTTTTATTGGGTTAGTAAACTATAAGAAGCTGGATTGTTTCTAATTGTAAATAGAAATATACACCTCTTTATTATACCCCTGTTATTGTGCCACTAGATATCTACAAAACAGGATTCTAGTGTCACTAGATAACTACAAAACATAGAACTCTAGTGCCAATAGATAGCTATAAGTAACAACACTTAGGACTCTAGTGCCACTGGATAGCTACAAAAGGTAGGACTCTAGTGCCACTGGATAGCTACAAAACGTAGAACTCTAGTGCCACTGGATAGCTACAAAAGGTAGGACTCTAGTGCCACTGGATAGCTACAAAACGTAGGACTCTAGTGCCACTGGATAGCTACAAAACGTAGGACTCTAGTGCCACTGGATAGCTACAAAACGTAGGACTCTAGTGCCACTGGATAGCTACAAAACGTAGGACTCCAGTGCCACTAGATAGCTACAAAACATATACTAGTGCCACTAGATAGCAACAACATTTAGGACTCTTGTGCCACTAGAGCTACAAACAAAGGACGCTAATGCCCGACAAAACTTAGGACTCTAGTGCCACTAAATAGCTACACATACCAGTTGTTAGAGTGGCTGTGATTATGATAATACCACTATTTGGGGCTGGCACATAAATGACCCCACATTAAGGATGAATAACTTAAAACAGAGAACAAACAACAGAAGCACTATTTTAGCTCCGACAATGGCTAAAGTCACTGTCCCAAACAGGACCCCACATAAAAGATAAATAACTAAAACCGAGAGCAAGCAAAAACACTACTTAAGCTCTGAAACGATTGTACTTCTGCACAAATCACTTTAAAATTGCTTTGAACTCTTTTGCAACAAGGCACATCAAAACTGGTGAGGCTAGAGGCCGACCATTAATTTAGTCGGAGCATTTATTTACTTCCAGACATGGTATGAGTGGACAGAAAAACAAAAGCTGGCATGGCTAAGCTAATGTGCAGGCTCTTCTAAGCCTTCACTGGTAATTTAATCGATAAATACTAAATTCTCATGGGCTGACCATTTATATTTTATTGGTGAAATTGTTTGTACAAACGGATGCTTAAACAAACCAAATAATTCATTAAAGATACTCATATTAAATAAAGCAACTGACGGTAATGTGCACGACCCGTGGTAAACGTAGATTAATCAGTATCCGGTGCCAGAACGAATGTGTGGAAAACAAGTTGTTCATTTCCTGCAGGTTGATGCATTATTGGATCCAAATATACCATACGGTTGAATTTCTCTAAAGAAACCTGTGTTTGAATTGCATGGGTGCTTGCCGCATGCACACAAATAAAGCTTGGCAAAGCTTCAGCTAATATGTACATTCCAAATAATTCTTATCTATAAATATTAGAAAACGTTTAGCATACAGTGTCTAGACAATATGTATACAAAATATACCATGCGGTTCAAGAAGAGTTATGAGCTTTATCACTAAAATACCTCGACTGGCAAAAAGGGTGCTCACCGAAGCCTCGTTTTGCATACCAGTGGCTGGACAATAAATAAGTATGCAAACTTTGATCCAAATACCATGTTGTTCAAGGTAATGAGCATTTTCACTAACTGACCACGACCGACCGACCTGGTGCTCAGCAAAGTCTCGTCCATCAAAAAAGGCTGTTACGCATGCCAGTGGTTAGACAATGTTGGCATGCATACCTATGCAAAATTTGATCAAAATCTACCATGTGGTTCAAGAGTCATGAGCATTTTCACTAACTGCTGACGGACTCGCACAGTGACTATAGTGCACAACCGCGAGTCGTGCAATTGTGAATAATAAAAAAAAAAGGCAACAAGTGTAAAACCGAAACCCAGATCTAAAGGGCACAGATAAAACTCAATCACCGAAGCCCTAAAAAGGTCAGGTCGTGGAATTAAAGGGGGGAGAGTACTCGTAATTTAGGTATGCTTTCGGTTGCTTTATATCTACAGCATGCATTTTGATATACCTTCTATTTAAAAACTTTTTATGTTTTTGAATGGACTTTTCCATCTGCTCTTTTGAATTTATAAACCAAGTTTTGATATGCCTTGTTGCAGAAGAGTTCAAAGCAATAATAAATTAAAAGTGTTAACAATATGATTGTTTTAAGGAGTTTTTGATTCTGAACAAGAATTAAGGTTGAAGCATGCTTTCTTTTCAATGGACGGTACTTACATCTGTATGTGCATTGTCATAGGCCTCAATACAGTGGTTGACTTCTGGTGGTAGTCGCCATCTCTGTGAAGAATACGGTGCGAAAGCATTTGTGTTCAGTGGAGATGGTTGGCGTTGCTGTGTGTCCATAGGTGCTGGATAATAGAAAGGCGGTGTTTGTGCCTGTGCTGGCTGTGGATACATGCTATCTCTCGCTGCCACTGGGGAAGCTCTTACAGGTGAGTGACGCTGTGGTGTCATTGGTGCAGGATACGGTGTTGCTTGAACTGGACTGTATACACGCCTAGGTGGTGTTACCTCTGGGGAGATTGGTGTGTCCAATATACGTGACCGTTCCCGAGTTGGATATACTGGTGCATGCTCAGGTTCGTGTTGTGTTGGTATTACAACTGGAGCAGGGTCTGGTGATCTTGTATACACTGGTGATTGGCGTTTGGGAGATGGTGGTGGTATAAATACAGGAGCGTGCGCAGTGGGAGGGCTGATTGCCCTGTCACTGGGAGCAGGCGTTGCTTGGTATACAGGCGATTCCCATCTTGGTGTTTCAATACGTGCAGGTGTTTCGCGGCGTGGTGGGGTATATTCACGTGGAGGAGTGCGTCTCGGTGGTGTATTCAGTCTATTGGGAGGTGTATTCTGCTGGTATGGAGGTGTATTCTGTCGGTATGTAGGTGTATTCTGTCTATTAGGAGGTGTATTCCGCTGGTATGGAGGTGTATTCTGTCGATATGTAGGTGTATTTGTTCTATTAGGAGGTGTATTCTGTCGGTACGGAGGTGTATTCTGTCGGTATGGAGGTGCATTCTGTCGATATTTAGGTGTATCATGTCTCACTGGCACTACCACAGGGACCACAGGTGTTGGAGACCACTCTGCATTTTGGTATGGCGGAGTATATGTCTGCAAAGAATACAAAAAGGGTGTGAATAATTGTACACTATAGACTTTCGCATGTACTTTGGTAGGTCTGCGCAAGATAAGAATTGAATGCCTTTAGAATACTGATAGATATCAATTTTAATGAAAACATTAGCAGAAATCATATGGGTCTTGACACGAGAAAACCTGTCTTCTAGTCTGCAGCCTGTAATTTCTAAGACCCCTAGAAAATGGTTTTGATGGCATTTTTTGTTAATGCTCGGCATTCACGCTAGAAATACTCTTTGGGGTATGACAAAGTGCCCCAGGGTGGATGTCACGTCTGAAACTTCATATTAAGGTCACAGCAAGGTCAAAGGTCAAATAGGTGCATTTTCTTATTAGAATTGTCATTAGGTCTTTTTTTACATTGCTATAGATGGTATCTAAATCATTCTAATTATGTTTAATATGCTGAAATCTAAAAGTCAGATACAGAAATGTTGAAAAGAATAGTTTGTGGAACATTATAGCTATTATGGGATAGAAAAATATACTTTCCGCAGAAAAATCAGTGATTTTGGAGTAGATTTTTCATATTTACAGTCTTTTTTTTTTCAATGACATTGTCAATCATGCCTAAGTTATAGACCACTCACAAGCAATGCTTGTACATTGTTTTATTTGATTGGTAATAGGGTATGCAATACATTTGAATGCTGTTTTATTTTGCCGAAAACACAATAAATGGGGGGGGGGGGGGAGTAGCGTTTCACAATTCTGGACACAGATTGGCTCTTGGTCATGTGAATGATATGAGGTGTCTGGAAAAAGTACATGCTTTTTTGTTTGCTTGATTTGATTCTTTACATCCCATCAACAATCTTTCAGATATAAAGGGACGGGTCTACCTGGGTTGAACCAGTGCTAAGCTAGGATAAATGTGTCTTGCTCAAGGACACAACGCAGTGAGCCTCGAACCCACGGCCCCTTGGTCTCAAGTCGAGCACTCTACCACTGAGCCACTGCACCAGCAAATTACAGAAGACCCCAATTTGAAATCATGAAATACCACAGATATATTTATCAAGATGTCAATCATTTATTTATGATGTAACGATGCATCTTGAGCGCTAATTTTGTGTGCTGTTTAGATATAAAGGTCCCACTTTTCATGTATCCAGTTAATTAATCTGACCAATGCCATTCCCAAATTTTGACAAAGACCCCAAAAAGGTTATTCTTCAGAAAGTTCCTCTGAAGATGGCATGATGACAGAACACTCATTTTAAGCCCATTAGTTGAACTGCTTTATGCTGTCACAAAATTTCAAACTAATGGCTGATCTGATGAAGACACCCGGTCACGCTGATCCGTTGCAAGGCAAAAACCAAGAGCACATTGAAAAGATCATTCCTGAGAGAGTGTTCTTGTTTCTTAGTCTCCTCTTTAAGGGCAAGGATATTTTGACGGGTTTGATGGAGAACCTGTTGGAACCGTGATGCCATAATGGCTATAAAGACATAATATATGGTGTGTCAAACCACAAAACGTTTGGCACCAAAGCATATAGGTGTGGAGAGAGCTGGTTGATTTACTTTATTTGCCTTAATGATGTATTGTGACTGTTAGTGCTATGTTATCTCTGTCTTCCTCGCAGTGCCTTTGTTTGGCCTGCAATGTGTAATTGTGGTATTTCCTGATCATACTCACTTACTTTTGTTGCTTTTGGTCAAGCTTTACACCAGGCAAACATATTGGAAAACCTGGTGCAGCTGCTCAATGCAGAAAATCACACTATTGGAATAAAGCCAGCCAATGGAATTGATGATGCGATTGCAAAATTTGTTTTTGACAAATGTGTCGAAATAAAATGGATATGTATATTTCCCTGATAATATTGACATAAAATGACTCATACAGTTTTCAGGCGATAATATTGCTTTGCTAAAAGCAACATTGGGTAGCAAATTATTCAAATTACATTGTACAGAGATCATGTCTTGGTAGCGCAGTTCTGATAACAGTTTGACAGAAAGCTTTGTACAACAGAACAACATATCTGCAAAGCTTGACCAAGTGTTAACCCGTTTTCACAAGCTTGAAAAGCAAAACTTCCATTGAATGGAAGACTCAATTGCCGTTTTTATAATAAAACAGAGTATGAAATAGAAAAAGATAGTTACAAATGTACGCAAGAAAACACATACATGTTTGTTCGCTTATACTAACTTGGCATTGGTGTTTTTAACAGTTTTGTTCATGTGACCAGAAAGTTCCATTCTGAGGTATAATAAATATAGAAGTTCTGGGGAATTATTACAATAGGTCGAGACGGTCCTTTATACATTTTTGTATTTTGGTGTTTTCAACGCTGTTCCTTAAATCAACATGTACAAAATTCATGTTGGAAGTAGTACCTGGAAGCTCAAACACTGGTACAGTCATAAGGTAGAGGCTTGCAACTTTGGGAAGTTAAAGAGTTTGTTTTTTCCCTGTATCATGCTGTATGGGTGCTGCGTTGAAAGAGAAAATGTAGATATTGATTTGGTACAATTCAATCTTTTCTTCTATGTGAGAAAAGGGTTGTACCACCTATAAAGGTACCTTTGAATTGCACTGTTTGAGAATTGATTATTAGGCAAAATCATGAATTGTGTCACAAATTGATAAAATATCCCTAAAGACAATAAATTTTCATAAATGAGACACAGTGATCCATAAACAGTGTGTGACACTCAACAACCCCAAAATATATCCACACACTAAATTTGGGATTCCTACCACCAATAATATAGATATATGCTCTAGACACGATTTTCCTAGAACTAGGGTGGGTTAGAGGACAATGTCAAAATCACAGTAACCCCAGAAACAGTATGTGACACTCTGCGACCCCAAGGTGTATCTACACACTAAATTTGGGATTCCTGTTTCAAATTATATAATAGATATGCTCCAGACACAATTCAGGTTCAGACTGACGGATTGCCAGCTGTGTGTCCAGCTTGCATGGAGCTCATCACAACTTGTGGCTGCTAAAATGTGCAGAACCGTCAGATGTAAATGTTGAAGGCTAATCAGATCTGCATGATAGAATGTGCATAGGATGCAGTGGGATGTGCCAATCTTATAGGACTACAGGTTGCCATGTAGGCTTGCAAATTTAGGAAGTTAAAGAGTTTGATTTTTGCCTGTATCATGCTGTATGGATGTTGAATATGCTGAATCACAATCATGTCTGTAGATACTTAGGTTACCTGCGAATATGAGTCTAAAATTATATGTAGGCACATATTCGAAACTAGGTGTATTGTAAATGAAGTCAAACACCAAATTGATACAATGTAGATGTGAATTAGAAGTGCCTTTGATAACGTAAAATTATATATCAAATCTATAGGGTCATGTTTCATACAATTTACATATATAGTACTAGTCGGGGACAATTTTTCATGGGTACCAAATTGTTCATTAGAATCCCCAAACACCTCCATTCTTCTGAATTACATGATAGGTAGCCATTGAAACCATTGTAATTTCATATATTCCAAATGGGTTTATTTTTATGACAATATTTTTTGTCATCAATGCGACCCCACTAAACAAGTTGACAAACATGAGAAAATGTCCTAGGGGTACAAGGAAGGTCTTATTACCACCTCCCCTTCCCCTTTTCCAAGGTTTACCGGGCCGCGTAGCGCAGTCGGTAAAGTGTCTGGCTACAGATGCGTGTCTGACTGCAGCTCCAGGGGTCGCGAGTTCGATCCCGGCCCGGTACCATACTTTCGTGGAGATTGATCATGAAATAATTTCTACAGTCATTCTCCTCCCTTCCGCTGATTTATTCAAGAAGGGTTGTTGTCAGTTACAAGCGAAAGTATGTGCACAAATTACTGGTTAACCGCTTGCTCAAGCCTGCCCAGGTAAAAGTGTGGTTAAGTAAACTGACCGTCCCGCAATGACCATAGCTGTTGACATGGGACGTAAAGCAACAAAAAAAAAACAAATCTTCCAAGGTTTATAGTTTTTATATGACTTTTCTTCATTTTATAAGTTTACACATATAAATTTGAGACAATTTACAAATAGGACCATTGGATGAATGAAATTATCCTATTGTATCACTGATGACATCGCAATATGCATCAATGATGATATACAGATGCAATCTGCTTTTTTATGTTTTAATGATTTCCTTATTTTTAACGTTTTATTATTATTCATGAAAACGCAAATTATGTAGATTAAATAATTTGCATATGCCACAAACCGATAAAGGCCAATGTCTAAGCTTTAATTCGGTACCAATTTTAGTGGGTTATGATAAGAAGCAACTGAGATATTATTGATTTTGTAGGTACACCCCCATTCTTGAATCACATTTCAATTTTTTCATAAATAGTTATTCAAATTAGATAAATTACATAATTTGCATAAGCGACAATGGATGTAAGGACTCTGTCTAAGTTTCAATTTGACACCATGTTTAGAAGTCTAAGACAAGTAGTTGCTAAGATATGAGTAATTTTGTAGGCATATCACCATTCTCGAATAGTATTATGGGTTGCCATGGAAACCATGCATTTTCACATAGCCCAGTCAAGCTTATTTTTTAGAACTTTATCTTGCATTAAGGGGGTCTTAATGAACAATTTGGCACTCAAGAAAAAATGCCCTGGGGTGCAAGGTAAGCTTAATTGGCCCGGAATATATTGTTCGTTAATTTGTATTGAGCCTGAATGTTTACTATCATAAATACGGTATTATTTTGCAAATGTCAATTTGGAGGCTGTGACAAGCCTCTGTGCCATTCTATTCTCACGTGCAAGTGTTTTTGTTCATATTGGTAGCATTTTGTGATTGAAAAAAATATTTACTATATTTAAATGCCATTTTTTCTGAATAATTGCACTTACTTGACCTTTGACCTCACTGTGACCTTAAATCGAAAAATCACGCTTGGCATCCACCCCTATATTGTTTGTAATAGTCCAAGGAATAATTCTAGCCTGGATGCCGAGCATTAACAAAAAATGCCATCAGGAGTCCTCGTAGAAATTACAGGCTGCAGACTATTCGGGGGTTTGCCGTTATACGCTTATCGAAAAGTAACTTATCAATACTTGCTAACAACGAAATTTCAATTTTCTAGCTAGTCTCTGTAGCTGAGTAGGCTGGTTTGATTTTCACTTTGTCGAAAACCCCGAAGACAGGTTTTCTTGCGACGAGGCCCATATGTAAAGGGTAATATATACCTCCGATCTCTGTACCATCTGTGGTGAAGGGGTACGTCGCCGTTCTTGATAGTCATAAGGCTCTGTCTGCCTCATTTCTTCGTACACAAATTTTGGAGAAGGTGTGCGCCTGGGTGGTTGTGTAACAAATGCTATTGGTGATGTTTGTATATTTGCTTGTTTTGTTGGCGGACCAGAACACTGCGTCCCTGTCACTGCAACCTTCTTGGAATCTGTAGCTTGCACCGATTTAGACACCAGTGGTTTCTTATTGGGCGGAGGTGCCATTACTGCCCCGGCTGCTACGATTGGTACAATAGGGGTATCAGTCTGAATATTCATACTCTTAGTTGTTGTCTTTTCATACTGTGTTCCAGAAGCTTTCACTGGCAATGGCGTTGTTTGAGTG
This sequence comes from Loripinus fragilis, assembly GCA_964019695.1. Lineage (NCBI taxonomy): Eukaryota > Metazoa > Mollusca > Bivalvia > Lucinida > Lucinidae > Loripinus > Loripinus fragilis. The sequence goes on from OZ026528.1 coordinate 40,007,197, forward strand.
TTGGAGGTTTTGTTCGCTGGTGCTATATGCTGTGTAGATGAATTGACAAGTTTCTTTTTAGGAGGAGGAGGCACAAAGATAGGAGCTGGTACTGGTTTCTTGTCTTCCTTTGGTGACTTAGGTTTCTTGTGGACAGGCTGTACTGCTGCTACTGGCTTTTCCTTAGGTGTTCTCGGTACCAAGTGTGAGCCATATCTAGGCTCGGTGAGCTTATGCATAATTGTATCGTCTACAAAATTATCATGAAAGTGACGCATTCCTAGATTATTTCCCTCTGTAAGTCTGTAATACTGGGGATCACGTCTATACAGATAGTCATTATGAAAGTGCCTCATCCCTAGATTATTTTTCTCTGTTAATTTGTAATCTGCTTCGCTCGCGGGTAACCCTTTTCTGTCGTTATATGTTGGCCTGTTCATTTGAGCTTCTTTCGCTTCTAATCTCGCTTTATCTGGATCTCTATATCTGTACTCTCGAACAGGTGGCATGTCTTTAGCTTTGATATCTGGACCAGAGGGAAGTTTGTATGTCTCGTATGTTTTCAAATATCGGTGTGTCACTCCAAACTGGTTTTTACTTCCTTGGCCAGGTACTTGCTTTTTGGGCACTGATTTCTTAGGCTTTGTTTGTTTTTCACCATGCATTCCCGTCTGGCTTGGTTCATAGGGGTTGTATTCATATTTCTGGGCAGTTGGGGTTAATTTTGACGCTTGATGCTCATTGAAGTTGGTGTCTCGGGTCATTTTGTTCGTCTGAAACAATAGATACATATAGAATAGAATGTTTAGGTATAGCTGTTCCTTTTCAATGACCTTCGCGACTTGAAGAATCAGGGCTAGTTACACTTCCCAGCAAACACATAATCTTAAAACAACGTCACGGCATATCAACGTCGATGTGACGTCGCATCGACGTTGGTACGATTATTGTTTTAACGTTTTGTATCAGCAGACACATGCTGTAAAACATCGCTGTATCAACGTCGATGTGATTAATGACGATACGACGTTATTTAAACGTTAAATGTGTCTACTGAGTTAGCGCCAATTACGACTGTAACAAGCGACAATGTAACAAGATACAATTACAGGAGAACTACAATAGCTCGAACACCTTTGGGACCATAAAAATTGTTCGAGATAGAGTTAGTTCGAACCACTGATAGTTGATTATAGCTCAAGAGGACCCCCTCTAGGCAGAATAATCTCTTCCATAAATAAAGATGTGTGATGATTGTGACATAAGTAAAATCGCCTCGAATACACGCAACATATATTTTGAAAACCTGACTAAAACTTTTCATTTGAAATTTTGTGCCGTTTTCTTGATTTTTTGGGAAAATGCTGCTTGATATCTCATGTGATAACATTTTAAAATATCGTCTAATGCAAATTTATATCGTGGGGCTTTAAGGTTGAATAGACATAGGTCAGACTGAAACAACAAAAAATATCTTCCTTAGTGGAGCTAAACAAAAGCATACTTACGAAGTTATCCTCTAGACTTTTAAGAAATATATTTATGTGCAAATAAAATATACAAACAGTTTTCAAAATATCGTTCTCATGTTTAATTATTATTGAATATTCTCGATACTTTTTAAATGCACTGTTTGAATGTAACTTAGATCTAATTCAAAACTTCAAGCCGCTCCAAACTAGCTGGCCCTTCAAACTGTAGTTCTTGGCCAGGTTGTGCGCTTTTGATGATACAGGATTTCGCACGTCGCAAAACCTTTTTCACTGATTCCTGTAAATAGCCTATGGGCCTGTACATAAGATGTTGGCACTTACCGAATAGCCGAGGACAGGGGCGGATCCAGGATTTCTGGAAAGTGGGTTCATATGTATAAATGTGTGGGGTTCGCTTGGTTGATTTTATCTGATATTTCTTAAATATCCTTCTCACTGAGACCAAATTATTTCATTTTCATAGGAAATTTAAAAACGGGGGGGGGGGGATGCTCGAACTCCCTGAACCCCCTCTGGCTCCGCCACTGGAGCAGTGAAGGCACAAACACGTTTTGGGTGTAGATGAAGGCTCAGACATAATACATAGACCTCTAGCATGGGCGTTTAAGTCTGACTGTTGCGCATATGCGATAAGAACCGAATCTTATGTGCTGGCCCAAATACTGTATACGAAAACGATCAGTCATATGAACGATGTGAATGAAGACTCTGAGCAGGAAGCAACATTAGAAAGGATGGTCACTCATGTAGATGCCTCTGCACAGGTATACATGTTACACGTATGGCTCGTTTTCGTCGCCCATGGCTCACATACAGAAAGGATGAAAAGAACGTGAATTCTATCATAAATGGTGAAATTTCAATTAAAATATCGATCAATAAAGTATGATTAATATGCTCAAAGAAAACGTGTATTTACATTTTACGCAAACTATTATTTTTAAACACCTCTGTATTCGAACCGTAACATTACAGTCCTTTACGGTACCACAGCCTTGTTTACATGGGCACGTGCGTTTTGTCGGAATGTAAAACAAATCCTTGATGTTTAATTTCATTTATTTGCCAAAGTTTTTTCATGAAAACTTTGCAAAAAGTATTCCTTTATACTCTGTTAACCCCTGCGTATGAAGGTTATAATCAGGCAAATGTAACATCATTGTTGAGGAATTCTTTGAAATATAATGTATGCCAAAAGATGCTACCTGACACTTTTAAAGTTTGATACCTTTTGTTTATATTTGTGAACATTTATTTTGTTTCTTTCAAAGAATATACAAACTACAATCATTTTTGTGTATAACAAACACTATAACAACCGAATCGGCCGAGGAGTTTTTTCCTCATGAGTGATTTTTAAACTTGACGGTGACAAATTCGAGCTACGCTAACCCGCAGTCCGAACTGCGATAACTCGCAGTACGATGCTGCGCCGGATAACTTGCATTTTCTAAAATGTTACGGTATCTATCAGTAGGCTAGAATATCTAACAGTCCCTACAGTAATCTAAGAGCTTGTTCGGCCTTGTACGATACCTTTCTTTCCAAGCTCGGGCCTGCAACCCGAATAAAGGAATTAAGTCATGCTCACTCACTCACGCACACATACTTTCTAGATTCTTTATGATGGCATTTGCCCATTTGTTAAAATCAGTTTTCCACCGTCTGAAAACAACGTAAAAATGCTATCAGAACACTTTGCTTCTTTATGAATGACCATTTTCTTTCTATTTGCACAGGCTCTTTGAATTTATAGTTACGTTGTTGGGGACGTTGCGTATTTTGTTAGGATTTTTAATGTCTCCTCATATGGACCAGTGCACGAGCTTTCTGTATAAAGCGCCACCTACAATTTGCAGCAGACGACAATTTCAAATTTTGCTGCTTTTTCAAATTTCAAAAAGCAGACAATTCTCATGAAATATCATACCTTATTTATTTCGAAAGTAGGGAAAATGTAGCAGAATTTGGCTCTGAGGCAGTCGTGATTGACGCTTTAAGGGTTAATCGCAAACGCGCAAAACATTCTGAAGTATCCCGCAGAGCATGGCCGAGGTAAGTTTTAGTATGAACATTTATCTACATCCATGCTTTGTGTATACGAACATCGAATGCTCTGACGAGAATGTGCATATCCACAAGCTCGTATGAGCCTTTGTTGTGCGCAGATGCAATGATTTCTGAACTCTCGTGTGCTCGTGCTTATATGGTTCTACTGTTCATGGAAATACCAAATAGTCACATTTTATCTCGTCCTTATTTTCTTCACACTTGCCCTTGCCACGTTGGGCCTGCGTCACATATATAGGCACTTATACTGCCGTAATATGACCACAGAACATGTTTCCTTTTGCCAGGTATTGAGAGCCAGCACATGAGGTCATCTGATACTTATCTATTTCTTAAAAAGTGAGACTCAGGCCAACCTGCACAAATGCACAGATGAAGATTCAAGGTGAACCTTAAGCTTGTACCCTCGCTTTATACGCCAGCATTAAGCGGGATTAACGCATAAAATCTCACATGCCTTATCACATTGTTAAGCAGTGAAAGCGAAGATGAAGGCGAGCGTACGCAAATGCTAAGGCTCACCTGAGCCTTCGCTGATCGCATATGTCATAGACCAATTAAGTCTTATGTGCTGGCTCAATAACATAGATGTAAGAATCTGTCAATCCTATTGCGTTTGTTCCTCTGAATATCATAAGTTGGTTATGATCTATGATTGTGTAATACATAGGCTTTGATCTATGATTGTGTAATAAATATGCCTTGAACTATATGAACTAGATATATGATTGTGTAACACATAGCCTTAATCTATGATTATGAAATACATAGGCCTTGGTCCACGATTGTGTAATACATAGCTTTGATCTGTGGTTGTGTCTTGCAAAGGCTTAGATCTATGATTGTGTAATACATAGGCTTTGATTTATGATTATGTAATATATATATATACCTTGGTCTATGATTGTGTAATACATAAGTTTTTATCTATGATTGTGTAATACAAATGTTTAGATCTAAGATTGTGTAAAACATAGGTGTTGGTCTATGATTGTGTAATACATAAGCATTGATCTATGATTGTGTAATACATTGGCTTTGAACTATGATTATGTAATACATAGGCTTTGGTTTATGATGGTGTAATATATAGGCTTAGATCTAAGATTGTGTAATACATAAGCTTGGGTCTATGATTGTGTAATAAATAGGTTTCGATCTATGATTGAGTAATACATAGGCCTTGTAGACTTCGAGCTAAAAAAGGTCCTGCTCCCCCCCCCCCCCCCCCCTAGGGAATTTTGCAGACATATCCTATCTTGAAGAAAATTTCAAGCAGCATCTTTTAAGAGATGTTTGCACTCTGTGCTCCGGGGCGTTAGTCTCTGACAGCCTGTTACATATGTTACTGTAACACACTAAGGAAAAAATCAAAATGAAAGTTTGAGCTACAGAAAGAAGACATTAAACCATATAATTATTCAAATTTCTCATGTAGTTTGCAAGCTGGATGCCTAAGCTACACAAAAGCAGCATTTTAAACAAAATTACAGCCTTCAATGGTGTTATATGCGTTACATAGATTAAATTTCCCTTTGAAAGTTGAAATCGTGACTAACATCATTCATTTTACAAACGATTTGTGCATTTTTACAAGTGTTTTCAATCTTAGTTTACTAAAAATACTTATTTGACTAATAGAAAAAGCAAAGTTTGCTTTTCTATCTCAAATACATTGTTTTATATGAGCTATTAAACAACCCTACCCCCAATTTTAAGTATCCAATTTTGGTATCTATTATTGAAGAAAAATATATGAAAATATCTGACGCTCGTGGATATCTTACATTTTTGGCACTGTCTTGCTAATGCAATAAAGAATCATACATTTGCAAGTTTGACATCAGGATCAGAGCACTTATTAAAGTATGTAACGTATGTTACATGGCATAATGAATGAGCTAGGAAATTTGGAAAGAGATGATATTTCAGAAAAATTTTGTTTTTCACATGTTTTCCTATTAATCTCTAGCCTCTGGTGCCTTAGTCTTAGTAATCACAGTCATTGCTGATAACAAGCCCATGGAATTGTGTTACCTATGTTATATATAACCTTTTTAATTACATATTTCCTAATGCCTATAATATTAAAATATATAGACATATAGAATAGAAAATAATAGTTCTCATTTAAATGACACAATTTAATAAATATTCCTATTAAATAAAATTATTCAAAAACAATCTTTATTCAAGTCACCCTCACAATGTCTATCATTGTGTCTGCTTCTATTGCAAAATAATCACCCATTTCATCACAACCAGTAGAATCATGGCATTGTATTAGGACTGCAAACTGAGTACAATCCTGTTCCTCTCCACCCCTTTGGGAATTGTGCAGACATATCCTACCTTAAAGAACAATTCAAGCTGCATCAAATAAGAGATGTTTGCACTCTATTAACTATGGGGTTAGCCTGTAATGGTATGATACGTATGTTACCATATCAATTTAAAAATAAATGAATTGAAAGTCTGAGAAACAGAAAGAAGGCATAAAACTATCTATTTATTTGAATTATTCATGTAGTTTGCATGCTGAATACCTTTGATACATAAGAAAAGATTTTTTAACAAATATACAGCTTCCTATGGTGTTATATGTGTTACATTAATTAAGATTACTTTTAAAATTGGTAATTGTGACAAACATCACTTATAAGCATTTCGTGTGATCCTCCTCTTTAGCCATCAAAAGACTTAATTTCCTTTGTATGTGTGGCCAGTGCCAGCGTGAAACAACTTGACTCAGCCAAACTTGAATCCTTGGCATTCTTCAAAAGCAGAAACAGCATGTCAGTGTCATGGGATCAAACACCTGATTTAATGCCATTTCACATATATGCATACAATGGAGTATGACTCTGGTATATATCTCTTCCTGTGAAGTGGCAAGAGCAAACTAACTGCAGCTGCCTCTGCATCCGTGCTAGTCAAATGATAGCTTTGCTCTGATTATGCAAAATCTATGTCTCTACCGTGTACCTCTAAGAATACTTTAAGATTTCTGACATTGGTCAAACAGAAATTTGATAGGCTGCTTTTTTGCATTATTTGCCATGGAACCTATCCAGTCTTTTGGTGCTTACGTCCTCAGGTCTTAGATCAATAGTATTTTGCTGCGCCCAAAGAACTTTATAAGTTTTCTTTAGTTACAATGTTGACTCTTGATGGTTTTGACAGATCGTCTGAAACAATTTCTGTTACACCTTGAAAGTTATCTGGTATAAGAGAAAGAATATGAAGTTGGACATTGCCATCAATTATGTTTGCAGTTGGTTGTTTTTTGATGTCAGTACATTGAAGCATGTCTTAAAATAATTTAAAACCTATGATTTCTCAGTTTTTGCAGCCATATCATTAGCTGTTGCATTCAAAAGAATGAAAGTGGACTATAGGTAGAATGGGATAACCCAGTAGTTCTATATTATGCTCTATGGAAGATTTATACAGAGTAAACAAGTTAATAAGGTGCCTCATTTCAAGATCCATTGAAAACACTGAAATTGAAAACACTTGCCTCTGACTGTGTAATCAAAAAGGATGTCACGACAATGCCCTTGCTCATTTATTATGAGGAGTTATATATGTTACATCCTTTAATTAGCGCTCTTATCTTAGAAACTTAGTGAATCATTGAATTGAAAGGGTCTAATTTGGGCTCTGTTCATCCTGCCATTCATTGCTTTACCTGCTGTGATACATCTAGTTCGTTTATCTGAAGGGAAAGAGTTACCTCGGTTTCAGCACTTCAGAAGTACTAAGTCTTCAAATAAGTTTTTGAATGCTTGGGGAAAGATAATAAGTGCAGAGACATTATTAGATGAAAATGTGTGGGTTGCATGTATGGAAAGGCTACATTTATAAAAGTTAACCAGCTAAGATATGATTCTTTATCACAGAAATATCAAGGTACATCAGTCCAGGTACTCATTGCTTTTAATGGCATAGTTTTCTACCTTGTAAAGCTTTAGTCTTTCTCCTACTTGCAGGGTATCACTTGAAACACATACTCAAAGAGCCAACTATTAGGAATTCATATCAGTTTCCGAATGTTCCAAGCCATAAATGGCAAAATTGAAAAGTTGATAATGGCTCATCAATTTTGAGTGTACTTGTGGTAAAATTGAATAACAGTAAATGATTGAAATATTGTGTGATGATTCTACTAGTTGCAAGGAGGCGTGTGATAATAATGATTACCACAGAAGCAGACAACGACAAATGTTAAACATGAGTGTTTAATCGATGAGAAATAGTTTGGACCATTTCATTTATTGTATTTTCTTGCAAAAATGTAAAACTATCTTTTCAATCCGTGGCTCTATATTTAGCATTATATGCACAGTATTAGGAAATGTGTCCAAAAGGTCATTGATAACATCTGTAACAACAGCCCATGGGCTTGATAATCAGAAATGAATATAATTTCTAGTGTTTTGGCACCAAAGACTTATAAGTACACATAAAGTGTCCTGATCTTTAACTTAATGACATCTTGTAGATATATGAGCAAGACAGACTAAGAAAATGAAAAATATCCACAAGCTGTAATCGCTTTCATGTGTTTTTCTTTAACGGTAATAACAAAATTCGCTTCTCTGTAAAACTGGAAGTAGGGCTGTGTATTAGCTCCTATAAGACAATATATTAAAGATAGAAAAGCAGACTTGGTTTTTCCTATTCATCAATTGAGTATATGTTTGTAAAATCTAATAAAACAGTTTGAAACCAAGTCATAGTAGTTGTTTAACTACATGACGATAGCCACAATTATAGCTTTTAAATTATAATTAGGTTCATGTAACGCACATAACACCACAGTAAGCCGCATTAATGTTTAACAGCTTCCATATGTAGTAAAGACATCCAGTATCAAGACTATAAGAATGTCAATTTATTAGATAATTTTAATGTCTTCTTTTGGTAGCTCAAACATTCAAATTTCTTATTCTCAAATTGATATAGTAACATATGTAACAAGCTGTTACAGGTTAACCCCCCGACTTACAGAGTGCAAACATTTCTTAATAAATGCACCTTGAATGCTTACATAAGATATAATTTGTCTGCAGAATTCCAAAGGGGATTAGGATGGAGCAGGCCCTTACTTAGCTTGATGTCAAAATATAGTTTGAAGATTTTACTTATCACGCTAACATATGTAACGCTCTCTGATCTTTAAAACTTGATGACAACTAGCAGATCTATAAGTCTTTATCATAGGAGCCAGTTTAAAATCCCTAAACAATGTAAGACATCCAACAGCTGCGAGTTTTTTTCACAATTTTAGCTCAAACTTCCAAACTACATTTCCTTTATTTGATAAAGTAACGCATGTAACACGCAGTTTCAGACTAAGGCCCCAACATAGAGAGTGCAAACATCCCTTATTCGATGCAGCTTGAGTTGTTCTATAAGAAGGAATATGTCTGCAAAATTCCCTCGGGGAGATTAAAACATTTTTAGGCATATCTTACGTAAAGACAATGAGCTTGACCATTTATTACACCAGGTAACATATGCTACAGCCTCTGATATTAAAAATTTTGCAACAAACTTGCAGATTTATGAGTCTTTTCATATAAGCAAATAAATCCCAAACAATGAAACACATTCATCAACTGCAAATATTTTTTAACTATTTTTACTTTAGTTTTAATACCAAACATTTCACCCTAAAACTGGGTAGGGGTAGGGTTGTTTAATTGCTTATTTCAGAAAAAATATTTAAGCTAGGGAAACAAACTTTAATTTTTCTGTTAGCCAATTGCATAAGCTAGTCAGACATGGTTAAAAACATTTTGCAAAATACACAGAGAGATTGTGAATGTAAATGATGTTAGCCACACTTGCAAATTTTAATGGGTTATCTGATTTATGTAACGCATATGACACCTTAGAAAGCCGCAATTTTGTTCAAATGGCTGTCATACGTAGTTAAGATATCCAGTATGCAGACCATATGAATGATTTTTAAAAATAAATATTTCAATGTCTTTAATTTGTAGCCCAAACTTTCAATTTACTTTTTCTTAGTTTGATTAAGTAACGTATGTTACAGGCTCTTACAGACTAACGCCCCGGAGCATAGAGTGCGAACATCTCTTAAAAGACTCGGCTTTCAATTCTCTACAAGATAGGATATGTCTGCAAAATTCCCTAGGGGGGGGGGGTGGGGAGCAAACCCATTCTCAGCCATCCGTCTATTGGTCTATGATTGTGTAATACAAAGGCTTTGCTCTATGATTGTGTAATACATAGTCTTAAATCTATGATTGGGTAATACATGAGTTTTGGTCTATGATTGTGTATTAAATATGCTTGGTCTATTATTGTGTAATACTAAGGCTTAGGTCTATGATTGTGTAATACATAGGCTTTGAACTATGATTATGTAATACATAGGCTTTGGTTTATGATGGTGTTATATATAGGCTTAGATCTATAATTGTGTAATACATAGACTTTGGTCTATACTTGAGGAATGCATAGGCTTTGATCTATGATTAAGTAATGCATAGGCCTTGGTCTATGATTGTGTATCACATAGGCTTTAAACTATGATTGTGTAATACATATGCTTAGATCTATGATTGACTAAATCCATAAGCCTTGGTCTATGATTGTGTAATATATAGGCTTTGCTCTATGATTATGTCCTACAAGGATTTCAGGTGCTTGCTCATTTATCATCACAGAGAAAGGGATCTCAAAAAATGGCAAATTTATCTTCACATGGAAAGAGATCCTAGCAGCTGGCTCATTTATCATCACAGAGAAAGGGATCTCAGGAGCTGGCTCATTTATCATCGCAGTGAAAGGGATCTCTGGAGCTGGCATATTTATCTTCACATGGAAAGGGATCTCAGGAGCTGATTCATTTATCTTCACAGGGAAATGGATCTCAGGAGCTAGCTCATTTAACTTCACAGAAAAGGGGATCTCAGGAGCTGGCTCATTTATCTTCACAGGGAAAGGGATCTCATGAGCTGGCTCATTTATCTTCACAGGGAAAGGGATCTCAGGAGCTAATTAATTTATCTTCACAGGAAAAGGGATCTCAGGAGTAGGCTCATTTATATTCACAGGGAAAGGGATCTCATGAGCTGGCTCATTTATCTCCACAGGGAAAGGGATCTCACGAGCTGGTTCATTTATCTTCACAGGGAAAGGGATCTCATGAGCTGGTTCATTTAACTTCACAGGGAAAGGGATCTCAGGAGCTAGCTCATTTATCTTCACAGGGATAGGGATCTCAGGAGCAGGCTCATTTAACTTCACAGGAAAAGGGATCTCATGAGCTGGTTCATTTATCTTCACAGGGAAAGGGATCTCAGGAGCTGGTTCATTTATCTTCACAGGGAAAGGGATCTCAGGAGCTGGCTCATTTATCTTCACAGGGAAAGGGATCTCAGGAGCAGGCTCATTTATGTTCACAGGAAAAGGGATCTCATGAGCTGGCTCATTTATATTCACAGGGAAAGGGATCTCACGAGCTGGTTCATTTATCTTCACAGGGAAAGGGATCTCATAAGCTGGCTTAGATCTATGATTGACTAATACATAGGCCTCGGTCTATGGTTGTGTAATATCTAGGCTTTGCTCTATGATTATGATTGACAAATACATAGGCCTTGGTCTATGATTGTGTAATATCTAGGCTTTGCTCTATGATTATGTCATACAGGGATTTCAGGTGCTTGCTCATTTATCATCGCAGTGAAAGGGATCTCTGGAGCTGGCATATTTATCTTCACAGGTAAAGGGATCTTAGGAGCTGATTCATTTATCTTCACAGAGAAAGGGATCTCAGGAGCTGGCTCATTTATCATCGCAGTGAAAGGGATCTCTGGAGCTGGCATATTTATCTTCACAGGAAAAGGGATCTCAGGAGCTGATTCATTTTTCTTCACAGGGAAAGGGATCTCAGGAGCTAGCTCATTTAACTTCACAGGAAAAGGGATCTCAGGAGCTGGCTCATTTATCTTCACAGGGAAAGGGATCTCATGAGCTGGCTCATTTATCTTCACAGGGAAAGGGATCTCAGGAGCTGGTTCATTTATCTTCACATGGAAAGGGGTCTCAGGAGCTGGTTCATTTATCTTCACAGGGAAAGGGATCTCAGGAGCAGGCTCATTTATGTTCACAGGGAAGGGGATCTCATGAGCTGGCTTATTTATCTTCACAGGGAAAGGGATCTCAGGAGCTGGCTCATTTATCTTCACAGGGAAAGGGATCTCAGGAGCAGGCTCATTTATGTTCACAGGGAAAGGGATCTCATGAGCTGGCTCATTTATATTCACAGGGAAAGGGATCTCACGAACTGGTTCATTTATCTTCACAGGGAAAGGGATCTCATGAGCTGGCTTAGATCTATGATAGACTAATACATAGGCCTCGGTCTATGATTGTGGAGCTGGCATATTTATCTTCACAGGTAAAGGGATCTCAGGAGCTGATTCATTTATCTTCACAGGGAAAGGGATCTCAGGAGCTAGCTCATTTAACTTCACAGGAAAAGGGATCTCAGGAGCTGGCTCATTTATCTTCACAGGGAAAGGGATCTCATGAGCTGGCTCATTTATCTTCACAGGGAAAGGGATCTCAGGAGCTGGTTCATTTATCTTCACAGGGAAAGGGATCTGAGGAGCTGGTTCATTTATCTGCACAGGGAAATGGATCTAAGAAGCAGGCTCATTTATATTCACAGGAAAAGGGATCTCACGAGGTGGTTCATTTATCTTCACAGGGAAAGGGATCTCAGGAGCTGGCTCATTTATCTTCACAGGGAAAGGGATCTCAGGAGCTAGCTCATTTAACTTCACAGGAAAAGGGATCTCAGGAGCTGGCTCATTTATCTTCACCGGGAAAGGGATCTCATGAGCTGGCTCATTTATCTTCACAGGGAAAGGGATCTCAGGAGCTGGTTCATTTATCTTCACAGGGAGAGGGATCTGAGGAGCTGGTTCATTTATCTGCACAGGGAAATGGATTTTAGGAGCAGGCTCATTTATATTCACAGGGAAAGGGATCTCACGAGGTGGTTCATTTATCTTCACAGGGAAAGGGATCTCAGGAGCTGGCTCATTTATCTTCACAGGGAAAGGGATCTCAGGAGCTGGCTCATTTATCTTCATAGGGAAAGGGATCTCAGGAGCTGGCTCATTTATCTTAACATGGAAAGGGATATCACGAGCTGGTTCATTTATCTTAACAGGGAAAGGGATCTCACGAGCTGGTTCAGTTATCTTACTAGGGAAAGGGATCTCATGAGCTGGTTCAATTATCTTCACAGGGAAAGGGATCTCAGGAGCTAATTCATTTATCTTCACAGGGAAAGGGATCTCACGAGCTGGTTCATTTATCTTAACAGGGAAAGGGATCTCAGGAGCTAATTCATTTATCTTCACAGGGAAAGGGATTTCAGGAGCTGGCTAATTTATCTTCACTCAGGAGCAGGCTCATTTATCTTCACAGGGAAAGGGATCTCAGGAGCAGGCTCATTTATGTTCACAGGGAAAGGGATCTCATGAGCTGGCTCATTTATATTCACAGGGAAAGGGATCTCAGGAGCTAATTCATTTATCTTCACAGGGAAAGGGATTTCAGGAGCTGGCTAATTTATCACCACTCAGGAGCAGGCTCATTTATGTTCACATGGAAAGGGATCATAGGAGCAGGCTCATTTATGTTCACAGGGAAAGGGATCTCATGAGCTGGCTCATTTATATTCACAGGGAAAGGGATCTCAGGAGCTGGCTCTTTTATCTTCATGGGGAAAGGGATCTTAGGAGCTAGCTTATTTATGTTCACAGGGAAATGTATCTCAGAAGCTGGCTCATTTATCTTCACAGGAAAGGCATTTTAGGAGCTAGCTCATTTTTCTTCACATGGAAAAGGATCACAGGAGCTGACTTAGTTATCTTCACAAGAAAAGGGATCTCATGAGCTAGCTCCTTTATCTTCACGGGGAAAGAGATCTCAAAAGCTAGTTTATCTTCACAGTGAAAGGGATCTAAGGTGCTGGCGCATTCATCTTTAGAGGATAATGAATCTCAGGAGCTAGCTTTTTTATGTTCACAGGGAAATTGATATATGGAGCTGGCTCATTTATCTCCTCAGGGAAAGGCATCTCAGGAACTAGCTCATTTATCTTCACAGGGTAAGGGATCTCAGGACCTAGCTCACAGGGAAAAGGGTGAGAATTACTAGGAAACAAACTTTTTGTTCATGTTTAATCCTGTACAGCAGTTTACAACTTGTACACAATATCACTAACATAACGGGCAATGAGACGAAGCTAACCGAACATGCATAACAATTTGACTGGTATTACAACACTTACCATAAATATACAGACAACTGATCTCCTCATTCCTCAACATACCTTTCTAATAAAGTCATTTTGACTATGGTGAGGTGTGTAATGGTACATGTACTGATTGGATGGTAAAAAAAATTTAACCCCCGATCAGACAACTCCTGAATGAGGAGTAGTCTGATTGGGTTTACACTGTTTGCACAGCCCTTTCAGGAATGGACTTACCTGTGTTTGCACTGTTTGCACAGCCCTTGTAGGAGTGGACTTATCAGGGTTTATACTGTTTGTTCAGACCTTTACAGTTGTTTCTAGACCTTGCATGAGTGGCCTGATCAGGGTTTGCACAGATCTATATGTCTGAATATTTATGGGTAAATATGGTAACAGGAATTGACAGGGATTAACCTGTGCAATTATATTGATTAACTAGGACACAAAACAAGCTAAAAGCCTACCATTTGTCTACAGTTGTGAATGCAATGGAGCATTTGATTGGATAATAATGAAGAACTGCGAAACCAGGTAATTCAAACTGTCTATCAATTATGTAATATAGCATTTGATTAGCTAACATTGAAGAACAATGACAGTAGGTTATCCAAATACATGTATAGCCTATTTCTCTACAGTTTTGTATGCAACACATCTTTTGATTGGATAAAAGTGAAACACCTGTAATCTAAACATGTTGAGCTACAATATTGGCTGTTTCCATAGCATATGATGAACAAAACACCATGTGATGGACATAGTTAACTGACTTTTAAGCATTAAATACGTTCCCAATAACAAATTGTACCTAGCATGAGAACAAAATATTGGAAATTAAATTAATTTCACAGTAATACGTATTACCAATCTTCATGATCATATTGCTATATTATAGCAACTCTCCAAGCAACAAAGTAAAACGTGCTAATTAAAAGTTTTTCTAATTCAAAGGGCACAACCAAAATAGTGAAGAGCACATCTTCACAGCATGGCGATAATTTGTACCAATATGTTCTTAAAAGGGTATTCATTTGGATTCGGTGAAAATTGAAAGAGTAAGCAACACAAGTTCCACATAAGAAGTGCCAGTATAAAATAAGGTCTAAGTTCAAGGGCACATTTCTCATGGAAACCTGACCCTATCTCAGCAAAATTAGTCCTGTACACTTCACATGAGCTGTGACATGAGATTTACATCAATGTGGTATGTGCGACCAGCATAAGCTCAGATCAGCATGCGCATACCCGCAGTCTGATCAGAGCCTTTGCTAGTCGCTTCAATATTCTATGACTGTTAAGCTACTGACGGAACATCATTTGGAGTTTAAAAGCTAAAAATGAGGCTGCACAGGTTCGTCTGAGTCAACACTTGTCAAAATGCCACATTGTTGGGAATCTCATGTCATGGCTCACGTCATGGTGATGATATCGGAGATGAGAAGTACTATGTTTCATTTCAATTTTTTGAAAATTGAAATAGAAGTTTGTGAAACAAGTTCAAATGGGACTGACCACCTGCAATGTGATTTCAGTATCCCCCTACAAACTTCACAGGTATATAAACACCATTCGTTAACTCCAACTTATGACCCCTTAAAACCTAATGGACCATCCGCACAATTGGAACAAGCTGGATGGAAATTCCTTTATTGAACATTGTATTAACCCTCTTCATTCTGGATACCAGTAAACACATACTTTGGCAAACATGGAAACAATCTTCAGGGACACTAATACATCATTCTATAGACATTTGGACCGGCAACCCCTTATACAGTAAAACCTGTGTTTTGTTTGATTTGATTCTTAACGTCCTATCAACAATCTTTCAGTTAATAGAGACGGGTATTCCTGGGTTTAACCAGTACTAAGCTAGGATAAAATGTGTCGTGCTCATGGACCACAGCACAATGACGCCGGTGAGGCTCGAACCCGCAGCCCTTCGGTCTCGAGTCAAGCACGCTACCACTGAGCCACTGCGCTCTGTAAAACCTGTGTAAAATGGCCACTCAAATATAGACAGAACAAAGATCTTTATGACAAATGGTAGCTTAATGAAGGTTGAAAGTATTGCAGAATGCTCCAAGGGGAGCATTCTGCAATACTTTTGACCTGCATTAAGCGATAATTCGTCTTAAAAACCAATTTCAGTTTTTTTGAGAGTAGCCATCTTACACAGGTTTTACTGTAATACAAAATGGACAGTTCTACACTTATTGTATGGATAAGTATGGGAGAATCCATCAGAATGAAAGGGGGTTAATATACATCTCATATACTGGTAAAAGCTGCTCAAACATATGCCTAATAATATGTGAAGCTTTCATTCATAAACTGCTACACCATCTGACAGTCACACTTGTCCTATCACAACAAAACAGTTTGACTAGACTAATCTCAACATTGGTCAACATTTACCATACACAGAAGCCATTACATGTTGAAATAACCCTTTGACAATATACCTACAACACAAACACAGATCAGAGCCCTTCTTCCTCATCACTGCATTATACACCCAATTTCTAATGAAAATCTAAATAATTTTGATACAGTATCTAGGACCTGGTCTCTGATCTAGTCCAGCCTTTACAGTATGCTGCAGCTAATGTCAAATAAGCTTGTTTTTTTTTGTTGTTTTTTTATCTACTTTCAGAAATAGAATTTGGACTGTGATTAATATAATCTCATCCTCTGATGTATGTATACTCTGGCAGAGCTCTTTTAACATACCTTGGTTTGTATTTGTGCAGAAAGGTAATTGTTCTAAAATTTTGAACACTTTTTTTCAAATACTTGTTAACTGCCTAAACTGACAATGTAGGCATGATGGAAGAAAGCACAGATGAATGAAAGGACAAACCAAGAGCAATAGGCCCTATCAATCTACTCTGTCCTATAATACTACTGTATAGCTCTAGATAAGATGTATCCTATTTTAGTTAGTTCTTAACTAGATTCTTACACCTTGTTTACTAACTGGAAATGTATAGACACTTCTGATGACTGCCCACTAAACTCTGTTTACTGAGAAATCAGAACAAGAGCCTTGATGAGCCTATACCACTCACATGAGCTGTTACCCTCATGATTTCAGAGTTTTTCATTTTGAGGCTTCTGACCAAATGACCCCAGAGTGTGGTCAATTTGGAGGCATGGTTGGCAGGGGATCACTAAACATTGCTACATTCTAAATATATAAGCTGTGGGCCTCATGGTTTTAGAAGATTTTTTTTAAAAGTTTTTCCCACTTAAAAGTCTATGGAAGGGCTTCACCAATTTGGATCCCAGGGGCTTGATTTGCAGGATTTATATAATTTGGATCCCAGGGGGCTTGATTTGCAGGTTTTATGTAGGAGACCTATACTAAATATGTAAGCTGACTCGGGGCCTCATGGTTTCATTACGAGTCTATGTGAGCAGTGACCCCGGAGCGAGGTCAATTTGGAGGCATGGTTGTCAGGATTTATTTTGGGGACTACTAGACATTGCTTAATACTAAATATATAAGCTGTCGGCCTCATGGTGTCAGATAAGATTTTTATGTTTTACCATGATGTCTATGGGAGCTATTGGTCCCTAGGGTGGGGCCAGTTTGGATCCAAGGGACTTAATTTGCAGTATTTACGTAGGCGACCACTAGACATTGCTGTATACTAAATATGTAAGCTGTGAGCCTCATGATTTCAGAATATACATTTTTTTAAGTTTTTTCCATTACATATATAACTCTATGGGAGCTACATGATACCATACCAGAATGCCAATCCAATCAGCCCAAAAACCTTCTGCAGCCTTTCTAGAAGATTTGATGACACTTGGCAAATGACTTGAGATATACTCCTTTGAAAATAAGAAGGGGCTCTGTACCTTTGTGTCAGGTGAGCTCAAACTGTTACCTGTGTTCAATTTCAATGCCTTATCTACCACTACTAAATATTACTCAAATGAAGCTGGAGTTTTATTTTTTAATACATGTATATTTAATTCACATGAACACTGACTTAACATGAAACAGAATAAATTAAAATCATAAGAAACAAATAAGCAACAAAATTGAAATACAAACTGAAGAATTCAATCAAGTATGACTTTTATTTTGTGCCCTATTTGATATTTGAAGTATTTTGCAGCATTTTTCCCACTGTTTGCAAAATTAAATATTTTCAGCAAAAGTAATAAATTGGCAATTATAGTGATCAGCAGTCCCTTATAATAAATGGACCATCCCATCTAAATAAAATCCTCTAGGAAGGATGATTCAATTTCTCATTAACTCTTTGTATGCTAGTGTTGTCTACTTGAAAACCTTTGCAAAAAGTTAAGACCCGGATCAGGCCCAACAAACTGTGGGCCCTGATCTGGATCCAAACTATTTGACACTCTGACGTACTCTTGTTTTTTCCTTTTTTTTTCTTCAAAAAACAATGATTTTGAAAATAATAAACAGATGACTTGAAATATTACCCAGCATGCAAAGAGTCATTATATTAGTTAATTGGTGCACACCTAATAAATCTTTTCAAAGAGGAATAAAAAAAATACCACAATTGAAAAAAAAGTCTCATTTGAAGATATGCTTCTAATAAATAAAATAAAAAAGTAACACAATGAAAAAGTAAGAAAAAATGGAAGAAAAGAAGAATAATTGAATGAAGTATATACAGCCATTGGAATGTGAAATGGGCCAGTACAAGACTTTGGTATTTATCATATCTGTAAGTAGCAAAGGCTAATATGAGCCAGCGCCATTGTGCAGTCTCACTAGAGCCTTCATTGGTCACATACACAAAATATGGAAGACGGTGAAGTCTCAGACCAAAATTTAGACCTGTAGTCCCACTGTGTAGCTAAACAGTGAATTTACATATACAGTAAAACCTGTTAAGCAGCCACTCAAAATTAGACAAAACAAAGATCTTAATGACAAAAGGTAGCTTTATGCAGGTCAAAAGTATTGCAGAATGCTCACCTTGGAGCATTTTGCAATACTTTTGACCTGCATTCAGCGATAATCTGTCTTGAAAACCAATTATTGGTCTTCTTTTTGAGTGGCTGCTTAAGACAGGTTTTACTATAAGCTATAAGTACCAAAATGTTGAGTGCTGGCCCAACTAATCTGTCAACACAATGATTGGTCATATTTATTTAGCTAAAAGACATCTATTCTTTCTCTACTACAAGAATCCCAAAGATCTAGATCTGTCATTAGACTTCTGATCTAGATCTTTGGAATTGATTTATGAGGGAAAGAGTCTCAACTCATAGCTGAATTACTCCAGTACACTACTCAATGCTATACACAGCAATAATATATTAAAAGTAAAACTATAAATTAATGTTGAATGGAAGAATGTATGAATATCTTACTTAACATATGAACACAGCAATAATCTTTATACGAGACAACCATAATAGGTCTTTTAATCCTTTTATACTGAAAACCCAGAATAGGATTTATAGTTAACTCCGCTCCTTCCTGTGATTCACAGCCAATCAGATTGCACTGTAATTAAAAATTTTGACCAACTTAATCACATATTTTGTCAATATGTGAAATATCTATGAAGAAAAATCATGAAGTAAATCCATTAAGTGGTCAATGCAGCTATTTTCAATGGGAAGGGAGGAGAAAACTATAAGTAGGTCATAGATCATATGTAGGTCATAGATCATATATTACAATTATAAAGATATCAAGAGGATCACTCGCTGCGCTTGTCCCACTTAATTCCTTTATAATTGTATTATATGATCTATAACCTATACTAAATGATTAGAATGATGTTATTTTCAGTTTTGGTTGTAAAAAGTTTCTTAAAATGTATGGTCTATTAGTAGCCAAGGATAAAAGGGTTAATAGACCTATAGAGGTGACTCATATCTGCATATAGAAAGACTAAAATTCAAACAAAGAACTCAGTAAGTGATTAGAATGTGCTTGTGATCTATAATCCAGGACTTAGATAATCTCTGTTTGAAATGCATTCATAAAAAAATGACTTTCATTTAACAGGATGTTCATGAATCTATAAAGGACTAAGACTCAGTACAAAGTTTCACGTTAACTTTAACCTGAGCTAATGGTATTCAATGTTACTCTTGTCAAGTTTTCATCCTTTCCCAATTATATATCTACAAGTACAACAGAACAAAGATTCATGTTGTGGGACAAGTTAAAATATTGCACTTTTTTCAATGAAATAGTTATCTATAAATATTATTGAACTCACCTAAATCATGATCAAGATAGTTTACTGATGAAACTCTAAAAACTGACAAATATTCACCAGGACCTAGCGTTCACCAGAAGTAATCTTAGCAATACAATCATCAGGAATTTCAGCAGTCTTGGAGGGTATTCCAATCATTAATGCATGGGTGAAAGTGCATAATGAACTTAAGAAATTCAAAACTTAAAACTTGCATTATGCCTACAATACAGTAAAAACATCAAGGTTAACTGGTCAAACCTCTTTTAATAAACAGATTATATATCAGAGAAGCCATAATCATCTTCCTTATTCAGTGTTTTGAGGCTGACTTTCTATGGAAAGTCAGCCTCAAAATCCTGAATTCAGGATTAATCCTGAAAACTTTCACCCATGCCAATGCAGTATATGTAGTCAGTCCAAAGAAGCTGCCTATATAAATGTCTGTGCCAGCTGTATTTAATTACACTATTGGATCAAAGACAGCGCCGTAGACCACTCGATCACCACGTTATAAAGTCTGAAATGTAATTGAGCAGTGATTTCTTTCACTCTGCGTTAAGGGGATAAGATTGGTAAGCTGGCTTTACATTTCAGTGCTTTGTATAGTAGTATAAGTTTATTGTCTTCATACCTTTTCTTGAGGGATTCCCAATTTAATTGTCCAAGAATGCAAGTCATACTCCCAGTTTTATAGTTGTAGTTTCCTGTTACAAATCTAGCAGCGTGCTTTTGCACACTTTCTAATTCCTCGTGAAGAACAACACCTTGAAGATCCCAAACAGAACTACCATACTCCAGGACTGGACACAACGGTCCTTTGTAAGCTCACAGCCTCCTTTATGTCACCATAAATATTATTGATTATACAAGTGTAGAAGTAGAAATTTTAAGAGCTTTTCAACCCTGTTCATGGAATACAAGACTAGTTGTTCTGATCACTTACTGAGGATTACACAATGGTTCACAACCCAATCTAATAACAACATATGCAACAAACTAAACAAGTAACAGCTTTAATAAAATATGTATTATGCTACCTCAACAATATTGCAGCAGCTCAACTCTGGCCCAGCACAATCAATGTAAATGGAATGTAAATGATTTAACCCTATTGCATTCTGAGTGCAACAGTGTTAAAGCAGATGTGACATGATAGACATATAGCAAAACTGACACTGTCTACATAGAAATGGGCCTCGACGCGACAAAACCTGTCTTCATGGTTTCCGACTAAGTGAGATTCAAACCAGCCTGCTCAGCTACAGAAACTACCTAGGAGTTTGAAATTTTGCTTGTAGCAAGTCTAGATATGACACTTTCCAAAAAGCATATAACAAAAGTGCTGATCAGACTGTCTGGAGGGGCAGGCTGATCTGCGCCTTTGTTGTGTGCAACCCCCCAAAGACAGGGTTTCTCGCATCGATACCCAAATATGAAATTTAACCAAAACTTTATCACTAAGTGCAGACTAAATATAATAAATTCTCTAAAATTATGAGCTGTAAATTCAAGTCCAAACTACGCACAATAATTTCTACAAAATTCTGAACTGTAATACTTTTTAGCATTTCACAGGCAGCAAATTAACTTATCAAATTTATGTCTGGTAAATGGGTGGAGGCCTGCCACCCAAAATTGACTACTTTCACTGAGAGAATCTTATCGAATTGGTCTTCAGCCAAGGTCTGTTTAAAACAATTCAACTGCTTTCAAGAGATCAAGGAGTTCTAGCGATAAGGCGTATATTTTCCCTAGTTGACATGATTACAAAACCTAAATTTTTAAATTGCCCTAATATTTTTAAAATTGGACTGTTTCGGTAGTAAAATATGCATAGAAAGCATCAAAAAAGGTTTCAAAGCGATCCATCGTTTACAAAGCCGTGAAAACTTGCGCATTCTACTCCCACCCCTCATTTTACGTCTTTAGAGTGGGTACCGTTTATACGATAGTTTTAGTAAATCCTTTGCAGGTTTTCCAAAAGTAAAAGTGCTAAAATATTAGGGATATAAGTGCCCTTCAATTCCAAAACTTTGCGGTATCCCTTCTGCGCATGCATACGAAATATACTTAAAATTGTGACGTTTGTCATTGAAAAGATGAAACTGGCGTCTTTCAGTTTGTTTTTAGATGCTTTCCCCCCCTAGACCCAAGATGCCCTTTGGACAATTAAATGTAGCTATACAAATATATAACATATGTAAATGGCGTCTTGGGTCTAGGGGGGGGGGGAAGGGGTTGTATAAGCAAAAGAAGACATTAAATATCTGACAAAAATAGACCACTTTGCAAGATGGTCGTTTTTATTGTACATCAACTGTATAAATAGTTTTACTGTACATAGCGTGGTTCCCTGTTTAAAGGTCTAGTTCCCATATGTGTTACTGAATAACAAGCACAGTTGATGATCAAAATAAATTATTATTCAATAAGAAGTAGAGTTATTACATGCATGAAGGAAACCCGTTTTAAATATAAAAATGGGGGCAATTTTTTTTTTTTTTTTTTTGTTGCTTTACGTCCCATGTCAACAGCTATGCTCATTGCGGGACGGTCAGTTCACTTAACCACACTTTTTCCTGGGCAGGCTTGAGCAAGCGGTTAACCAGTAATTTGTGCACATACTTTCTCTTGTAACTGACAAAAATCCTTCTTGAATAAATCAGCGGAAGGGAGGAGAATGACCGTATAAATTAGTTCATGATCAATCTCCACGAAAGTATGGTACCGGGCGGGGATCGAACTTGCGACCCCTGGATCTGCAGTCAGACACGCATCTGTAGCCAGACACGTTACCGACTGCGCTACGCGGCCCAGTAAATTGGGGGCAATGGTGCATCGACGGCTCGTCTATATATATTTGTTGAATGTGCCTAGTTTCTCCAGTCGTTATTTCAACAAAATAAAACGAACGTCTCGTTTAGGGAGATTGCTCGCCTTATCGCTAGAAATTCTTTGAATATCTGCTACAATCTTTTATCACAACCTTTATGCTGGTTAGAAGAAAGGTGTTTCTTGACACAAGAATAATGCACAGATTGGAGTTATCATGCTATCAATTCTTTGCTGTAATACACTCAGACCAAAACTGAAACATTTGGTGTTTTTGATGTTACATTTGATCTCTAAGCTCACCATAGAAATCGAAAGTAGAGAACTGAGCTTTTGAGCTTCAACTAAAAAGAGCTATGTTATTGTTGATAATTGTTGGACCATTTATCAACAATAGGGTGGCAGCTTTTTTTAGATATCTAGCTAAGAAACAAGATTTATGGGCCATTGCACAAGATTTCGGTACTTATTGCATTGGTGAGCAATGAAGGCTAAGGTGGGTCTGGGCATATGTGCAGACTCACCAGAGCCTTGGCTGCTCACATACGTAAAGTATGGATTCAGATAAATGCTCTGACCAAAATTTAGATCTCTAGCTTTGCTGGATTGGTGTTTATTAGAGGCAATTGTGATAAAGCCCTTTTGTTAAGGGGAATATTTCTTGAGTCAAATAAATATCTGACCAGTGATCTAGTTATAAGACAGACAAACAGGTAACAGATCAAACTGATCCCCCTCCCTATGAAGTCAATTTGACAAGTTAAATGCCCATATCATCATATGAAATTTTCTGTGTCTATGATCTATAATTGAGCACATTTCATATCATGTAAGTTTTAGATACAATGTACAAAATAACTTATTTTGCAAACTGATATTGGGAGTTAGTTTGTTCCCAATGAAACTAATGTTTACTATTTCCAATTATTCTTTAGCATACAGTAAAACCTGTCTTAAGCCGCAACTCAAAAATAGACAAAACAAAGGTAGCTTAATGAAGGTCTAAAGTATTGCAGAATGCTCCCCATGGAGCTTTCTGCAAAACTTTTGACCTGCATTGAGTGATAATTGGTCGTGAAAACCAATTTTGGTCTTCTTTTAGAGTGGCAGCTACGACAGGTATTACTGTACTGATTATTCTTGTCAATGTCAACTTGATTCACTTTTTACCCATAACACTCCAAATTAAAACAGCAACAGACAACATATTTTGTCCTATCTTTACTGAATTTATGGGAAACAAGGCTTGCTATGTTAACATGGGTGAAAGTTCAAAATTTCCAAAATCCTGAGCTTTTGAAATTCAAAATCTTAGAACTTGCAGTATGCCCACTAAATATTCACAATTTCAAGTTTAAATGGGCAATTGTCTTTCAGACAGACTGAATATAAATAAGAACGCCTAATATAATTCTTCCAATTCAGCATTTTGAGGCTGACTTTCTATAGAAAGTCAGCCTCAAAATCCTGATTTCAGGAATAATCCTGAAAACTTTCATCCATGTTAAGTGAATCATCTGCTGCAAATTTTTGGTGGGTCTTTTCGTGAAAAATGTGGCAATAAACTAAACATTTCACACAGCTGCCCAAATATAGTCACATGACTGCAATGCCCATAGCTTATTTGTTAGAATAAATATTTCTGAACACATTATCTACTATATATACCTGTAACTGCTCAAAAATTTTCGACACAAGCTCAATAAAAATTGTGTAAGTGAAACATTGTACACTTCATGCTGTTTACATTTAAATAACACTGATACTATTTTTGGAATTCCACCAAAGTCCACTCATCAATCTCGTATGAGCTTATCAAGCTACTTTTTCATGAGGATCGAAATGTCATATGAAATATTAATACCTTGGCATGCACTGTTCAAAAGATTTTGGAGGTATAAAAAGTGTGAAGCTCGGGAGGATGGAAGGGCGGATGGAGAACAGACAACCGAAGCGAAACACAACATACCCCATAAACTTTTTCTATGTTGAGCACATAATAAGGAAGAACTGACCGCTCAGCAGCATATACCATCAGTGACATAACACAATGTTCCTAAACATGCTTCTTCTGTAGGGATCACACAATTTGCATGGGTAAAAGTTCAAAATTTCCAAAATCCTGAACTTTTGAAACTCCAATCTTAAAACTTGCAATATTGCCCACTAAATATTCACAATTTCAAGTTTAAATGGTCAAATGTCCTTAGACAGACAGAAAATAAATCAGAGAAGCTATGATGATCTCCCTAATTCAGCATTTTGAGGCTGACTTTCTGTGGAAAAACAGCCTCAAAATCAAAATCCTGAATTCAGTAATCATCCTGAAAACTCTCACCCATGCATTTGTTCATGCATTAACAATGCTGGGTTCATAGGAACCTGTTTCTACACAAGGCCACTAGGCTGAGTGTTCAAACATCTTTCAAACAATATGTTAATGCAATGATTAGAGAGGATCTTTCATGAGAGCTCCCCATGTTGCAGATATGAGTGTTCATGTTTTATTGAATTTATTAAACTCGTTACGAAAGAGATAAAATGCTCAGCAAGCCTAGCATTTTATCTCTTTTCTCCAACTCGCTTAATAAATTCAATAATACAAGAGCATGAATGTTAGGTTCTATCTATCATATGACATTAAGATAACTTTGAAATCTCATTTCTGTCGTAAAAACGTTATAATTTTGTCATTATGTACCCAACGTTGTTATGGACGTCATAACGATTCCCGAAAATCTGTAATCCACTAGTGGTTTATCGATTTTATTGCATGGCGTTATTTCACTCCCAGATGCAACGCCATAGGATAAAAACATGTGTAATTGTTATTCTTGCATAATTTACGGGATTCCAACTCAAGTAGCGATGAAAATGCTGCTAAAACATCCTTTGGATTTCTCCATACTAAATGGTGTCAGTGTTCAACTTCGTCAAAACTTTGTCACAATGTCATAGCAGCGTGCATTGTTTTTTGTAAAACAAAAAAACCCAAATCATCAATGATCAGTCCAGGCTGCTTTGCTTTCCTGTGTAATGCCATGTAAGCAATTCAGGGCTCATTTTAAGTTTGATCAAGTTAAACCCCATGTTCAGACAGCATGCAAACCTGATTTGAACATCAATTTCCGTTCATATGACAATGGCTTCAAACAGTTATGCCCATAGTTATTTCGGGAGTTATTTATCCATTAATAAATCAGAACTTGGCATATTTCTGTCGGTAACTAAAAACTACCCTAATTGAAACAGCTGGTTTGTAGATATTTTTTTTATAAAAGCATAAAGCCAGTTTGGGCTCAAACTCATGACCCCCTTTTGCATCCATATAGAAGTCAGAATTCTCATCAGGGTTGCAACTGATTGCCATAAGCAATGACTCCTATGAGGCTCGAACCCGCGGCCCTTCGTTTTCGAGTCCAGCACTCTACCACTGAGCCACTGGGCTCCTGACAAAATTTTAGACCATTTACAGTATATAATGTTATTAGGCTGGTCATGAGGTTAAAAAACTTGTTTCATGTTCAACTCACATGGGCATGAAATTTGTTTTGTTCATAAATTTTAAAATATCACCATAAATGTCATTGTCTGCTGTGCTGAGCAAGAAAATAGCCTCAATTGTTTGCATTTTGAAATTTATAGAAGATTACATCTTTCATGGTTGTGTGACTTGTATGTGGTCAAAGTTTTATAACCTCAGGTCCTGTATGTACCCTGAAACAGAAAAATGGCAACACTGATACAGGTATGAGTGGCGACATGTGTTTTCCAACAACGTGGCATTTTGACAAGTGTAGACTCAAGACGAGCCTGTGCAGCCTACTTTTTAGCTTAGAAACTCTAAATGGTGTTCGGTGAGTAGCTTACCAGTCTTAGAATATTCAAGCGACGAGCAAAGGCTTTGATCATACTGCGCATAAGCGCAGGCTGATCTGAGACTTTGCTGGTCCCACATACCACATTGTTGGAAATCTCATGTTGGGCCTCAATTGAACATTTCTTGGAAAATAAAAAAAAATTGTAAAAGTTCACAAAAACTACAACCACATAGAAACAGGTGCTAAACTAATGATTGTATGATCACACGCAAGCAAAACAGCAATAATATGGGACTATGCTTTAAATAGTAACAAGCATAAATTTCAATCAATCAACTGAGTATGTAGCTAGCAACAAGTTGTCTATATAAATCTGAAGTACATATTGTATAACAACAAAAAATCCTATATCTCCAGTACTCTGTGAAAGAATGAGAACTACATGAATGTTTTCTATAAAAAGATGAAAAAAAATGGAATTTATGGCCAACGGCAAGAAAAACTTGACAAAAAGAGTGCTTAAATAATAACAGTGTTGTTCCTTTATACAGTAAAACCTGTCTTAAGCAGCCACTCAAAAATATACAAAACAAAGGTCTTAATGGAAAGTGGTAGCTTAATGAACGTCGAAAGTATTGCAGAATGCTCCCCTTGGAACATTCTGCAATGCTTTTGACCTGCATTAAGAGATAAACCAATTTTTGTGTTCTGTTTGAGTGGCTGCTTAAGAGAGGTTTTACTGTAGTCCAGTATGTCAGTATGAATGACCTGTGCTTAAGGTATATGGGTGAAAGGCTTGTAATTTAGATCATTTAGAGACATTCAATTCTTTAATCAATAATCATGCTCATATCCATGTTTGACTTAGGATAAAGGGAGAAAAATTACTTAGAACTTAAATCCTGGAACACACAAAATCCTGAATGAAACTTTCGCCCAAGTTTAGGTTTATCAGGTCATAAAGGCAGCTTTACTAAGAAATTATAGGAAAAAATAACAACAATGGTCAAAGTCATTTTCTATATTTGCTTTGTAAAATTGACCAATGCTCAACCGTTGATTTTCATTTATATTTAAAATGGTCATTTTTATAATTTCTTTTGTTAGTTTTCCTATTATTTCTTTCTCATTTTTCCCATTAATTCTTTGTCAATTTTCCTATAATATCTCACTTTTCCTATAATTTTTGCCTTCTATTCCTGTTTTTTTTGCCTACAGTTTCTTTGTGTTTTTCACTGTTATTATTTATACTTTTTTCTATAACTTAATTGTAAAACTGACCACAAGTTTTATCGTCCATCTTCCCTATTATTCTCTTTTTCCAATAATTTCTTTGTCACCTCTCCTATAATTTCTTTATTAAACTTACCAATAGGTTTATGCTCATTTTCCCACATCATTGGTCTTTTATCATTTTCAATAGTTTTTCTTTGCAAAATTGAGTATTTTTGGGGCCAATACAGGGTAGTGTAATACGGAGTCCATCTCAAAATGTGTTATTTGGGCTGAAGGTCAAATAGGGCATAAGTATTGCACTAAAATGTTTTAGAGAATCAATTTGGCAAAAATCTCAAGATATTTCTCAATGATTAACCCATAAAGTGCCACCTACAATTTGCAGCAGATGACCAGTTCAAATTTTGCTGCTTTTTCAAAGCTAACAAATAAGGTATGATATTTCGTGAGAATTGTCTGCTGGCAGACAATTCTCATGCAATATCATACCTTATTTTTTTTTCTGAAAATTAAGAAAGATGTCACAAAATTTGTCGTCTGCTGCATTTGTGATGGCTCTTTAAGGGTTAAAACTTTTCTAAACAAGAAACCTGAGAAGAGGTACTTTAACAGTGTAGACTGAGACGATAAGTTGTAATATGTCTGCACTGTAATATGTCTGCTTTTTTTGCCAAGATAAAAAAAATCTTTAAGCGACAGAAAGCATTCTAACCATGGTCCCTTACAATTTACAATGGAACAGTCACACTTTATTGTATCCAACTAGCTGGAAGATTCCATTGGTACAGAAAGGGTTAATGCCCGTTTCTGTGCCTTGGTCCTCTTTCTTATGTACATGGATATCATGAAATATCTATTTGATCAACACCTTAAGAAAAATATCATATCCATGGTAATTCCTACTCTTCATCATTACTGTATCTAACCTAATAAACCCTTTGTCTGTATAACTTTTTCAAAATACTGTTTTGTTTGTTTTTTGTTTGTTTTCATGGTTTAAGGTCCCAGTCAACAGCTATGGTCATGTTGAGACGGTCAGTAAACCTAACCACACTATTTTCCTGGGCAAACTTAGACTAAGTGGTTAATCAGTACTCAGTGCACATACTTCTGCTTGTAACTGATAACAGTCCTTCTTGAATCACTGAACAGAGTAGAATGATCATAGAAAATATTTTATGATCAATCTTCACGAAAGTATGGGGCCTGGCTGGAATCAAACTCAGGTCCCCTGGATCATCAATCGGACTCGCTACTGAGTGCACTACGAGGCCCGGCTTTTTCAAAGTATATACCCTTTGCTTAACAGTGTAGATCCAGATCAGCTGACTTCATTAGAAGCCAGCTGATCTGGATCCACAGTTTTTCATCCATGGGATGAATATAATTACATTACTGAAATAAATGAAAATCAGAATTATACAGTGTACACATTTGATAAAGTATTTTTAGGAACATGTACACTTAATTGGTCAACATGGTAAATGAATTTCAAGCAATTTGATTGGCTGGAAAAAAAAGGTTTACATAGAGGATCTTACATGAGTGATCATGTTTTATTGGATTTATTAAATGAGTCTTTTGAAAACGATAAAAACGAGGCTTGCCGAGTTTTTATCGTTTTCAAAAGACGAATTTAATAAATCCAATAAAACATGATCACGAATGTGAGATCCTATTTATAACATAACCGACGGGATCAGCTGATTAAACTACGAAATTCCCCTTTAAGTTTGTTTACGTTTCCTCATAGGAAAGATGACTGAAGGGGTGATTCGGCTAATGTATACAACAAAAAAAGTAGCTCCAAAGTTTAGGAATTGTATTGTCAGATTTAATCATCGAGAGACTTCAACTACATCAATGTATGCTTTAAAATAAAGTGAAACAGAGAATACAGCTGTCGAACGTGTAAAATAATAATAGAAATCACATTCTTTAAAAAAGTCAGCACACAGAGTGCAATACGTCACGATGACGTCGTCAATATGCTCCCCGACATATTCAACTCCCCAGCCCTGTCCTATGTGCACAACTGAGCCGCAACATGCGAAAAACAACAACGTGATACAATAGTCCCAGATCAATTTGGGCATCAGCTCAGTTTAATCAGAGTCTTTGCTGTCCGCATGAAGAAAGTTTGGGTCCGAAGTTACCCATTGTGCACACAGTGAAGACTCTGTTCAGACTGGGCGGACGCTTTGTACATACTTCATATTGTTGGTTTTCGCATGTTATGGCTCAATTTAGAGATGGAATAGTTCAATCTGTGTCCCTGTCACTCAAGAATTCGCAGCCTTTTCCTAGCTGGAGGAATGTTTTCCATGGTTTCAGAATTTTGATTTATGTGGATATTAAAGGTTCCGCCGTGTATTTGAGCACCAAAAATGCTTTGAAAACCTCCAGAGACGTGTACTGAAGAGTTTGAAGCAGTTTTCATGGTTTTGGAGCTGTGTAAATACGACTGTTGTGATTGTACACGAGGCTGCATATCTTGACCATACAGAGTGTTGAAAGAAGGGGCATCAGTGTGAAGAATTTCAGATATTTGACGGTGTTGATCTTCATTAATGTGGCTGTAATTATTAATTGAATGGATATTTTTGTGGCCAGATATTTGCATTATTTGGTTTGCTGGTATATTGAAATCATTCAGCTTCTGAACAAGATGTTTGCGGGCACTGTGATTTGTGAGTTCTTTGTCAGGATTGAGCCCAGCACGCTCAACCATTCGCTTCATCATGGAACTGAGCTTGTTCACACCAACTGGGTTCCGTTTAAACCATATTTCTTGAGGCGACGGATGGTGGACAGTTGTGGTTGCTACATAGAATGGATTATTGGCTCCGAGACACCGGTAGGTCTTATTTCCGCATATTTTTTATAAATTTTGATAGGCCATCGATCGGGGTTGTTCATGTTTGCCCAAAGTTTAGGTTTTACTGTTCTGATGTCCCTTGGGTTTTCTCCGGTACGTGTCTTGGTCTGTCTATCAGTAAACTCTAGGTATTCACGGCCGCCGTCATCACGTTTTAATGTTACGTCTCCCCAACACATATCCCTGTGCTCCTGGCATCCACGAAGACCAAAATGTATGGTGGTATAAAGCCACAATGTTTGTAGAATACTGTCAGGAGTAGCAGCCCCTAACTGATTTGCTCTCCACAACTCTTCAATGTCGTCTGAGCTTAAGGGGTCTTTCTTGTTGGGTAAATTGCCCTTTCCGCTGCTCTTAAGCTGCCGTTGTTTCATTTTTAACGTATCGCGGACTTTAGCAAACCCAGGGCCATAAGTTATACTCTGTTGATAATTTTTCCGACGCAATTCACGATCAAAGCTGCAAATAATACCCCTAAGGCAGGAGGGTTCGTAGTCTTCACCATTTTTCTTTTTAAGGCTAACAAGGAAACGACAGAGCAATGATGAAAGTTCAGATACGGGAATTTCATGGATGAGACGGGCCTCATTTATTTCCGGCTGGTTGAAAAACTCCCTCAGTATTTTCAAATCACTTACAGTCTTAGTTAGTGTTTTTCTGTTAGTATGTTGAAAGTTGAACTCTTCAACATCATTTTCGGAGACAATGTTAAACCTGGAGGTAGATCTGCTGGTTTGTTCTGTCGTCTGTTGGCAACCAGCGTCTTCGTTGCCAGCATCATTATTGACAATTGTAAGTCTTTCACCTGGAAGCTCAACTTCAAAGTCAATGTCAACAAGTTTCACCAAGTAGAAATTGTCGAATCCGCGATGAACGATTTCCTTCACAATGCCTAGCCCTTTGCTGTCTATCGATACTTTAGCGTTGACAGAAATGTCATTCGACGACGCCATCTTGTTTGTTATGACAGCGCGGATGGATACGGTTATTTGACCTAATTTGCATATTTAAACCACTAGTTATTTACAAAAAATAAAACATGGTGTTACATCACGCTCAGACTGCAGGTTATGTTATAAACTTCAATAAACAAATATAAGGTTTGGATGACAAAGTAGGAATTATAAGAAATAAATTATTATTTTTGTGGATTTTACTGATACGTTACCTAGGAAAAATCACAAAACTTAAAGCCATTTTATCTATATGTAACCATCAGGGAATTACAAAGTGAGTTCTTCACTGCAGTTTACACATTGTGAAAATCCACAAAAATAATTCTTACAGTGTTTTTTGTCAATGTTTAACTTCTATAATAATTTGATATGATTACTAAAATATTGCACCAAGCTGATTAAACAGCAAAACAAAATAGAGTGACTCAGTCACACACACTACACAGACATCAGCATACTTCAACATCTAAAGGTGAGTGACTCAGTCACACACACTACACAGAAATCAGCTTACTTCAACATCTAAAGGTGAGTGACTCAGTCACACACACTACACAGACATCAGCATACTTCAACATCTAAAGGTGAGTGACTCAGTCACACACACTACACAGACATCAGCATACTTCAACATCTAAAGGTGAGTGACTCAGTCACACACACTACACAGACATCAGCATACTTCAACATCCAAAGGTGAGTGACTCAGTCACACACTACACAGACATCAGCATACTTCAACATCCAAAGGTGAGCGACTCAGTCACACACACTACACAGACATCAGCATACTACAACATCCAAAGGTGTGTGACTCAGTCACATACACTACACAGACATCAGCATACTTTAACATCAACTTTAGAATGGGATTAAACTGTACACCCTGATCAAAAACAGCACAATTCTATAGAAGAAACTAGAACTCAAACAGTTACCTATTAAAGAAACATCCATAGATATAGAGGACTTTAAATGAATGATCATTTCATATGAAATTTATTAAACAAGTCTTTGGCGAGTTTAATGAATTTAATATGAAATGATCATGAGTGTAAGCTTATGACTTTTTGAATGAAATTTTCACACATTCAAAATTTGTTTATTTTAATGAAAATTTGCGTTGTTGTCTCAAACATCATCATGAGGTTACTTCCCACCCAAAGTGTTATGTAACATGTGGTCATACCATTATTTATGACATGATGTTATCCACTGAATAACAGAACTTCACATGATAAAAGTGAGTATAAGGTGTACAGTAAAACCTGTGTAAAAGGGCCACTCTCAAAACGACAGAAAATTGTTTTTCAAGACCAATTATCGCTTATCTGCAGGTCAATTCTGCAATACTTTCGACCTGCATTTAGCTACCAATTGTGATAAAGATCTTTGTGTTGTCTATTTTTGAGTGGCCGTTTTACACAGTTTTTACTGTATATCTAATTATGGTGTTTTGACGTCATTTAGCCTATTAAAATGGTGGCACTTGTGGCAAAATATCACTCCCAGATGTATCACTCACATGTCTGCTGTAGTTGATCAGGGTGTACATACATAAATACACATTTTAAATTGCCTCTCAATGCAGAAATCATTTTCATGGTATCGAATAGCAGCACAGATACAGATTAGCCTGTACATCTTCACCTTTATTTAACCCCTTGAATTTGGGAAATCCTAAAACCAGTACTTTTGCAAACAGTGAAGACCCAGATGAAATGCAGCATAATGCTGCATTTCATCTGGGTCTACACTATTTGTAAAGGTAAAAAAGATTTCATGCAAAAGAATACAATATTTTTTTAAAATTATAACCTGACACCCTTAATATGTACAATGGACTATCCCAAGTTTATTGTATTAAACCAGAAGGAAGAAAAAGGGGTCCAGCCACATCAAAAGAAAACCTGCTTAATGTATGTAACAAACACTGATGAGTCTGATCATCTGCACAGTTTGATCAGCAACATTAAACAGTACAATAGATCTTCAAGCTACATCCAAATTTTCAAAATTGCGGATAGTCTTAGTAGCTGAGGAGGATATTTGAGCCTTACCAGATCATAAACCCTTCACCCTTTATATACTAATGGACTCTTCCCTCTGGTTTGATAAACTTGGAATGTCCAGTTATCGAGGTCACAGGTTATAATATCCAAATAATATTGTATGTCTTCACCAAGATCATTTTTGTCTTAGCATACAGTGCAGACCCAGATGAAATGCTGCATTCTGACTGAGCATTTAAATTGGGTCCTCACTGTTTGTGGAAACCACCATTTAGGTGTTTCCAGTTTCCAAAGGGTTAAACAGGTGAACTCTGCAATAAAAGATTTTTTAATAATAGAATTTACCTTTAAATACAAATGAGAATTACAAAGGATTACAGAGGATTTGGTGGTATCACCAAGTGCAAATGTTACCTGATGTTTAGAGAAATCCAGTGTAAGAAAAGGGATATCTTAATGTTTAAACAGCGTTTTCAGTGCGAATTTGGTTGGATTAAGGTGAAATATGCAAGAATAACGATCACACATGTTTGTTTTATTATCCCCCGACAAAGTCGGAGGGATTTAGTTTTGGCGTCGTCCGTGCGTCCGTCCATTCCCTCCGTCCACACTTTTTGTCTGTCCGGAACCATATCTCAGTACCTATTGGTCAGATTTAATTCATTCTTGGTACAAATGATTGGTACCATGGACTCTCGATATCCTATAAGTTTGGTCAAAATCGACCCCTTAACACTTGAGTTATTGCCCTTGTTTAAGTATAGGCAATTATAAGGCAAAACCTATATTAGCTTTTTTGTGTGACGATCTTCACATTTCATCAAAGCTTTTATATTTAACAACTTCTCACTATAGACCATGATTGCCAAGTGCCTGTAGATAAGAATGGCAGTGTCAAAGTTTTACCCCACCCCCTTTGACCCCACCTAAGGGGTCAAAGGTCATATATTTAAATTTCGCAATAACTAAGGCAATTATTAGTATTTTTTGCTGAAACTTTGCATGCAGGCAGAGCAGCAATAGATATGAAACATATCAAACAGGATTTCAGTTTGAAGGCCTTGGTCCAAGCCCCTTGGGTGGCCTAAGGGGGTGGGGCCGAGGCCAAAATTAAACTTTTTCAGAATATGGTCATGTTGCATATCAAATTAAAGCTGACAACGTTGGCAGCAACATGGTAGCAAATATTTTGCCCACAGACACACCCTCGACCCAGGGGGTGGGGTCAGAAGGTCAAACTACATATTTTTCTGAAAGTAGTCATGTTGCATATCAAATTAAAGCTGACAATGCTGGAAGCAACATGGTAGCAAATATTTTGCCCACAGACACACCCTTCACCTAGGGATGGGGTCAAAAGGTCAAACTATATCTTTTACTGAAAGTAGTCATGTTGCATATCAAATTAAAGGCAATTGAGCACAGAGCACCATGAAAGCAAGCATGCTGTCATTTCACACACCAACAGCCCCTGGGGTGGGGTCAAAAGGTCATTTTTTTCGTTTCTAAAAGTGGTCATGTTGCATATCAAAGTAAAATGGAAGAAGTGTAGACCTACATGCAAGGTAACACTTTGAATTTGCACACAATCTTGACCTCTAAGGTTGGGTTTAAAGGTCAGATATTGAAATTGTGCAGATGTAAGTATATTTTTTATTAAACTAAGCACTAAAACATACTTGACAGGCGTTTGTAATAATCTGAATGATACTGAAGGTGAACTAAGGGTTAGATAAATGGGATTTATGCTTTGTGATTTACGTTTCTCTCAAATAACCCTTCGTCGGGGGATATAAATTCGTCGAATTTGCCTTGTTGTATTAACATTTGCCTGGTCTCTCTGGAGATGTTTGAGCACTCAGCCTATCGGCCTCATGTTCAAACAGCTTCCTCGGGACCTGGCAAATGTTAATGCATAATGTATGAAAAACATGTGTGATCCCTATATTTTCTGCCAAGTATTCATGACCTTGCCATTCTCAAATTCAACATTTAAAAATTAATGTCATATTTTAAAAATCCTGTGTTAACAATAGAACTGACTAGATTGCCAAGATATACAGGCTGATCTCATCTCATCTCATCATACATACAGTGAAACCTGTCTTAAGCCGCCACTCAAAAATAGACAAAACAAAGTGGTAGCTCAATGTAGGTCAAAAGTATTGCAGAATGCTTCATGGGAGCATTCTGCAATACTTTTGACCTGCATTAAGCCAGTATTGGTCTTGAAAAAACCCTTTTTTGGTCTTCTTTGAGTGGCCGCTTAAGACAGATTTTACTGTATTGGTATTGTTTTTTTAAACCAATGATACTTTAATACTCCAGCATGGGTTTGCTGTGTTGTATAGTATAGCCGTGGCATTGTTTTACAGTCTGGTCCTTTGGGAAAAGTGCCTGCAGGATACCACACAAGCCAAGTGGAAGCTGTATTGTAGATCATCTCACATGAACAGAACCAATTAAATTAACCCAGACTTTCTAGGTCCTCTTCTCAATCAATGAATCTTCTAGTTCACACAGTGACTTGAGGTCAATGTTCACACCCCAGGCTCCAGGGTTATAAAACTTATTCATGCAACTTACAAGAGCATGAAATTTGTTCTGGTCATACATTTTAAAATGCCAACAACTGTTGGCATTCTAAAATTTATGACCAAAATAAATAACATTGTCCACCGATCAGAGCAAGACAAGTGCCACATATAATTTGCAAAAAATGACAATTTCAAGATTAACAAATAATGCATGAAATTTCATGAGAATCATCCGACGATTCTCATGAAATACCATACCTTATTTTTTTCAAACATTTGGAAAGCTGTTGCAAAACTTGTCCTCTGCTGCAGTTGTGATTGGACTTTAAAGGTTAATTTTATGATTTTCATGAAGATGTCAAATTCATGCTAATGTGATTTGAGCATGATAAGTTTTATAACGGAAGGTCTGAGGGAGGTTTCCTTAAACTGTGACTAATATGTTAAACACTACAAACTCACTCATGAATCCTGCAGCCAAGCCACTACATATCTGCATAGGGAGGCATATCAAACTAACATAGTGACAATAAAGTCATTGTTCAAAGCAAATATGTCTTGGATAATTTATTCAAAGCTTTAAATAACTCATCCCTATTACACTCAGAGTGGCCAAACTCTTTCACAGGTTTAGATAAACAAAAATGTTCAGTGTAAAATTGTTAATATTTCCTTAACCATCATTTTTAGCATATGTTTTGGGTGCTCGAAAGAACCGTCTCATTGAGACGGTTCTTTTGAGTACCCACAACATATGTTTTGGTAGAGAAATAAGAAAATTATTTTTTGGTACACATTCTTAACTCTATGAAGGTTTTGGCGACTCTTAAGTGCAAAAGGGTTAAATCTCTTTATTTCCGCTTGGCTGAGCCTGAACCTTTTTGTGATGGACAGACTGACTGAGTGTTCAAACTTCTACGATTCATTGCATTGGCAGCGACTTTACGTGAACCTTTCCGCTTCTTGTCCCAGATGAGTTTATCGTGGCGTACAAATATTCCATGGCGTGCCCGGCAACGAAAGTACCTTATCTGGTTCACAGAGCCATCATTTTTACCTGAATAAATAAAACAAAAAAAATGACTTATGATTCTCTAAAAGGCTCTAAGAGAAAATTCAGAGGTCCAGATAAGCAATTTTTTCAGCCAAAAAATCTTATTTTCTTATCCATAAGTTTAAAGACATGTTTTGGGTGCTCAAAGGAACTGCTTCAATGGGATGGTTCTTTTGAGAGTCCACAACAGGTTGAAAAATAAGAAAGTTATTTTGAATTCAACACTTATATATATGGAGGCCTGTTTAAAATGATCCTTTTCATAGAGGGTATACAATAGGGCAAACATCTATGTGTCTCGATCCACATCTGAACTAAAGGTGAGGTTGGCGCCATGTAACCAGTTGAAGCCCTCCAGTAATTTTTACTGACCGTTCCAAGGCGGTACTTCTTTTGTGGATCATTTGTGTTATTTATATCTTGTGTTTGACATGCTTTCGCGACTGTTCATTGCTGCCTTGTGGTCACCTGCTGGGAAAGGGCTGACCTCTTGCCTCTTGTTTGTGATGTTTAATTGTGATTTTGTCACTTTTCCATTTTGTAAAAGACAGATTTTGATTGTATTGGTTCCTGATCTTTGCCGTCTTTCTTACTTTGTAATCAGGCATCAGAAGTCCAGTGAAGCAAACCAATCAAAAACTTGTTACTATTTTCTTAGGCAACAGTTTAAACATAATCTCTTATTACATACATGTATATTGATGTTATAAGCCCCCCCCCCCCCCCCCCCCCCCCCACACACACACACACCACCACCACCAGTGAAACTGGCGAGGGCATAATAACATGAAACACTTGCAACAGTTAATCCTGGGATATAATGTTGGAATCCCGACGTCATTATGTAACATCATTTTTCACTGGCTATTAATTGAATATAAGCAGTTGACAGTCACTGGTGCAACACAATACACTTTTTACTACTCTTTTGGCATAAAAATGATACTTGTGTACTACAATGAGGATAATCAGATTCAAAATGTTCGTTTGGGGTGGTATATCATCAGATTCTATATGCTTGAAAATCATGTTTTATGGCTCCACTCACCTGTTGCCGTAAAACTAAATTTCTGATCATATATTCAATGATACACCTACCCAAATGATCAGTAATCCCCTAAATTATAGTGTTAGACTACAAAAGTAGACATCTGCTCACATGTAATATCAAGCCTAAAAGTTTCTTAAAGCTGAGACTAACTTTGAAAATATCATCTGCTGCAAATTGTTGGAGACTCTTTTTAGGTTTAAGTACTTTTTCAGACTGCATTGGGTGAAAGCTCAAAATTTCCAAAATCCTAAATTTTCGAAATTTTTATCTTATAACATGCAGTACGCCTACAAAATATAAAAAAAATCAAGCTTAACTGGACAATTGTCTTAAAATAATCTGAAAATAAATCAGACTAGCTTTTAAAAACTGCTTAATTCCATATTTTTAAGCTGACTTTCTATGTAAAGTCAGCATCAAAATGCTGAAATCAGGAATAATCCTGACAACTTTCACCCATGAGACTGTATGAACCCCTATACTATCTTGTGTGAAAGTCACATAAATATTTACCTTCAGGAAGATCTAAATCAACACCAATCCATGGACCAGTGGCAAATTCAACATTTCCTACAAACTGTATAACCCCGGTCATCTTTGATGAGCTCCTTGATGATGTGACAATCACGCTCTCCCCAACCTGTATCCATGATGGTACTGGTACTTCCTGCAGTCTGTCTAGATCAGCACGGCTACCAAATGAACACACACTCATTGAATCTTCTGAAAACATCAAAGTGAAGCAGATTCAGTGATTAAACCCTTACCATGCTGGATATTTCTATGAACTGTATACTCCTCCCATTACCATGCTGGATATTTCTTTGAACCTTATCATGCTGGATATTTCTATCAACTGTATACTCATCCCCTTAAAAATGCTGGATATTTCTATGAACTGTATACTCCTCCCCTTATCATGCTTGATATTTCTATGAACTGTATACTCCTCCCCTTATCATGCTGGATATTTCTATGAACTGTATACTCCTTCCCTTACCATGCTGGATATTTCTATGAACTGTATACTCATCCCCTTAACATGTTGGATATTTCTATAAAACTTGTCATGCTGGATATTTCTATGAACTGTATACTCCTCCCCTTATCATGCTGGATATTTCTATGAACTGTATACTCCCACCCTTATCATGCTTGATATTTCTATGAACTGTATACTCCTTCCCTTACCATGCTGGATATTTCTATGAACTGTATACTCATCCCCTTATCATGCTGGATATTTCTATGAACTGTATACTCCTACCTTCATCATGCTGGATATTACTATGAACTGTATACTCCTCCCCTTATCATGCTGGATATTTCTATGAACCTTATCATGCTGGATATTTCTAAGAAATGTATACTCATCCCCTTATCATGCTGGATATTTCTATGAACTGTATACTCCTCCCCTTATCATGCTGGATATTTCTATGAACTGTATACTCCTCCCTTTATCATGCTGGATATTTCTATGAACTGTATACTCATCCCCTTATCATGCGGATATTTCTATGAACTGTATACTCCTCCCCTTATCATGCTGGATATTTCTATGAACTGTATACTCCTCCCTTTATCATGCTGGATATTTCTATGAACTGTATACTCCTCCCCTTATCATGCTGGATATTTCTATGAACTGTATACTCCTCCCCTTATCATGTTGGATATTTCTATGAACTGTATACTCCTCCCCTTATCATGCTGGATATTACTATGAACCTTATCATGCTGGATATTTCTACAAACTGTATACTCCTCCCCTTATCATTCTGGATATTTCTATGAACCTTATCATGCTGGATATTTCTATGAACTGTATTATACTCCTCCCCTTATCATGCTGGATATTTCCATGGACCTCATCATGCTTGATATTTCTATGAACTGTAAACTCATCCACTTATCATACTGGATATTTCTTTGAAACTTAGCATGCTGGATTTTTCTATGAACTGTATATGCCTCCCCTTATCATGCTGGATATTTCTATGAACTGTATACTCCTCCCCTTATCATGTTGGATATTTCTATAAATCTTATGCTGGATATTTCTATGAACTGATTACTTCCCCCTTATCATGCTGGATATTTCTATGAACTTTATACTCCTCCCCTTATCATGCTGGATATTTCTATGAACTGTATACTCCTCCCCTTATCATGCTGGATATTTCTATGAACTGTATACTCCTCCCCTTATCTTGCTGGATATTTCTATGAAATGTATACTCCTCCCTTTATCATGCTTGATATTTCTATGAACTGTATACTCCTCCCCTTATCATGCTGGATATTTCTATGAACTGTATACTCCTTCCCTTACCATGCTGGATATTTCTATGAACTGTATACTCATCCCATTAACATGTTGGATATTTCTATAAAACTTATCATGCTGGATATTTCTATGAACTGTATACTCCTCCCCTTATCATGCTGGATATTTCTATGAACTGTATACTCCCACTCTTATCATGCTGGATATTATTATGAACTGTATACTCCTCCCCTTATCTATGAACTGTATACTCCTCTCCTTATCATGCTGGATATTTCTATGAACCTTATCATGCTGGATATTTCTAAGAACTGTATACTCATCCCCTTATCATGCTGGATATTTCTATGAACTGTATACTCCTCCCCTTATCATGTTGGATATTTCTATAAAACTTATCATGCTTGATATTTCTATGAACTGTATAATCATCCCCTTATCATGCTGGATATTTCTATGAACTGTATACTCCTCCCCTTATCATGTTGGATATTTCTATAAAACTTATCATGCTGGATATTTCTATGAACTGTATACTCCTCCCCTTATCATGCTGGATATTTCTATGAACTGTATACTCCTCCCCTTATCATGTTGGATATTTCTATAAAACTTATCATGCTGGATATTTCTATGAACTGTATACTCCTCCCCTTATCATGCTGGATATTTCTATGAACTGTATACTCCTCCCCTTATCATGCTGGATATTTCTATAAACTGTATACTCCTCCCCTTATCATGCTGGATATTTCTATGAACTGTTTACTCCTCCCTTTATCATGCTGGATATTTCTATGAACTGTATACTCCTCCCCTTATCATGCTGGATATTTCCATGGACCTCATCATGCTTGATATTTCTATGAACTGTATACTCATCCCCTTATCATGCTGGATATTTCAATGAAACTTAGCATTCTCGATGTTTCTATGAACTGTTCATGCCTCCCCTTTTCATGCTGGATATTTCTATGAAACTTATCATGCTGGATATTTCTATGAACTGTATACTCATCCCCTTATCATGCTGGATATTTCTATGAACTGTTTACTCCTCCCCTTATCATGCTGGATATTTCTGTTAACCTTATCATGCTGGATATTTCTATGAACTGTAAACTCATCCCCTTATCATGCTCGATATTACTTCGGACCTGATCATGCTGGATATTTCTATGAACCTTATTGTGCTGGTTATTTCTATGAAATGTATACTCATCACCTTATCATGCTGGATATTTCTATGAACTGTATACTCCTCCCCTTATCATGCTGGATATTTCTATGAACCTTATCATGCTGGATATTTCTATGAACTGCCAGCAGACGATTCTCATGAAATATCATGCCTTATTTGTTATTTTTGAAAAAGCAGCAAAATTTGAAAATGTCGTCTGCTGCAAATTATAGGTGGCACTTTATGGGTTAACAAAGGATCATTAGGCCAAGCTACACTACCCTTAACCCTTTGTTTATTAATGAATTCTTCTAATTTGATAAGATGAGCCTGGAATAGCTCATTATATATATCAAGGCGTCACAGGTTAGATTTTCCATATTAAGATGTATGTCAGTGTCTGAATATTGGTTTTATTTTAGCAAATAGCGCAGACCCTGAAATCAAAGATTCTACATTATTTCATCTCAATGGTCTCTTAAAAAGGCAATTGTATCTTAGCCTAAATGGGGAAGTTACTTTTGGTAACAGCTTACTATGTATGCAGATGTGCATTTGCATGATCAAGGCAGAAGAATTATTTTTACATTTCTTAACCCATACCATTCTTGATTACAGTTATTAGAATAAATTTATAAGCAGAGAGAAAAACACAGTGGATCTGGATCAGCTGGCTTCATTCAGAGAAGCCAGCTGATCAGGATCTGCACTGTTTTCACAACAGGATATATACAGGTTCAGTATGGTTAGGGGTAATAATTTTAATTGCATTTCCTTAGGCCAGAATATTTTTATTAGTTGATTTACACACCCTCCTACTGTAATTTTCCGGAATTAAAGTAGAAATAAAATAAAATTTAATTTCTAGAATTAATTTTATATTTCTTATCTGCCGACTCGAAATATTGTTTCGTTGAAAAAAATAATAAATTTTTGAGGTTTTGTCCATGCATTCTTAAGAGTGACACTGGTAAGAGTGATTGTCCTGTCCAGATTTTTTAGGAAAATGATGAACTATTTAAAAATTTAATACAGACTGTTGGTTTACCTTACTAGTTTTACTGTTTTTCTGGAGATATTAAAACAAACAAAAAAAAGCTCTGAAAATGACCAGTCAACTGGTCATTTTCAGAGGTTTTTTTATTTATTTTTATTTTTTCATCCCCCCCCCCCCCCAAAGCCTAGATCTGAAAAAAAATCCCTGTAAATCAACTAATAAAAAAGTTCTGGCCTTACCTGATACATTGTCTGAATAATCTCCACTGTAGCGATGGAAT
The DNA here is from genome assembly GCA_964019695.1 of Loripinus fragilis. Classification (NCBI taxonomy): domain Eukaryota; kingdom Metazoa; phylum Mollusca; class Bivalvia; order Lucinida; family Lucinidae; genus Loripinus; species Loripinus fragilis. Next base: position 40,050,393 of record OZ026528.1, read on the forward strand.
GATCCCTCATCAGGGTCTTTAGGTGAAAGAGCACTAAAAACTGGCATAGAAAGCCTGTGAGATCCTTTCGTCCCTTTTGGAGTACTCTGATTCCTAGGGAAACCTTTATCATAACCACCCATGCTATTATTAAGTCCATCATTGCCAGTGCGGTTTAAGGATTTGTTTCCTTGGCTTACAGAAGAATTTTCTAGTTTTTCATCCATTGACATAAACTCCGAATTATCCTCACCACACTCTGCCCCAAGTCGTTCCAACTCATCCATAGCTTCTAAACTATAAGGATCTACACTATCAGAACCTAGAACTCCTCTAGACCCGACAGATGAACTGTCACTAGCAGCCCCTAGGCTGTCCATATTTAAACTTTGTGATACATTTGAAGAATTGTCGCCATTTTTAACCTCCACTACTTCAGAAGGATTGAAAACATCGGACTTGAGACTAGAAGTATTAGCTTGTTCAGGATGTGGTCCCATTGAGGATGTATCAGAGTAATGATCCCCATCGCCAGCAGCATTCCTATAGGAGTTATCATCTCTATCATTAGCAGCCACTCGTATAAGATCAGCAGTGTCTACAGTTCTTTCATCTTTGTTCAGCGACTCACTATGCTTTGGAAGACTTGTATCTGTATCATTATTCTTGTCAGTTTTACTGCCAGTATCACAAACAGACATCTTAAATTCAGCATCACCTATACTAGTATCCACAGATTCCAGTTTAGGTTTAGTTTTATCTCTTTCACCATTTTCTCTTAAGTCTTCTTCACTAATATGAAGAACAAGTGATTCTGGTGGCTCAATATTCTCATCATCTGAGTCAGTTGAAAGAGAAATATTTTCTATATCTTTACTTACATCACTCACTTTCAAACTGTCCAATTCTGTATTTTTCAATTCTTTATCATCATCTTGAATTATATTTAATTTTATATCATTGTCAACAATAATAGCATTACCCTCCATTTTTCCTTCAAACTTTTCACAAGTATATGAAGTATTTCCAATAAACATTTGTTTCTTTGGGTCAATATTAAGTGAGTCTGTGCTTTCACTAGTCTCAGTATCAACGCCCATAGTCTTCTGTGAGTCATCACTAACAAGTGAAATAGTATCACTTTTACTAGCAGTTATCACACCCTGGACTTGTATTAACTCATCGCCATCACTCTCCCCACCACTTGTATGTTCTGTACCACTTCTTCTGACTTTGGTTACTTCTGAATCATCATTACTGCGGAGACTCAGGGAATCTTCAGAAGAAAGTGTCAGAGTAGATACAGCTTGAGAACCATATCCACTTGAAGTCATACTGGGGGTCCCCTTAAACTGACCCTCAGAAATACTGTCACTTGTCCCCGAATGTGGAACCCCTGTCTTGTGAGTTTGTTGGCTCTGATAAGACTCAAACTCCTGGAAATCATCAGAACCAACACTGGAAGGATCAACTTCAATAACATTGTTTAATTTGGTATTTACAGAATCTCTTGTGATGTGAAAGGCACTATCTTTAGGTCTTGGTGGCTGGGGCTTCAGTGGACTGGCATCATCTTCCTTGAAATAAACAAATGAGTACAAAGCATTTTTAAACCATATAAATCTTGTCATGAATGGTATAGTGCAGTCCCTTTATAATGCTCTGTTTGGGGTCCATAGACTGAGTTATAAGTAAATCTCATCCTATGTTTCCCCTTTAAAAGAGGAGTCAGCAAGATCAATTATACACATCCTTAAACTTATACTGTTTTTAATCTGCTTTTAACTCCATCTTATTAACACCCTACACTATCATCTTTATTTCATCTCACTATCATTCTTTATCTTCACTTTACTGTTTTTAATCTTTCTTACTAACACACCAGGTAAGCATCCCAATAATACTCGGAAGAGGGTTTGGGATTATAAAGAGATATATAGATAGAATTGTGTTATAAAGGGACAATTTAACAAAGGAATTATAGGAAAATGACCATATATGGTCATTTTCCTATAATTCCTTTGTAAAATTCCAAGGCAAAAAGATTTGGGAGACATGTGACCATGTTAAATCCAAAATTTGAATCCGTGTTATGAGATGCATAAAGGGAGTGCACTGTATCTATTATCCTCCATTACACCTATTCTATAATACCATTCATACAGTTTAACACAGTTACTTGTGAAAATTTTACTTGAGAATTTTAAATCCCTTTAGGATTTTAAGCTGAAACTAATCATGTCAATAATTCAAAAATTCTCAACAAACCACATTTAATAGTCATTCGAACACACCTCGCCTATAGAGCCAACGGTAACAAACTGTGATATATCGGACAATAATTCACGACGTCACCGGAAAATGACATCATTCATGGCGTTAGACGGTGTAACATTGTGTTTACGCTTGAAAGACGTTACAATTACATGTAAACGTATGCGACATAGTCTAAGTATTGGCGGGAGTCCTTCAGTGCAATGGCGGAAAGTTGGAAGAAGCTGAAGACTTCGACTGTGTTTTCGTCGTTTATTGTGTGTTAGAATCGAAATAGATCAGCTCCAGTGCGTGAATTGTTGAGTAATAATTCATTGTTTGTCGGTCAGTTGTACGAAGATAAATCACTCGCGCTGCATGCTCGTGATTTGATCTTCTTTACGACTGACCTCCAAACAGTGAATTATTACTCAACAATTCACTGCTGGAGCTGATCTATTTCTTTAATATAAGCAATCTAGGCAAATAGCTATAAAGTTACCAATAGTAAAGCCAATGGCCAGGGGAGTCAATAAATATGCGCAGGCTCACCTGATCTGTGGCTGGCTGCCTATGTGATAAGAACCAATTCCTCTTTTCCAGAAAAAAAAATTAAGATGGGAAATTGAGAATATTTTTGCTTCAATAGTTTAACATTTAATTTAGGTAATCTAAAGAACTGTCATTAAGAGCACCAACATCATATGTTTTGGTTGAAAAATGAAAAAAAGTTAATATTGAATTGGAGGTATATATATGAGCTGCCTCATATATAGAAGACACCTTATTGTAGCAACACTTTAATGGAGATCTGGATATAACACAGAAATATCTTGATTCCAAAATAGTTATGTCCAAGGCCAAGTTTTTTGTTTGTGTTTTACATCCCAGTGTTTATGCTTTACATCCCAGAGAACAATGTTTCAGTCATCTCGAGTAATTTCCTTGGTTGAACCAGTACTAAGTTCTAAGACCTAGTTGTATCAATATTTAACCATTAACCCTTTGTGTACTAATAGATCCTTCCTTCTGGTTTGATGCAATGAACTTGTGCTATGGTAGTCCAATGTACATACTTGTATCAAGGGTTTCCGAATAATATTGTATTTCTTTTTCCAAACTTCATTTTTATCTTTGTAAAGAGTGCATAGTTTTATGAAATGCAGCATTGTGCAGCATTTCATCTGAGTCTTCCCAGTCTGTCAAAGTATTACTAAATGTGTTTCAGCACATAAACTGTTAAACCAATCAGACTTTACAATAGCATTCCAGAGGGGGTTCAGGAGATTTGCTCGAACCCCCTCCCCGTCCCCCGTTTTTAAATATCATATGAAAATGAAACAATTTGGTCTCAGTGAGACCAAGTTAGTTCATTTTCATGGGATATTTAGGGAATATGAGATAAAATCGGCAAAGGGAACCCCCACACATTTATATATATGAACCCCCTTTCCGAAAATCCTTGATCCGCCCCTGCTTTAGAATTAATGGCAAGTTATTTTCAGATAAAACTTTGAAAAATCTAGCGCTGAATTTCAATAAAACATATGCTACCAGTAATCATTTGAAGTGGCAAGGTGCTTCCAATGAGTAACAGAACAAATGCTTTCATGGTAAAATGAGAAAAACACAAAATATACAATGTAAGTTGAAAAGGCATTATGAAGCTCTTCAGATGAACATTTCTCAAAAGAAACTTTTAAAGTGACATTACCTCATCTGAATCTTTGTGCAGCAGTGGTCTGTGTTCTCTATGTTCTTCCTGCAGGGTCTGTAGGGGTTTCATGAGGGGAACTTTGGCCCCTAGGGGACTCATTGCTGAACGTGCTGTAGCTGTGGAAAAACAGAAAGAAAAGGAGAATGAGATAGCCGACAAACAGATCCACCCAACTACCCTGCTCAAATACTCTAGTTGCTTTACCTTAGCAGAACACATGCTCAAAACAATCACAAGCAAAAACTGTCAGCCATTTTGAGTGCTCCTAAAAAATAACAACCAAGCCAATTATTTAATGGGACCACTGCTCCTTATCAGTCTCTGTTAAAAATGTACTTTCAGATTTTATAAATCATGGGTAAACCTGTCCTACCGCAACATTAAATGAAATACAACACAATCTTACAGTATTTAGGAGATTATATGACCTATAAAACTTATCCAAGATCAGCCGAGGCTGGTAAAGATATTCTAGCACACCAGATCAGGATTTCCGCTGTTTCAACCCATATGAGATAATTCTATCTCACATACACCGTACCAACCATAGGGAAAGATAAAAATCAAACAGCTGCACATTGAAAGACAATTGACGTCACTGTCACATTAAAGTGACATAATCAGGTTATGTCGCATCTCAGCGTATTCAGGAACTTCTCAGGGGAGCATTTTCAAACATCAAAATACGATATTTAATGGTGAGCAAGAAACAGAATCCATTATTTGTGTGATGGTGGCATAGAAAAATCTTTCTCACATACCAAAGCATACAAGATCGAGTGATCCCTATGTTAGCTCGCTGTCGGAAAAATCTGTCCCACATTACTACCCATGTGAGATAAGCATAACTAATACGAGATAAGCCACATGCCGCCGGTTGCTAATGCGGGATAACCCACACTCGACATTTTTGGCGCATGACTGGATTCGTTCGAAAGGGAAGGTTGAATTGTTGACAGGAAAAAATTCAATGTTGAAATTTCAGCGATTTAAAATGGCCTTCAACGTGGTATAAAGTAAAACTGCGCAGTTTTACTTAAAAAAAATATTTAATGCTTTGAACATGCTGAGTGCATTGAGATTGACACATTTGATGTGTTGGGATGCACCATGTTGTGATGCAACAGGACGGGGAGCCTTGACCATGTAAAAAAAGAAACACATTTTCCTCAACAAAATTACTTACACGTGTTACTGTGGCTGATAAGCTATTTCTTGTAAGTCCATTTTGATAAAATAACCATTTGTTCAGTGTTCAATGCACTGTTTACTCGCTGTTTTAAGTTGATTTGTACATTGACTGTAAACATCGACCTCAGTGACGTCACCAACATATAAGTACTGTACTGTACCCTACGGTTTGGTATATGAGAAAAAGAATCGATCATTGGTGTTCAGTGGTTCCAGAAAAATCCCAACCCTCGGGTCCACCGTTCAGTGGGAAACGAGGCTTGCCGAGTTTCCCACTGGAACGGTGGGTCCTCAGGTTGGGATTTTTCTGTCCCCACTGAACACCAATGATGGATTCTATTTGTCCCTCGCGATCATTGTTTATCATCACTCGGCAAGCCTTGTGATGCCAATCGGTGATCCTCAGGATGGATTTTTCTATCCCACCCTCACACTCAGGATAGATGCTTACATTCTAACCTATTTAATCTTAATGGCATGTTGGATTATACAAATGACATGGTACCAGTCAACTCTGACGACAGGGATGAATTAATAATATGCCTATGTTCTATGATGATTTTCTCATATGTGTTTGATGATGATATTCTGTGATTAATGAATATATGAATTCAACTGATCATTGCACAAAAAAGTTGTCACAGAAATTTTACATTCCATTTGTCCATGGTTAAAAATGAAAAGAAAAAAATCTATGTAAAGCATGCTATTAAGTTAACCCTTTACTCCATAATAACGCCCTTTGACGCCTTTGAAATATCAAGTATTTGAATATATTATGGAAAATGGAGCATTTGTTCTTTAGGAGCAAATGCTCCATTTTCCATAATATTTTCAAAAGTATTCACAATTGAACTTAAATTTTTCTTGATTTTTTTTTATGTTGTCTAAAAATAGAAAATGATGTCATGATCTAAAAATAGCCTATGGAGTAAAGGGTTACGGTAGACAATTCAGAAAAACTATACGGGCCAGCTCATAAGATTTTGGAACCTATGCCCCCCCCCCCCCCCCATCAATCCCAACCGACAGCCATGCTTATGTATCCAGCAGAGCTAGAGTTCTAATTTTTGGTCTGAGTCTTCATCTACATTCATACTTTGTGCATGCAAGCAACAAAGGCTGTGGTGAGTCTGGGCATTTTTGCAGGCTCAGCTAAACCTTCATTGATCGAGAGTGCAAAAAGTACCAACACCTAATGTGCTGGCTCATATGAGCTATAACACTGCAGAAATACATTGAAGAAAAAAGTTTCTTTAATGTGCACAACAGATAGCTTACATATTAATGTTAAAAAGTTTTGAACATTTTTCTCTTGCTGTTCCTAATAAAAATGGTGAGGTTTACAATATACAACACTATGTATGGGATCGATAGGAATAGACCTTGTTATAAGTGAATCATGTTATAAAGGGACAATTTTACAAATGAATTATAGGAAAGTGACAATTATACTCATTTTTCTTGAAACTCTTTGTAAAATTCCGAGGCAAAAATGTGGGAGCTACAGTATGTTCATATAAGGAAAAGATAAAAAAAAGGACAGTGCTGTACTTGTTATAATGAACAGTGAAGACCCTGATAAGATTACAGTCTGATCAAAGTTTACAATGCTTGCGAAGGCCTTGTAACGTAAGTCATAAATCAGCATTTCCTTTATTACTACAATGTTATATAATAAATATTATATGTTTGACCGTCTCAACTAGCAACCTTTATTATCAGCACATTGTGGAAGGCTTGATCAGAGTTGTTGAACTTTCCAGTATCTCTAATGAACAGACTCAATGAAATCAGAGTCTTTCTACAGAGAGACTCTGATGAAACCAAGTCTGCTGATATCAAATTGTCTATGTTATCTCAATGTCCGAACAATCTGTTTTACCAGATAATTTTGACATCCTAAGAATTATCACATAAAATAAACATCAAACCTTATTTGCTTCTAAACTGTTCTTTCTTTTAACTTCCATAATTTTATCAGCTGCTAAAAAAGTATTTTAATTCTAGCATCCCCCAATGAGACATCAGCAAATAGTGAAGTCCTAGAAGAAATGCCGTGTACACTAAAAGCTGTCTTAAGCGGACACTCAAAAATAGACAAAACAATGTCTTAAAGACAAATGGTAGCTTAATGAAGGTCCAAAGTATTGCAGAATGCTCTCTTGGAGCATTCTGCAATACTTTTGACCTGCATTAAGCGATAATCGGTCTTGAAAACCAATTTTGGTCTTCTTTTTGAGTGGCTGCTTAAGACAGGTTTTACTGTATATCATCAAGGTCTGCACTGTTTGCTAGGGTAAATGTCATTTTCAGCAACTGAAAAAAATAAGCCTTTAAAGTAAGACAATGTTAGGAGCCATTTAAAAATGATACTCTAATGCTTACAACATATAAACAGAATAAAAAGAAAAAGTTTACAAAATTCATGTCACAGCATACAAATAACTAAAGCTGAAAAAGAATGAAAATTATAAGTGTGTCATATATGCTCTTTGACATTTGCTTTCTTTTATCTTAAAATTATACAGTGTGATAAGCATGTATACATGTAACTGATTCCTTTCAAGAAGCACACAGTGCCCTAATCTTTTTTATTTTAATGAAAACGAGTCAGCCATCTGCTTTCATTCTTTTAAGAGGATATATTAGTACAGGCTTTATAACTATATTAACCAGTCAGTTTTGTTGTGTTGTTATATTAAAATTACTTTCAAAAAATGTTCAGTCCTACCACAACAGTTATCACAGATTTAGATAAACAAAACATTTCAGCGTAAAATTGCAAATATTTTCTTAACTATTACTTTTAGCTAATGTTTTGGGTGCTCAAAAGAACTGAGACAGTTGTTTTGAGTACCTACAACATACATTTTGGTTGATAACTAAGAAAATACTTTTTCTGTTACACACTCTTAACTGAAGGCCTGCTCTTGGAGGTTTACCAGTTACACTATTCAAATGACAACTACAATGCTTGAAACAGACCCTAAACATTGCTTGCTAGAGCTTGAATCTGACTTTGTTTTCCGAGCCAGTCAAGACTGCTCTGGACATGTGAAGTCAGTCAGTTATTTTTACTCCTGTGCAGAAGACCCTGAGCAATAACCAGCAATTTTAAGTGTATACATGTACAAACTTTCAGCAGTACTTGACAATCAATGTGCTACTTATACAAATGATTCTGGTCTCTTAAACATACTTTCTTAGCTATATTGGTGAACCACAAAAGTCCCAAAATATCAGAGTTTTTTTTTTTGAATTGCCAATGTAATAATGGTACTTATCCCATACTCTTATTATGCATGCACAACTAGCCAGCGAGCTAGAAGTCTAGCGTTGATATCAGATTTTATTATAAACCTTTAAATACGACTTTAGAACTGTCTGTTTTCTGGCCATCTGATACAGAAAGCTGGATCAACGAACTGAGGTTTTCTGAATCCATATCACTATCCTTTAAAACGAGGCTAATGTCCGCTACCTGCCTCTGCGGCGACGTTACGTTAAGTAAATTTCAAGCATAGAACCAGAGACGGAAAACATGATGACGTAACTTTATATTATAGTATGATGTAAATATGTGTGATAAAACGTAATGGCAAACATTCTTGCAATTTTTCTGTTTTTTCTGGATTAAAGACCAAAACAATTTATAAAATCAAAATAATGTCATAAAAATGTATATAATAAACATATTATTAATTAAAGTGACTTGATCTAGCGTACAGTTAGTATCACGTCTTGTGGATGAGGCCATACCCATTGGATCACCCAAGATGCTTCACATCTCAGGTGATCCGATGGTATGACCTCCTCCACTTGATGTGATACAGTATGCCAGATCAAGTTAATTCTACGTAAATACTTTGATCTTGGATGATGTAATATGTACCAAGCCTCATGTGCTGACTCCTTTATTTATGATGTCACAAAGAGCATATATTGACATAAAGCTTAAAACATGGCAAGAATGACATGCTAACAATTGTTTTCACTGAGATTTAATCATTCAATCAGCCAGGTCACACTGAATAAGTCACTAGAGCAGCAATAATCTGGAAAAATCAAAAAGCCTTGTTTCACTCAGAATTTTGAAAGCCACAAATGCATTACTCTTTGCCATGCTAAGAACCATTATCCAGAATGAAGGGTAATCTTGTTGCCATTGGCTAAGGCCAGATTTTTTTTATTAGTTGATTTACTGGAATTTTTTTTCAGATTATGGGTTGGGGGGACTAAAAAAAAAAGGCTCTGAAAATGACCAGTTTGACTGGTCATTTTCAGAGCTTGTTTTTTCTTTTTAAGAGCCTTTTTTTTATTTTTAATATCTCCAGAAGAACAGTAAAACTAGTAAGGTAAACCAACAGTCTGTATAAAACCTTTAAATATTTCATTGTTTTCATACAAATATGGATAGGACAATCACTTTTAACAGATACACAGACAGAACCTCAAAATTTTTTTTTTTTCAACGAACAAATAATATTTAGAGTCAGTGGATACAATGAAAAAATAATTTTAGAAATTAAATTTCATTTTTTTTCTACTTTCCAGAAAATTACAGTATGAGGGTTTGTAAATCAACTTATAAAAAAATTCTGGCCTAAGCAAGTGTTCACATTGATTTCAACAACACATTTTTCAAAAACTTTATGATTCCTTCATAGATAATAAATTTTGTGGTCATTGAATATTAAGTCTTTTTAATGTGCAGTCCCTTTATAATGCTATGTTTGGGGTGCATAGAACTGGAAAGCATTATAAGTGAATCATGTTATACAGGGACAATTTTACAAGGAATTATAGGTAAATAGTCATTTTCCTATAATTCCTTCATAAATTCCATGGTAAACGTATCATAGAGCCACAACATGACTATGTAATATCCAAATATGTGTTATAACAAGGGATGTTATAATGGAAGAGCACTGTATACAATAAATACCGAGATACTCTTCTTATTTAGGTGTATGCCCAGCTTGCAAACAACATATTTCAGTGTGAACTGGCTGAGAACTAGAGATAGAGCTCATGCTTCTACATCAACACAAAATTTACCAGTAAGGGAGGGAACTCTGAGGTCAAGAAAGGTGGGGCGTGCTGTAAACAGGAAGCATAAAATGATTTAACATTGTGAAGTAAATGGGATTTTGCTGCCATTTTGTTTTTAAACTATACATCCATAAATCATCTGAAAGTACCACAAAATTGACATGTTGAATTACAATCAAAATCCCAATTACAGTATTTTCTCTCTGTTTTCTCACATACATACACACTTCTTCAATATATGAAAGGATTGGATAAAGACCGGTATTTAGAATATGATATAGTCCTGGTGACTGAAGTCACTAAATCTCTATGAAATTAAATTCAAGCATTTATGTGATATCCCCCTCCTGCTGATATGTCCCCCAGAATTACAGTCAATGCCCAGATCCCCTGATAGAGAATTCAGATTCCCCTGTATTTGCTTTCATCGGTAAAATTTGATTTTCGCTTAATTTTCGGTTGTTTCTGTTAGATTGTGGTTAAGGTAGGTGTGTATAGAGACTGATGAGATTTTCTGCCTGTCTAGTGGCACATGTTCACTCACATATTGAGGGGTACACTGTCTTTTATACTTTTCTCCTTTATAGCAAACACATGGAATACTGATATCACAATAGCAACCAAATGACCTACCTTTGTTTGCCTCCTTTGTGTAAAAAGATTAAAAACTTCATGCCCATGTGAGTTGAGCGTAAACAAAGTTTTATAACTTTGGGAGCCCGTTCAAGAAATAAACTTTAACTTCAGCTCATCAAAATAGGGAGCTCAGTGTCCAGTGGTACTTGACTCGAGACCAAGGGGCAGCGGGTTCGAGTCTCACTGGCGTCACTGCGTTGTGTCCTTGCGCAAGAACATTAATCCTAGCTTAGAACTGGTTCTACCCAGGAAGACCCATCCCTTTATAACTGAAAGATTGTTGATGGGACATAAAGAATCAATTTAAACAAAATAAACATCAGCTCATCAAACTGCATGAAATAAGCATAATAATAAGTTTTCATTTGGTTTGATTCTTTATGTCATGGTCAACAATTTTTCAGTCATGTTGGGACAGGTTTTTCTGGGCTGAACCAGTACCAAGCAGTGAATAAAGTATCTTGCTCAAGGATAACAGTTACTCCCCAAGTAGTGAGACTAGAATTAGCAACCCTTCAGTCCCACGTCTAATGTTCTACCAACAGAGCCAGGTTCATACCCAATGATGAACGCCCCCGGTCAACAATTTTCAGTAAGGTTGGAACAGGTTTCCAGTACTAAGCAGTGGATAAAATATCTTGCTCAAGGACATAACACAATGTTAAGTGAGGTTGGAATTAGCAACCCTTCCATCACCAGTCTAACACTCTACCAACTGATCCACTGCACTCCGTGCATAATGATGAGGGATTGAAATTGAGCCACGACATCTGATTGTTCAAGGTTCTTGCTCAGAGGTTTCTAATGGCTTACATAATAATGGTCAATGTTCATGCCTGTTGCAGAGCATAACACATGAACTTCAACCAAACTTGTATATTTTCTGATTCCGCGACATGTACAAACTAAACCTGTTCATCATTTCCAATAACAATGCATATAAGAACTGAAGTAAATCATATACAAGAAAAGCTGTGCATTAGCAGCCCATGTCTGATGATAACTCAACCATTGCCAAACAGGAAAAGCATGAAATCTTACCATAAAACCATATTTTTAATTAAAGCACATAAAAGGTCATGTATATTGTACTACTGAACAAAATTTAAAAAAATATTCATAGCTTATCAATGATAACATCTGACTCAATTATGGGGTATTGACTTAACCCATTACTCCATAATAACTCCTTTTGATGCTTTTGAAATATTATGTATTGGAAAATATTATGGAAAATCAGTGACCTATATAAGAGTGACTGGAAACTCCAAGGAAATACCAATACTCAACGTTGGGTTTCTTACGCAGGTAAATGAGGGGAAATCGATATCATTTATCTACATGATTTACCTTCATCGCTGTTTCGGATACACAGCTGAATTTCTTTATTGTTTACCAAAACTTTTAACACCTTTACAAACACGGAAATAGTATAGTTCAATGAATTATGAATCGTAAGGCATCATAGATTATGTAAACTGATAAATAGAGACACAGACATAGCCGTGTTTGAAGAATTATTCATCACAGTGAAATAGGTATTTTCGAAACCATTTTTGACAAATTCTACAACATTCATAAAATCAGCCGATGTTTACACGGTCATATCTCTATAGGATTAGTCATAACATTGCAGAAACATAACATTTATAAATATTTCATATATCTTTTTTTGATTGCTATAAACAAAATGTAGCAATGAGCGATATTTATGACGAAGTACGCTCTTCAATGTACCTATAAATGCAGCGGTTTCTCAAGCTGCATCGCTATCTTGTGTGTATACGATGAAAGGCGCACCAGGTGTAAGTCATGTGACACATGCCCGCACATACCTCTGTGGCTGAAAATTGGAGTGTCCAGTCACTCTTATATAGGTCACTGGGGAAATGGAGCATTTGCTCCTTTGAGCAAATGCTCCATTTTCCATAATATTTTCAAAAGTATTCAAACCTTTACTTAAATTTTATTGACTTTCTTCAATGTTGTCTAAAAACAGAAAATGATGTCATGATCTAAAAACAGCCTATGGTGTAAAGGGTTAAGCTGCTGAAAGGTGTATGGGCAACTTTTGCTTTTCAAGAAAAGATGTGATAGTGCAATAATGAAGTCAAAGGCTTATTATCTTACCTCCAAAAATTAAATATTATTTGAGGAGTAGATTCAATTTCTGACATAGATTAAACTACATTGGGTTGCATTCTAAGTACATTTGTGTAAGTGGACCCATAAAGTAGAGGCAGGCCTCCAGACAAGAGTGTCTCATCTTATTTCTCAACCAAACATATGTTACGGGTACTCAAAAGAACCGCCTCTATGAGATGGTTCTTTTGAGCCCACAAAACGTATAGTAAAACTTGTGTAAAACGGCCACTAAAAAAAGACAAATCAAAGATCTTAATGACAAATGGTAGCTTAATGAAGGTTGAAAGTACTGGGATAATTGGTATTGAAAACCAATTTTTGGTCTTTTTGAGAGTGGCCATTTTACACAGGTTTTACTGTAAGTGTAAACTGGTGGATAAGAAAACAATTACAATTTTACAGATAGAAAATTCACTCGACCTGTGAGGGTCAACGGCTTACATTCTTTATGTGTTTTTAAATGGCTTAGTTATTGAGAAAATTGGCTTGTTTTCTATATGACATATCATTGCATGATTCAGTGCAATTAAAGGAATTGAAAATTACATCTAAATACATGAAATTTAAGTAAAGTGTCTAAAAAAGTAAATATTAAAATGCCAGACAAAATGGGTGTCAATGGAATCAAATATCTGAGGATATTAACAATAGACAGGACATAGGAAAAAGTTGTAGATGGGTTACTTACTATTACATTAACAGCAAGTTCTCTCTGATAGGCATTTTTTCACAACAATAATACAAATGTATAAAGTTTATGTGGAGCTTTGAGTATTATGGAGAATGGACAGGGAGACAATACTCCTTATAAAAGATATAAACACTAGGAATAGGATGCCTGTTTAGTAAAAAGAGCCATCTAATTTGTTTCAAGGAATTCTTATAGGGCACAATATAACTATTAATCATCAAGTTTCCAACTAGCAAATTTACCCAAAATATTAGGATATCTAGCTCGTTCACAATATAAATAGAATAAAATGAGTCTATCTGAATACAGAGCAGTCCTGTTATAACATCTGGGGTCCATAATAATGGGCAGTGTTATAAGTTAATCTTGCTATAAAGGGACACTTTTACAAAGAAATTATAGGAAAATGATGAGTTCATATAAAATTCCATGGTAAAAGATTTTGGAGCCACAACATGGTAATTAGTTGGATGGTTTGTGGTTTAACGTCCTCGTCAAGAGCTATGGTCATGTCGAGACCTAACCACACTGTTTTTCCTGGGAAAGGTTAACCAGTACTCAGTGTACATACTTTCGCTTTTAACTGACAACAGCCCTTCTTGAATCAGCAGGAGAAGAATGACCGCAGAAAACATTTCATGATCAATCTAAAAAATATAGGACAGGGCCTAGATCGAACTACTGACTGCTAAGGAGCCGGCACAACGTCGTGTTATATCCAAATCTGAGATATAACGAGGTGTGTTATAAAGGGGACTACACTGTATCTGATGATGGGTGTAAGAGTACATGCTCAATCAGCACCTAGTGTAAACCCTGATCAGACTGCTCCTTCATAATTTACAGTTTCTTCATGCCTATCTGTTTTGTATGTATAGGGTAAATATAAAAAAAACTATATTTTTCGGTAAATACTTTCTGGGCCCCGTTTCCCTAAACTCCTTAAGAAATTTGTGAATTTTCATTAAATGTATATTGTTAGTTTGTTACAGCTTATCAATTTGATTTGGCACTGAATTGTTTCTAAAGTGTGTTGAAACAGGGATCGAAACAGATGCTTGTCGACTCGCTTTAGTGAGTGGAACAGCCTTTTGGCAAGTAAAAGCTGGGACAGAATCACCAAGTTGGGTAAGTGTTGAATTTTAAAGAACTTTATCTAAAACAGGCAAAAAATAATATAGAAAAAAAGACCCTTAATTTTGGTGGCTAGTGTAAATCGGTCTTGGGGAGTGTGTTTCAAAGGTCACTCACCAACTTTGGTGGATGTAAAAAAAATCTGTTTCTTTCCCTATAGTAAGCTGCCAAAAAAAAAATTGATTGAAAGAAGTTTAGTAAAACTGTGACCAAAATACCTTTAGATTTATCTTCATTTAGTGCTCAAGCCATCTATCTGCACGAATGAAGACCAAAACAAGAAGGCATAATTGTGCAAATAATCATAATAATCTAGAAAACCGGATCCTTCAGAAATAGAGAGAACTGACAAAATTTGAAAACAGCAGACTTGGGTTTCATTGGGTCTGTTCATAAGAATTATAGAGTGCAACAATTCTCACTCCCCCTAGCGCCGGCTTAAGCGGTATTCTGCTTTCTGTCAGAACCCAATATTCCTGAAGGACCCGAATATGAAAAAATCATTAAAAGATATATTTCTGTATGGCTCTTCTTAACTCTGCAGTATTGGAAAGACACTTTTGGACAAGTAAGATTTTGATAGATAGATAAGTAGGTTCAATATATCACAGAGCATGCTAGAGAAGAGATGTATAGTGTATCATAGTAAGACTTACTAGTAATTAGATGATGACAAATGAAATTTTGACGCCCCACCCCCTCATTGTATAATGATATTGATAAAAAAATCTTCATAATACATGTAGCTTGAAGCTGTCATCATATAATTTTGAAAGAAGAAAACGGCAGAAGTACAACAAACATGACCAAGGCTTTTCAGAAAGCTATTACTTGATATTCAATTTTTAAAAAATAAATCTGTAACTCTAGATAAGAATGAATTCAAGATGTACATGCTGTTGGATAGGCAGATACTTCTATCTTTAATAAAAATATAATTCAGGAGATACACTCCAGAAGCATCAATGGACATGTATAGAGCAAAAACTTGACTTCAGCGAGAAGATTTTGCTTTCCACAGAAATGCCAAATCTGCTTGCTTAGGTCAACTGCTAGCAAAATACAGCCTAATGTGGGAGATGTATCAAATATCCCACAAGGACTCACATATTTTTTTATTCTGGAAAAGGTCCATGTGTATTCAATGTATAGCATAATGTATGATTTTAACTCTTAAAATACCAATCACCAATACAGCAGACAGTAAACTTTGGGATATCTTCTTAACCTATAAAGCGCCATCTATAATTTGCAAAAGAGGACAATTTCAAATTTTGCTGCTTTTTCAAAAAAAAAACAAATAAGGCATGATATTTCATGAGAATCGATTCTCATGTAATATCATAACTTAATTTTTCGAAAATTTGGAATGATGTCACAAAATTTATCTTCAGCTGCAGTTGTGATTGGCGCTTTAAGGGTTAATTATAAAGGAAAATTTATCTTTACATTTAATGTGACTCATCTGCTGACAGATGATTAAAAAAAATATCAAACTTAATTTTGTTGCTTTGAGAAAAAGTTTGAAAATGTCAGCAGACTAAAAAAATTCGTAGCAAGATTACATTTTCAAATTTTGTTAAAATTCGTATGAAAGATGACATTTTCAAATTTTGTTACTCTTAAGTGTTAAAGTAAAGAGGAAATACCAAACAACATTTCTTATCTAGAGTTGAGCCTTAAATTTTGAACCAATTTTGCGGCGACATATAAGAACTGTAGAGAAAAAACAACAACAAAAGCCAAAGTGCACAACTGAGGAATAATCGAGACATTCGTGCAGGCAGTTTCCGACGCACCTAGACCCCACATGTATGTGATTTCCCTGGCAATGGTTGCTAAGTCACACCCGACAAGAGAAAATGCACGCTTGCGGGACTTAGACTCACCAGGAGAGGTGTTTGACTTCTTATCGAGGAACGACAGGTCTTGAATACTGTCAAACCGCATCTGAAAATTATGAAACATATCATGTTATATACTTTTGAAACATGGAGTTGCAACAAATTTTAGCAAGATCTAATCAAGGATTCCAATTCAGATGTCATACTGGATAATGAAGGTACATAAAAGATTTTAACCCTTAAAGTGCCAATCACAACAAAAGTCGTCTGCTTTTCTCGTCTGCTTAAATATTTAAGAAGCCTCTATAGCAAACAGAGTGGACCCAGATCAGACTGCTCCTCTAGGAGAAGCCTGTTCTGGGTCCACGCTGTTTGCTTCTTTACTTAATTGGTCAGGAATGTTAGGCAATTATTTGCAGCAGACGACTTCAGCAGACGACATTTTCAGATGGATTTTTTTTCTTGGGGCTTTAAGGGTTCACACCTCCTAGAAGCCAAAATGACTTCTAAAGCCCTTAGGGTTTTCATTACAAAGTATGGTTTTCAACCCTTAGTGTATTTTAAATATTTTACATTTAAATTTTCTGAGCAAGCCTGTCTTTTGCAACTGATTAAATATAAAAACTTGATGAACAACAGAAATATGGCTGACAGCTGACTAAGCTCACTTGCACATGAAATAAGCTTTAAACAGCTAACTAGTAGTGGCAATATAGCTGTGATTGACATCAAGCTACACCTGGTTCACATGTACCATATGTGTACAGCTAACTAGTGGTGGCAATACAGCTGTGATTGACATCAAGCTACACCTGGTTCACATGTTCCATGTGTGTACAGCTAACTAGTGGTGGCAATATAGCTGTGATTGACATCAAGCTACACCTGGTTCACATGTACCATGTGTGTACAGCTAACTAGTAGTGGCAATATAGCTGTGATTGACATCAAGCTACACCTGGTTCACATGTACCATGTGTGTACAGCTAACTAGTAGTGGCAATATAGCTGTGATTGACATCAAGCTACACCTGGTTCACATGTACCATGTGTGTACAGCTAACTAGTAGTGGCAATATAGCTGTGATTGACATCAAGCTACACCTGGTTCACATGTACCATATGTGTACAGCTAACTAGTGGTGGCAATATAGCTGTGATTGACATCAAGCTACACCTGGTTCACATGTACCATATGTGTACAGCTAACTAGCGGTGGCAATATAGCTGTGATTGACATCAAGCTACACCTGGTTCACATGTACCATATGTGTACAGCTAACTAGTAGTGGCAATATAGCTGTGATTGACATCAAGCTACACCTGGTTCACATGTACCATATGTCTACAGCTAACTAGTGGTGGCAATATAGCTGTGATTGACATCAAGCTACACCTGGTTCACATGTACCATATGTGTACAGCTAACTAGCGGTGGCAATATAGCTGTGATTGACATCAAGCTACACCTGGTTCACATGTTCCATGTGTGTACAGCTAACTAGTAGTGGCAATATAGCTGTGATTAACATCAAGCTACACCTGGTTCACATGTACCATGTGTGTACAGCTAACTAGTAGTGGCAATATAGCTGTGATTGACATCAAGCTACACCTGGTTCACATGTACCATGTGTGTACAGCTAACTAGAAGTGGCAATATAGCTGTGATTGACATCAAGCTACACCTGGTTCACATGTACCATGTGTGTACAGCTAACTAGCGGTGGCAATATAGCTGTGATTGACATCAAGCTACACCTGGTTCACATGTACCATATGTGTACAGCTAACTAGCGGTGGCAATATAGCTGTGATTGACATCAAGTTACACCTGGTTCACATGTACCATATGTGTACAGCTAACTAGTAGTGGCAATATAGCTGTGATTGACATCAAGCTACACCTGGTTCACATGTACCATATGTGTACAGCTAACTAGTAGTGGCAATATAGCTGTGATTGACATCAAGCTACACCTGGTTCACATGTACCATATGTGTACAGCTCACTAGTAGTGGCAATATAGCTGTGATTGACATCAAGCCACACCTGGTTCACATGTACCATATGTGTACAGCTAACTAGTAGTGGCAATATAGCTGTGATTGACATCAAGCTACACCTGGTTCACATGTACCATGTGTGTACAGCTAACTAGTAGTGGCAATACAGCTGTGATTGACATCAAGCTACACCTGGTTCACATGTACCATGTGTGTACAGCTAACTAGTAGTGGCAATATAGCTGTGATTGACATCAAGCTACACCTGGTTCACATGTACCATGTGTGTACAGCTAACTAGTAGTGGCAATATAGCTGTGATTGACATCAAGCTACAC
The DNA here is from genome assembly GCA_964019695.1 of Loripinus fragilis. Taxonomy (NCBI): domain Eukaryota; kingdom Metazoa; phylum Mollusca; class Bivalvia; order Lucinida; family Lucinidae; genus Loripinus; species Loripinus fragilis. Next base: position 40,069,383 of record OZ026528.1, read on the forward strand.
CTGGTTCACATGTTCCATGTGTGTACAGCTAACTAGTAGTGGCAATATAGCTGTGATTGACATCAAGCTACACCTGGTTCACATGTACCATGTGTGTACAGCTAACTAGTAGTGGCAATATAGCTGTGATTGACATCAAGCTACACCTGGTTCACATGTACCATGTGTGTACAGCTAACTAGTAGTGGCAATATAGCTGTGATTGACATCAAGCTACACCTGGTTCACATGTACCATGTGTGTACAGCTCACTAGTAGTGGCAATATAGCTGTGATTGACATCAAGCTACACCTGGTTCACATGTACCATGTGTGTACAGCTAACTAGTAGTGGCAATATAGCTGTGATTGACATCAAGCTACACCTGGTTCACATGTACCATGTGTGTACAGCTAACTAGTAGTGGCAATATAGCTGTGATTGACATCAAGCTACACCTGGTTCACATGTACCATGTGTGTACAGCTAACTAGTAGTGGCAATATAGCTGTGATTGACATCAAGCTACACCTGGTTCACATGTACCATGTGTGTACAGCTAACTAGTAGTGGCAATATAGCTGTGATTGACATCAAGCTACACCTGGTTCACATGTACCATGTGTGTACAGCTAACTAGTAGTGGCAATATAGCTGTGATTGACATCAAGCTACACCTGGTTCACATGTACCATGTGTGTACAGCTAACTAGTAGTGGCAATATAGCTGTGATTGACATCAAGCTACACCTGGTTCACATGTACCATGTGTGTACAGCTAACTAGTGGTGGCAATATAGCTGTGATTGACATCAAGCTACACCTGGTTCACATGTACCATATGTGTACAGCTAACTAGTAGTGGCAATATAGCTGTGATTGACATCAAGCTACACCTGGTTCACATGTACCATATGTGTACAGCTAACTAGTGGTGGCAATATAGCTGTGATTGACATCAAGCTACACCTGGTTCACATGTACCATATGTGTACAGCTAACTAGCGGTGGCAATATAGCTGTGATTGACATCAAGCTACACCTGGTTCTCATGTACCATATGTGTACAGCTAACTAGTGGTGGCAATATAGCTGTGATTGACATCAATCTACACCTGGTTCACATGTACCATATGTGTACAGCTAACTAGTGGTGGCAATATAGCTGTGATTGACATCAAGCTACACCTGGTTCACATGTACCATATGTGTACAGCTAACTAGTGGTGGCAATATAGCTGTGATTGACATCAAGCTACACCTGGTTCACATGTACCATATGTGTACAGCTAACTAGTAGTGGCAATACAGCTGTGATTGACATCAAGCTACACCTTGGTCACATGTACCATATGTGTACAGCTAACTAATAGTGGCAATACAGCTGTGATTGACATCAAGCTACACCTGGTTCACATGTACCATGTGTGTACAGCTAACTAGTAGTGGCAATATAGCTGTGATTGACATCAAGCTACACCTGGTTCACATGTACCATGTGTGTACAGCTAACTAGTAGTGGCAATACAGCTGTGATTGACATCAAGCTACACCTGGTTCACATGTACCATATGTGTACAGCTAACTAGTAGTGGCAATATAGCTGTGATTGACATCAAGCTACACCTGGTTCACATGTACCATATGTGTACAGCTAACTAGTGGTGGCAATATAGCTGTGATTGACATCAAGCTACACCTGGTTCACATGTACCATGTGTGTACAGCTAACTAGTAGTGGCAATACAGCTGTGATTGACATCAAGCTACGCCTGGTTCACATGTACCATATGTGTACAGCTAACTAGTAGTGGCAATATAGCTGTGATTAACATCAAGCTACACCTGGTTCACATGTACCATATGTGTACAGCTAACTAGTGGTGGCAATATAGCTGTGATTGACATCAAGCTACACCTGGTTCACATGTACCATATGTGTACAGCTAACTAGTAGTGGCAATATAGCTGTGATTGACATCAAGCTACACCTGGTTCACATGTACCATGTGTGTACAGCTAACTAGTAGTGGCAATATAGCTGTGATTGACATCAAGTTACACCTGGTTCACATGTACCATGTGTGTACAGCTAACTAGTAGTGGCAATATAGCTGTGATTGACATCAAGCTACACCTGGTTCACATGTACCATATGTGTACAGCTAACTAGTGGTGGCAATATAGCTGTGATTGACATCAAGCTACACCTGGTTCACATGTACCATGTGTGTACAGCTAACTAGTGGTGGCAATATAGCTGTGATTGACATCAAGCTACACCTGGTTCACATGTACCATGTGTGTACAGCTAACTAGTAGTGGCAATATAGCTGTGATTGACATCAAGTTACACCTGGTTCACATGTACCATATGTGTACAGCTAACTAGTGGTGGCAATATAGCTGTGATTGACATCAAGCTACACCTGGTTCACATGTACCATATGTGTACAGCTAACTAGTAGTGGCAATATAGCTGTAATTGACATCAAGCTACACCTGGTTCACATGTTCCATGTGTGTACAGCTAACTAGTGGTGGCAATATAGCTGTGATTGACATCAAGCTACACCTGGTTCACATGTACCATGTGTGTACAGCTAACTAGTAGTGGCAATATAGCTGTGATTGACATCAAGCTACACCTGGTTCACATGTACCATGTGTGTGCAGCTAACTAGTAGTGGCAATATAGCTGTGATTGACATCAAGCTACACCTGGTTCACATGTACCATGTGTGTACAGCTAACTAGTAGTGGCAATACAGCTGTGATTGACATCAAGCCACACCTGGTTCACATGTACCATATGTGTACAGCTAACTAGTAGTGGCAATATAGCTGTGATTGACATCAAGCTACACCTGGTTCACATGTTCCATGTGTGTACAGCTCACTAGTAGTGGCAATATAGCTGTGATTGACATCAAGCTACACCTGGTTCACATGTACCATGTGTGTACAGCTAACTAGTAGTGGCAATATAGCTGTGATTGACATCAAGCTACACCTGGTTCACATGTACCATAAGTGTACAGCTAACTAGCGGTGGCAATATAGCTGTGATTGACATCAAGCTACACCTGGTTCACATGTACCATGTGTGTACAGCTAACTAGAAGTGGCAATATAGCTGTGATTGACATCAAGCTACACCTGGTTCACATGTACCATGTGTGTACAGCTAACTAGTAGTGGCAATATAGCTGTGATTGACATCAAGCTACACCTGGTTCACATGTACCATATGTGTACAGCTAACTAGTAGTGGCAATATAGCTGTGATTGACATCAAGCTACACCTGGTTCACATGTACCATGTGTGTACAACTAACTAGTAGTGGCAATATAGCTGTGATTGACATCAAGCTACACCTGGTTCACATGTACCATATGTGTACAGCTAACTAGTAGTGGCAATATAGCTGTGATTGACATCAAGCTACACCTGGTTCACATGTACCATATGTGTACAGCTAACTAGTAGTGGCAATATAGCTGTGATTGACATCAAGCTACACCTGGTTCACATGTACCATGTGTGTACAGCTCACTAGTAGTGGCAATATAGCTGTGATTGACATCAAGCTACACCTGGTTCACATGTACCATGTGTGTACAGCTAACTAGTAGTGGCAATATAGCTGTGATTGACATCAAGCTACACCTGGTTCACATGTACCATGTGTGTACAGCTCACTAGTAGTGGCAATATAGCTGTGATTGACATCAAGCTACACCTGGTTCACATGTACCATGTGTGTACAGCTAACTAGTGGTGTATGAGGTCATGTTTGGCCTTTGCATACTTTATGTGAACATAAAGAGGTGAATGCTCAAGCAAAACTACTTGAACCCGCAACCCTTCGAATGAGTCAAGCACTCTACTAATGAGTCACTGCACTTCCAATTCATGCATGCAGCTGATTGGTCAAAAGTTCAATCACAGCAGGACTAGAGTTATGTCAATCAGCCGACAGTTTGATCTTTATGACGTCATCTATCATGTGTTGCCTTGTAGATGGCTTAATCTGCATAAGCCTAATGTCTTTTTGTGGGACATAGCCTAAAATTGCAGACCCAGATCAGACACAGCAGAATGCACCGTCTAATCAGGGTGGCCATTGTTTGCTTACAGAATGTTCTATTAAAATTTGAATAAAAATGACAAATACCATCCAACAACCTTGAAACTGAAATGGACTGGTACAATGGATAAGAGTGGGAAATTTATTTGGCTTAAATGGGTTTATGTCATTTTTTAACCAATGAATGTAAAACTATGCATTTCAGCACAGGACATTCTTCAAGTTTCTGTTTTTTCCACTTTAACGTCTGATGGCCAGCCAAGAATTTATTGAGTACTGTGTGAGTGAATCTAATTCCTAAACAAACAAAAATGTCTTTGAAAAGAATGTGAGTCAGACAAGTGTGAAAATGGAGAAGATATTTTAAATGTTCCAGCAGATGACCTAGGCTGTTATGAACTTCTGTCCACTAATGAGACTGAAACAGTGTTCATCTAAGTTGAAAGACAACATTCCCCTCTTCCGATTTCTCTGGAACTTTCTACACAAGAACATGAAGATGGAAATGATTATGTTACGAACAATAATTATAATTCCACAGCCCAAGAAAGATTCATACCTGCCACCCAAAAGGACTGTAACAATTTCCTATTACAAACATGAAGACGAAAAATGCGGCGGACATAAAAATTTGTGACAATTGAAAGTTAACTGATAAAAATGTCATAAATCCAGTGATTTCACATTGGCTCACTTAAAAGTCCTTGCTCAGCTCTATTTAGAGCATATATACCATACAAAGAAAAACCAACTTCTTTATCTATAAAACAAAAAACTTATCATATTTTGACAATAATTATAATGTTTCTATTACCTTTTCATCCAGTCTTGGTGGGGTGGTAACAAACTGAAAATACACACAAAACTTATCACCTAAAACTGGATAAACTGTATGTTCAAATTCTTGCTAAAATGGAAAAAAAGCTAGCAGCATGTTGATGACTATGTTGGCCAGTACTCAGAGCTAGAGATTGTGGAGGATACAGTTGATTCTAATTATCAAATTCAACTTTAATACCATCGCTTTTAGACTGCAAGATTTTCAAAGTTTTCTGGAGTTATTAATCACAGGCTTCATTCTTGTTGTAGCTTTGGAAGGCTGCAAAATTCAAAATTCTTTTCTATAATTGTTCTCAATTAAAGTTTTGATGAGCCTGTTTGAACAGAAGCTCACAGTAGTTAAGCTAGTCGGCTTGGAACAAGATAAGCCATGTTTAAAAAATATTTTTAAATTCAGTACTTTCCTTCTGACACTAATATCTGACTGATCATTTTGTGCAAAAACAATTTGATTCCGATCTTTCCTATCAACCGCTTCCTGTCACAAACAAGTTGACCACCTCTCAAGATTGTGGGTCAGAGGTCAATCTACTCTCGCTTTAGCTTTTTACTTTTGGCGGGAAACTTGTCACATGACATTAAAATTGTCAGCCATTACATAATTGTCAGCATATCAATTGTCTGCCATCTTGGAATAATCTATTGTTAGTCTAATAATGACATTTGGTCACATGATAAAGCTTCCTTCCTTCCAAAATTTGAATGTATATGAGTGGGGTATGTGATTGTTAAGGATTTCTGACAGGTAAGTGCCTTATTTTCTCCGGCATTTTTTTAAATGAAATAAGGATTCATGAAAATTGACTTTCATTTTCTGAAAAAGGTTATTACTCATTAGAAATTTATAGAAAAAGGGGGTGCTGCAATGCACAATAATAGAGAAACGAGACTACGACGAGCTTAGCTAAACCAAGAGCATACCTTCATTGAGCATACTAAGTCTTTAATTCACAAATTAGCTTGCAGTTCTTTTCTTTAAATCTTTTCCCACCATTCAGGACAATGGTTGTCTGCTCCCTTTTGTTTATTTGTTTTGCTGCTTTATGTCCCAAGTCAACAGCTATGGTCATTGCGGGACGGTCAGTTCACCTAACCACACTTTTTCCTGGGCAGGCTTGAACAAGTGGTTAACCAGTAATTCGTGCACATACTTTCGCTTGTAACCGACAACAACCCTTCTTGAATGGATCAGCGGAAGGGAGGAGAATGACCGTAGAAATCATTTCATACTCAATCTCCATAAAAGTATGGGACCGGACCAGGATCGAACTCGCGACCCCTGGATCTGCAGTCAGACATGCATCTGTAGCCAGACACGTTACTGACTGCGCTACGCGGCCCGGTTGTCTGCTCTCTCATCCTCTCATTTGCTTTGGTAGTATATACAATGTTTTGTAAACAGTATGGACCCAGATCAGACTGCTCCCATAGGAGATGAAACAGGGTGAATAGTGTTTGATTCAGATGTAAAAGAATTCTGTAGTGCAATTGAATACATGCAGCAGACAAAATTTTCAGGACAAATATTGGCAGAATAAGGGTTAAATAGTGTTCAGAATATCAGAACCTTTACCATAAATGTATTTACAGTCACGTGATACTAACCTGGTTGATGTTGGTTGGTACACTAGTAGTTCTTGTGAGTGGTCTCCCTTGAGCAGCCATCATTTCTTTAACTGCTACTTCCTAAGAACAGATAGATGACACATCAAAAGTGTTAAAATATCAGCAACACCATGATATAGGGAATAATCTTCTTAAGCATAGCTGACAGAGCTTTTCACTTTATTCATCTTTTACACAATAATGAGTACTGCAAGTATTGAATTCCAGCTTGAACTCTTTGCATGCTAGGTAATTTTTTCATGCTTTTGTTGGTGTCCTCTGACTTTTTTCAAAATTAACTTTTACAAAAAATTCTATCAGTGTCAAACAGTTTGACTCCAGATCAGGACCAACATTTTGTCAGTCCTGATCTTGGTACAAACAGTTTGCAAGGGTTATCAACAGGCGACAAAAGTTGCCGCTAGCAAGGGAAAAGTTAAAGGGTAAGTTCATGTAGCTATAAGCATAAACTGTATCAAACTTAATTTACCGGATAACAGTACTCAAATTTTTTATTTATGGAGGTATATCATTAGATATACTGTCGGAAATTTAGTTTTAAGGTGACACATGAGCAGAGCCATAGAAAGTGATTTCCGACCGTATATCCGACAATATACCTCCTCAAATGAAAATTTTGAATATGGTTGTCCCCATTCTAATGCACTTCTGTCTCAAATTGGAGCGTTGCAAGCCTCTTACCATCCAACATCTTCACCAGTGAAGGTTTCGTCGTATCTACCTTTCGACGAACCCTTCGCCTCACGACCCTCAAAATTTATTATTAGCGCAGACTAATCGACCAATGAAAACGCTAGGAAAGATTTTTTCGATAATCCCTTCCTGCCAATAAGATTAAATGTAGCAGTTTATCGGCATCAAATATACACCTCCTGCTAGGTCTCCATAATTCCAGATAAGCAAAGATTTTGTACGTAAAATTATTTATTTTTCTTCTATTTTAAAATTTTAAAATTATGTTATGGGTGCGTAAAATAACCATCTTAATGTGACAGTTCTTTTGAGCAACCTAATGTATATTTTAGTTGTTAAATAAAAAAAACTGAATGTATATTAATTACGCCGTCTTATCTGGAGGCCTGGTGTTTATTGATTTTTTGCACTGCTTTGTGATTGATCATATTACTTGTTACTATTTTCAGCTTATGACATATTCAATCATGGAAAATCACAGCTGTGAGGCCAAGTGTTAGATTAGACAATCGCAACCCTTGGTAGGACAAGATGACCATCCAATGAAATGTGAGGTAATAATGACATCAAACTATTTGCGACAGAATATACTGTCACAAACTTTTGACGTTATCCAATCAGACAAAAGCAAGTGCATTAGAATACTGTTTTGTTTGTATGAAAATACTGATTCCAGATCTGTGTGAACACTGCTATCACAGTGTCATACGGTTTAGATTCAGATCAGAACCAAGAATTTTTTTGTCGGTCCTGATCTGGGTCCCAACTGTTCGCAAAGGTTAGCAGCAGACAATAAAAGTGGCCTCTAGCAAAGAAAGTCTTGAAGAGCTAAAGAGTAGGTAGAGACATTAAGCCCAGTGTACGGTTGTACACTAAGATAAGTGTAATTGTATTTGATAATACTCAGGATATTGTTATATTAACCCTTATTTAGCGCCAAGAAAAAAAAATGCATCTGAAAATGTTGTCTGCTGCAGTCGTCTGCTGCAAATAATTGCCTAGCATTACTGATGAATTAAGTATAGAAGCAAACAGCGTGGACCCAGAACAGACTGCTCCTATAGGAGCAGTCTGATCTTGGTCCACACTGTTTGCCATAGAGGCTTCTTAAACATTTCAGCAGACGACTTTTGTTGTGATTGGTGCATTATGGGTTAAAATGCTGCTTATCTTCCAGGTTAACCCTGATCCCACCAATATTTTTGTCCGGACTATGTCATCTGCTTTTTACATCTGCTACATTTATTTCAGTGTAATTCAGACAAAATTTAATGATGGAAGCAAACACTATCAACCCTGATCAGACTGCTTCCTTGAGAGCAGTCTGATCTGGTTCCATACTGTTTGCAATACAGGCTACATAAGAACATTAGCAGACAAAAGAGCAGACAACAGAAGATGTGACTGGCGGGTAAAGGATTAAGCTAGGTCTCCCTGTCTGAATTATTTTACCTGTCTTAGTCTGTCTAAGGTGAGAATACTTTCAACAGCTGAGACTCCTTTAATATATTTCTCTATATAGGTCTCTCCATCAGCGGCACTGACTTCATTCTGACTAGCCGCCATCTGTGCTAGAGTTTCCATTTCTTCCAGCTCCTCAGAGGCCTACAACAACAATGGTACACACTTCATCAACTAAATATTACAGTTCTTTTTTTTCAACTAAAAAAGGTGTGTTTTTTCTTATTTCTATGTTTGAACAGTTTGTTGTGATGTTCATTGGACATGTCTCATTGAGATTCTTCTTACAAGTACCCAAATCATGTGAGGCAGTTTATGAATTTTAAAACATATCAAATATATGCCTAAAGTAATTCTATAAACATGCTCCTTACATGGTCATTTTCCTATCATTCTTTTGTAAAATTCCATGGTAAAATAATTTGGGAGCTTGTTATCAGGCTTGTTTACTAAAGAAGTAATTTCAATTTTGGTCTGTTCATAAAATCATCAACACATCTGGTCTCTTGCATGAAGCCTATGGGATTATTTGACACCATTATTTAGCTTTTGTAGATAGTACAAGATAACAATGTCACTCCTGATGATCCAAGTAAAGATCCTGTTCAAAATCCATCACTTCATTAAGGACAAAAGTTAGGTCAATACATATTTCAGTGGTAGAGAAACAACTTAGTTTTGAAATTATCAATGTAATAGAGAAGAATTTTGGCAATACACTTTAGAGCTTCAGAATGGACAGAAAGACAGATGGACATAGGAGACATACATTCTGGTGTTATCCATTGTCTTATCCATTGTCCTTGCCATTGCAAATAATGGGGCTTTTAACCCCACATCATTTATTTAATCCCTTAGCCCTTAGAACTAAGGAGTTCTTCTGGTAATAAACTTGGGATAGTTCATTGTACATATCTAGGGGTGTCAAGTTATAATTTTCAAAAAATATTGAAGATCTTTTTTACTTTAACAAACAGTGATGAAATGCTGCATGCATTATGCAGCAATTGATCTGGGTCTTCACTGTTTCTACAAGTTACAGTTAAGGGGTTTCCCGAATACAAAAGGTCAATTCAAAATGAAACAAAACACCATGCTACACAAACCCTAACCTAGCCTCAATAAACATGGCTGTACAAATTTTGAACCCCATAATGTACCCTTGGAATGTACGGAGTGTTGGGATATGTTTCTGAGTTAAGCCAGTACTAAGCAGTGAAGATAATCACTTAAGGACACAGTGCAGTGCCTCTGGTGATACTCAAACCAGGGATTACACATCAAGTCATGAACAACTAAGCTTTTGCACAATATGAAAGTGTATGATGAATGAATACTTATTTCTTTTTTTTATATATAACTCCGGTATGGCTTACCTTAGGTATGTTAGAAACCACATCATAGGTTACCCCACTAGCCTTCAAACCTTCCTGTAAATAGAAGTATAGTTGTACATTATATATGTTAGAAACCACATCATGGGTAACCCTACTAGCCTTCAATCCTTCCTGTAAATAGAAGTATAGTTGTACATTATATATGTTAGAAACCACATCATAGGTTACCCCACTAGCCTTCAAACCTTCCTGTAAATAGAAGTATAGTTGTACATTATATATGTTAGAAACCACATCATAGGTTACCCCACTAGCCTTCAAACCTTCCTGTAAATAGAAGTATAGTTGTACATTATATATGATAGAAACCACATCATAGGTAACCCCACTAGCCTTCAATCCTTCCTGTAAATAGAAGTATAGTCGTATATTATATATGTTAGAAACCACATCATAGGTTATCCCACTAGCCTAGAAGTATAGTTGTACATTTTGTGAATTCTACTTTCTTACATATATCCAATTATGTCTAAGATGCTCTGTCATGCCACTTCTATCACTGCTATTTTTGGAAATATGATTACATCTTTATGTGCATCTTTGTGTATATCCAGATATCCCCCATGTAGTACTGGTCAATAAATAGAAGCTCATGAGATATGGAACAGCAAGAAGTCTTCACATGTGAACTGCTGGTCAATTGTACATTCTTTTTGAAGAATCCTGACCTTTCTATGGAAGAAGAAGAAGAAGAAGAAGAAGAAGAAGAAGAAGAAGAAGAAGAAGAACTGCAGCAGATGACAAATTTTGAGACATCTTTCCCAATTTTCGAAAAAAATAAGGTATGATATTCCCTTGCCAAAATTAAACGCAGCTCTGCGTAAAAGCTGCGCAAAAGCCGGCTTTTCCGCAGCTTTTTTGAAAAAGCTGCTTAAAAGCTGCGTTTTTTTCAGACCTGCGTTAAAGCTGTAGAAATGCTGCGTTTTTTTTCAGACCTGCGTATAAGCTGCGTAAAAGCTGTACTTTTTTGTGTGGGCTGCGCCGAAGCTGCGTATTTAAGTTGATTTGTCTCAGAAAGCTGCGTATTTAATTTTTAAAGCTGTAGAAAAGGTGAATATTCGGTTTTATTAAACAAACGAATTATTAAGGTAAAATCTGCAGCTCCTGAAAGCTGCAGAAAAGCTGCGTATTACTTATATTTAAGTCCAAATAGTCTAAAAACATAAAGACGCAGCTTTTCTACAGATATTTAAAGCTGCGTAATTAACTTTCTAACTGTCCTGCTTCACCTGAGATTGCTTGTTTCAGTAATTTAGTTAGTCTCTGTAGCTGAGCAGACTGGTTTGTGTCTTACTAGGTCAGAAAACTGGAAGACATGGTTTCTCGTGATGAGGCCCATATATTGACTTGTTTCCCAAGCCAAGACTGATCAGCCTGGGCAGCCAATTTAATATCCAACTTGGCAAATTCTTCTATTGGACTAAATTACCAACAAGCAGGGGCTAACCTATGCAATGTATCAGCACAGGGAAACAGCCGAATCAGTTAACAAACTGTAATGAAATAAAAGAAAATGGCTGTCAGCTCAGGCTGTCAATACTTAAGAAAATCCCCAGAAAACTCTACTACCCAACTGACTATATAGACCTCCACCCTACGTCCCCACCCACCTAAAATGCCCCAAACCCTACCCCCTCCTCACCTCTAACATAAACTTAGCTACCAATGCTTACTGAAACCTACCTGTATCTATCCACCTACCCAGGACCCCACCAGCCATACTACCCAGTCCCACAAAGAATCCCTCCCCAAATGCTACCTATCCTACCCTAACCTAACCTCCCTCCCTCTCGCCCACCTCTCACCCACCCACCCACCTCCCTCCAGCCCACCCACCTATCCACCTTACTCCCTCTTACCCACCCAACTATCCACCTCTCACCCACCTCCCGCCCACCTTCCCTACCCTACCCTATCCTACCCTACCCTACCCTACCCTACCTCCCTCCCTCCCTCCCTCCCTCCCCTACCAATCCTACCTACCTACCTACCTACCTACCAACCCACCTACCAACCTACCTACCTACCTACCTACCGACCTGCCTACCTTCTCTACCCTACCAATCCTCCCTACCTACCTACCTACCTACCTACCTACCCACCCACCCACCCACTTAGCTACCCTCACCCCTCCCCATACTATCTATCAATAATAGTTACCTACATATATATCTACCTGTACCTACCCACCCACCCATCCTGACCCCCACCCCCTCTCCATAAACACAACCTACCTACCTACCTACCTACCTACCTACCTACCTACCTGGTAAACATATATTCAGCCTTGCAGCTAAAATACAGATTTCTAAAGGGTGTTATCTATTTGGAGTCAAACTCCCCAACAGCTGCAACTTCCTTTCATTGAAATAGTTTTTAAAGGTCCCTGAACCAGAAGTACTCCACTGTGGGGAGTTTGATTTGGAGTGGTACGTACACCACTGGGGAGTTGATTTGAAGTAGTTGGGGTTTATCCCTTAGTTAGAGTAATGTCCCTTTGATTTTCAAATTTCTAACATGGCTGTACATCAGATTAAACCAAAACAACCATTGAACCTTTACCTGCTGACCAATCTACACATGCTTTCTTTGAGGCACACAATGAACTCCAGTTTCTAGAAAAAGTGAGTTTTAAAAAAAGTGTGACTAGTTAGTTAATAAATGGATTAGAAAATTATTTTCTCCTCAAGCTAGATTCAGTGGGTGGGATAATAATTTTAAACTGAAATACATGCATATTTTCCTTAAACAACAATAGTAAGTTATCTATTGCTATGATATAAAGGATTTGTAACATAAATATAATCATTAGCACAATGAGTTATATTTCTATGAGAAAATTATATGTTTACAGACAGTTGTTCTTTTAGAAACAAGTATTGTCTTTTATAAAAAAAAGTAAGCAGGTATTTCAACATCCCTCTATGTTTGCTAGAATATTATGCTTTTATCAATTGCTTACATGCTAGTTTTCTCTTTAGCTGTTGACTGGGACATAAACATCAAAACAACCAACCATTGCTGGACCCAGAGCTGATCACTGATCTAGGGGTTGTGAGCAGACATGTTAAAGTTCTGAGAAAAAAATGCGGGACAACGCATGGAAAATCCGTGATTTTTTTTAAAAATCCGTTTCCCCATGTCTACGGACGTCGTCAATCCCGCAGTGAGAGACGCTGAAATGCTTTCTGCAAACCTTGCAGTACGCCTGCTGCTTGCCCCGGTCGCTGGCCATAACCCAGTCAAACGTTCTTGTATATTCTGCATTAAAATTTGACCCGCTTCTATACCATATTCGTTTTTTTTGCTGGGCTAATCCCTGATTTGCATTTTCGCCATCTTTGTTGGGTTTATCAAGTTATACAGCCGCTTGGATTATTTGTACCTGTATTATTCGGTTTACATTCAAGCCCTTAATTGATATCGATTTTTCAAAGACTTTGAGATGCTTTACCTGACAGCTATTCGAAACTACCAAGCTTCTTTACGATATCAATATTGATTTTTCTCGGCAACTTCCATCAAATTATCACAAGAAATGCCTTTTAACAAAAAAAAACGGTAAAACTATGAACGGATTTTTGAGAATCCGTGATTTTTTTTAAAAAATCCGTTTTGCGGAAAACAGCAGTTTTCCGTTAGTGACACGGAAGATCCGTTAATCTTAACATGTCTGGTTGTGAGTTCAATCCTCGTCTGGATCCATACTTTGGTGGTGTTTGATCATGAAATATTAATCATGGAATATTTTCATAGGCCAGGTCATTCTCCCGCTGATTCAAGAAGGGCTTTTGTCAGTTATAAGCCAAAGTATGTGCACACAAGTACTGGTTTAAGTCCCTTATTCTAAGCTTGTACAGGAAAACAGGTGTGGTTATACATGTACTAGGTTAATTGACCATCACGGCATGTCCATAGCTATTGTATGTGACCGAAAACCACAAACCAAAGCAAAACTCTTTGAGTTGCAACCAATGAAAGGTAAGGGAGGTGTCAAACCTTAAGTACCAGAGTGCTAGGAACTGCTGCCAGGTGACAGTATAATCACATGATGCACCTTAGTGACCTAGTTGAGCTATTACAGGCCATGATGAAGCACCTTGAACCTCCTACGGTACAATGATCCATTGGAAAATATGTTTCGAACTTACAAATACACAGAGCAGAATATACGTCTAAGAGTTACTAATGATTTTTCAACCTTCGGTAATTTTGGATGCTGTTTAACATTACAGGCTTTACTGTTATGTACAATGTATGTTTCATATCTTGGCCTTACTCATTTACACAAGACCAGTGTATATTTATGATATTCATATGTTTCAACCAGTAAAGACCAGGAGTCATTAGTCTACTATATGCTTATAAGCCTTTGTTTTGACCTTTGTTTTGACCAATTTTTTGTCCACATCCAGAACTTTTAAAAGACGCAGGTTTCTGGCAGATACGCAGCTTTTACGCAGGTTTGTTTGTCAAGCAGTAAAAACGCAGCTTTTACGCAGCTTTAAATAAAAGCTGCGTTTCTGCAGCTTTTACGCAGCTTTGATGGAAGCTGCAGAAACGCAGCTTTTACGCAGCTTTTAATTGAAGCTGCGTTTACGCAGCTTTTACGCAGCTTTTTGATAAAAGCTGCGTTAGAGCTTCGTAAAAGCTAGCGGTATTGGCACCTGCGTAAAAGCTGCGTAAACGCAGCTTTTACTTGAAGCTGCGTAAACGCAGCTTTTACTTGTAGCTGCGTAAAAGCTGCGTTTAACGCAGCTTTTACGCAGCTTTGAATTGAAGCTGCAGAAAAGCTGCGTTAGAGCTTCGTAAAAGCTAGCGGTATTGGCACCTGCGTAAAAGCTGCGTTTACGCAGCTTTTGCGAAGCATTAACGCAGCTTTAAGTGAGTCTGCGCTAAAGCTGCGTTAAAGCTTCGCAAAAGCTGCGTAAAAGCCGGCTTTTCTACAGCTCTTCGTTAAAGCTGCGTTAAAGCCCGCTTTTCTTCAGCTCTGCGTAAAAGCTGCGTTTCTGCAGCTAAATACGCAGGTGCCAATACCGCTAGCTTTTACGAAGCTTCTGCGAAGCTTTGAAAGCTGCGCAGAAGCTGTAGAAAAGCTGGTTATTTTTCGCAAGGGTTTCATGAGACTCGTCTGCCAGTAGACGATTCTCATGAAATATCATGACTTATTTGTTATTTTCGAAAAAGCGGCAAAATTTTAAATTGTCGTCTGCTGCAAAATATAGATAGCACTTTAAGGGTTAAAGGGGACATGTTTGTGAAATATTTTCAAAATCTGACAAGTGGTTCAGGAGTTAAGCAGCAGACACAATTTTTATACATGTGACCTTTGACCTCTTGCTATGACCTTGAAGCAAGGAGTCTAAATCCTTCACTCTGCACATTGTGGGGCACATGTGTGTTAAATAATTTCAAAGTCTGACCAGTGGTTCAGCAGATAAGCAGCAGACACAATTTCTGTACATGTGACCTTTGACCTCTCACTATGAACTTGACCTTGAAGCAGGGTGTCCGAAACCTTAGCTTTGCTTGTTGTCTCATTAAGGTGAACATGTGCGTGAATTATTTTAAGAATCTGATCAGGTGATTTCAAGGTAATTGTTGCAATTTTAGGACACATATATCAGTATACCCTCCCCCACAAAGTTTGCGAGGCGATAGCTATAATAATAAAGATGTGTTTACTCCTGGAATGGAGGCAATTCACAAACAATTAAGTTTCTTGAATGTACACACAGAGAAAACAAACAGTATGCCCCCAGTCTTTACTACCAGGAACATAAAAACATGCACAAAAATGTTTTTATGCAAACACACAAAAATCATAAATGTTTTACATACATGTACATAAGTTGAAAGACACTCTTTCTAAGAGGGAAGAGGCAGCATTGGATTTTCGTAAAATTCAATTTGACATTGCTCCAGATAAGAATTGGTAGCAATTGGGTATTTACCCACCTTTTTGGGGCTTAATTGGGTATTTCAAATTTCAAATTTGGTATTTCAAGTTTTTGTATTGGCTATCCATCTAAAAGTTAATAAGTGATGAAACAGGGTCTAGTTGCTCCTGATTTTTTTTGTTTACTTTTGGTTTCACTTTCAGAAAGCCTACTGACAATACTGCTAAGTATATCTGAGACTGATATTGCAGACTTATTTCGAAAATCCAACATATAGTCATCTATGATTCTACCAACCCGCTACGCGGTTTTAAGGTTGAGGTATGATTGGATTTTATTTGATAGCTCTGCGGCTTTTTTGCCCACGTTTCGCCATTGTTATCGTAAAATGAGACGAAAGCCGTAATCCTTAAAATATTGGGTATAGCTAAACAGCGATGAGAAAGTACTTGGACTGGTTTACAATTTAATAAACTAGAATCGGCGCAACGCTAAGTAAAATTTGGACCCAACAGTTGCTTAACATCGCAAACTGATTACTGGAGTGTCATATGCTACGAAAAAGTTCGGAATTGAGTATCAAGGATTTTTATTGCATTTTTGTACGGACAGAAATGAATTTAATTGCATTTTCGGATCCAAGAAATTGCGTACATATGCAGCCTTATCTGGGGCTAAGATTTGATCCTGGCACAGATATGAAAAATTATACTCACATTTCCAATCCATCGTTTCTTGAGTTTATCAGTGAGGCTCATATTTCTCTGTTTGATACTGACACACAGACGTTTCCTAAGCACCAGCTCCATATAGGCAGGATGACTGAGTCTTATAACAGCTTTCAGAATCATATACACTCGATCATTAGCATTGGTGAGACGATTCAGATGAGGCGAGTCATGAATAGAGGAATCCCAGGACGTAACAGCACAAACCTATAACATGGAATAGTGGGTAATCAGGATTTATTTTACCATACAAACACTCTATCTTACAGAATTACACATATAGTTGCCAACCAATACAGTAAAACCTGTTTAAAACAGCCACTCTCAAAATGACCAAAGTTAGTTTTCAAGACTAAATATCGCTTAATGCTGGTCAAAAGTATTGCAGAATGCTCCAAGGGCATTCTGCAATACTTTCGACCTTCATTAAGCTACCATTTGTCATAAAGATCTTTGTTTTGTAACAGCTTTCAGAATATTAAGGGCCATTTTACACAGTTCTTACTGTACACAATATATCTATCAGTAAATACACAACATCATGTTGCTACTGAAAACCCTATAGCAGGCCAATGATTTGACCACTTTTCCAAAAGCTTTGTGTCTAAGATATGTCATTGCCCTCAATATAAAATTGCTATGTTTTTCTCATCTCCTTATGAAAACATTTGTTAGTCTGTCTGTCTGTCTGTCTGTCTGTCTGTCTGTCTGTCTGTCTGTCTGTCTACCATACTGGGAGATATGTGACAATGTTGTTAGTTTTGACCTGTGAGATAGGGTCAGGTTCATCTTTAGACATAGTTGCACAATATACCTTGTGGAAGAGAAGTAGAGAGGACTGATATCTCTGGAATACTGATTGGGAGTGTCTTACTACAAATGTATACCTACAACAAAGCCTATTCTATATATATGTTACAGAGCTAGAAAATTCTACTAGCCTGCTTGCTCTGGCGAGTGGACATTCTTGTTGGACAAGTAACATTTTAAATCTGCTCATCCTACAGGGCACAGTAAATTGCTTTCAGAAAACAAGAACTTGTTGACTGTGCAGTAAGAAGTTTCAGAAACAGTCTGACATTCCATCAGTTTTGCTGTAATTTCCCTAAACAAATTTCCATCACTGTTCATTTCTTCAAAATACTTCCTATTAACCCCTCTACAGTAATTGAAAACTGACTATTTAGTCAGATTATTGGTTTAAAAAAATCACCAACAGTTTGATGTATGGGTGAACAGAATCATGTAAGGACAAGCAATTTTATGGCACTCATCCTACAGGACAAGCGGTCTTATGAACAAATTTCCAGCCCTGTGTTAAAAGAAAACAGTTAAAACTTACATTTTCTTTCTCAGCATATGTTTTGAGTATTGGCAGGACAACATAGTTGGCACTTTGTTCCTTAGGCAATATAGAGTTAATACCAGCTGCCTGTAGACCCTCCTTGGCAGTCGGCGTCGTCATATCATCGGCTGAAAACACATAAAGGAGAAATGTTTATTTCATCAACAGAAGAAGCTGCATGTAGACAAGAGATTGCATGGGCCACGATGCGAGAAAACCTGTCTTTGGGCTTTCTGACAAAGTAAGAATCAAACCAGCCTGTTCAGCTACAGAGACTAGCTAGAAAATTTAAAATTCCCTAGTAGCAAGTCTAGATATGATAATTTCTAATGAGCAAATAACAAAGGCGCTGATCAGACTGCACAAACACCTGAAGACAGGTTTTCTCACGTCGAGGGCCATATATCACATATGCATAGTCAATTTTCAAACATGCATTCACTGCTTCCCAGCATAACTAATTTTGGCTTAAGCCTTCATCTATATCCCTAATTTTGGTGTGCACCAGCGAAGGCTCAGACAAGAATAAGCAGATGCAAATTTCATCTGAGCCTTCATCTTACAATATGCCATAAGTACCAAAATATTATGAAATGGCTCAAATCATTATTTCATGGAGCTTAGAAAAAAGTTGTAAGTCGTTGGGGGATCCAGAAGGGGTTCAGGGGGTTCGTTTGAACCCCCTCCCCGCCTCCTCATTTTAAAGTATCCTATGAAAATGAAATAATTTGGTCTCAGTGAGACCAAATTATTTCATTTTCATGGGATATCTAGGAAAAATAAGATAAAATCAGCACAGGGAACCCCCACACCTACTTATATATTAACCCCCTTTCCAGAAATCCTGGATCTGCCCCTGTAAGTGCAGCCACTTGTTTGTCCGCTGTCCCAAAACTCAACTAGGGGCCTAAGTGTGACAGACTCGCTCACCTGAATGAGACTGATCATGAGAGTCTTTATAGCACCATGGTGGCCATCATGGCTTTCAGATCAAATCAGATCAGACTGCATTTAAACAATTCTGAGCCTCTGAGTGTTACTCCGCTGCCTCCCATCAAGTTTCAGTGTAATCTGAGGAACATTTGGAAGGAGATGTTGTTTGGAGAATTCCAAGAATGCCATCTTGGGGTATCAGAATGTAATGATTTAACTAATTCTGAAATTTCAAGATGGCCACCAGCAATTTTCAAGGACTTTTCAAGTAAGCCCTCCATATTCAAGACCTTTTCAACCAATACCAGAAAGTGTAGAGCTATCTTGTTGATCTGACTTAACTGAGGTACAGGATAATCTGTACCTGTATTGTATACATCTGGAATAAACATGGCGTATATCACAATTTAAGTTAAGAGTACGTACAACAAAATTAATTTTCTTATTTCTTCACCAAAACATATGTTGTGGGTATTCAAAAGAACCATCTCAATGAGACGGTTATTTTGAGCACCAAAAACATAGGTTACAACTGATGGGTAAGAAAATATTTACAATGTTACATTCAAAAATTGTGTTGATCTAAACCTGATGTATATAGTGTACTTACAGTTAAGATCTAAGAATAGAACTGGTCTGTGTTGTTCCATATCAGCTGGAGCTTCCCTGAAATAAATAAAGACACCTTCATGAAGATGTCATCATTCTACTCTTATTGTAATGTTGACAGTTAAGATCTAAGTATAGAACTGGTCTGTGTTGTTCCATATCAGCTGGAGCTTCCCTGAAATAAATAAAGACACCTTCATGAAGATGTCATCATTCTACTCTTATTGTAATGTTGACAGTTAAGATCTAAGTACAAGAGGTGTTTCATGTTTATTTGAACAAATTTGAAATTGCCGTATCTCATTTATTTCTTATTATATTTAGTAAAAATAAATTTACATTGGTAAATCAGATCTCCAGAAATGCGCAGTCACCTAGAAAATATCTCTTAACTTTATTCGCTGGTTTAAAACAGTCTCTGAAGATGAGTAGTCAAAATTTAAGCGTTTAAAATTGCTGTCTGAAACGAAATGTTCAAAATCGTTCTCGAACAATTTTTCTTAAAGGGGTGAAGTTTTTCTCTTGGAACCTATTATAAATTGTACATTAATGATTAAAGTGTGTCCAGCTAAGAAATAAAGCATTTCCGTTGGATATTTACTTTTTTGAAGCAACTTCAACATCAAATTTTGGGGTTTACAGTTTCCAAAGCAACACTTAATTGTAAGCAAAATACATGAATGCAGTATTTGGTGATCAGTTTTACGGGCGATATATTCTTGAACTATTTAAGAATTTGTGTGGGCTGTGAGTTTTGAGAATTTTTTTTTCACAATTCTTCCAGGACACATTTTATAAATGGAATGCCCATTTGGGCACTCGAGTGGTAGAACTTATAAAGCCCAGTTGCTGAGCAAAAGCAGGCGCACAGAAGCTGTTTTCATTTGAATAATAGACTAAATTCTCCTCTAAACTTAAAAGAAATTTGAACCCTTTTATACGCATTTTCATTAGAAATACACCCGTTTTAGCTCTTAAAATCAGTAAAAGGGGGTGGGCGTGTATTTTAGGACGCCGTGTTATAGTTATGCTTTAAATTGCCTATTTGTCTGTTTGGTCATACAAGGGGCACGTCCGTAATTTAAGAGAAAGCCAAAGTTATTCATTTTATGTACATGCAACCTCGAAAAATGAAATTCAAATTTGTTCAAATAAACATGAAACACCTCTTGTATAGAACTGGTCTGTGTTGTTCCATATCAGCTGGAGCTTCCCTGAAATAAATAAATACACCTTCATGAAGATGTCATCATTCTACTCTTATTGTAATGTTGACAGTTAAGATCTAAGTATAGAACTGGTCTGTGTTGTTCCATATCAGCTGGAGCTTCCCTGAAATAAATAAATACACCTTCATGAAGATGTCATCATTCTACTCTTATAGTAATGTTGACAGTTAAGATCTAAGTATAGAACTGGTCTGTGTTGTTCCATATCAGCTGGAGCTTCCCTGAAATAAATAAATACACCTTCATGAGGAAGTCATTATTCTACTCTTATAGTAATGTTGACAGTTAAGATCTAAGTATAGAACTGGTCTGTGTTGTTCCATATCAGCTGGAGCTTCCCTGAAATAAATAAATACACCTTCATGAAGATGTCATCATTCTACTCTTATAGTAATGTTGACAGTTAAGATCTAAGTATAGAACTGGTCTGTGTTGTTCCGTATCAGCTGGAGCTTCCCTGAAATAAATAAAGGCACCTACATGAAGAAGTCATCATTCAACTCTTATAGTAATGTTGACAGTTAAGATCTAAGTATAGAACTGGTCTGTGTTGTTCTGTATCAGCTGGAGCTTCTGTGGAGGAAAATGACAGTAGAAATTATTTCAAGATCAATATCCATAGAAGTTTGGATCGAACTCGGGAGCCCTGGATCTGCAGTCAGACTCGCTACAGACAGCCCTACGGGCCTGGTATACTTAGATACCGATATTTCTTTGAAATCAGTGCAGGCTCTTATCAACTTGGTCTGCACTGTTTGGTTATATTCTACATTGTTTTTGGGAGTACAATCAAAATGACCAAAGATAGATTGCCATTTTATTACTTCTACATTAAAGCATATAGGGCACCGCTATCTTGTGGGGCTAGATTCCTACATTTTGGAGAGATTTCCCGGATAAACAGGCTTGTCTTAGCCTTCCTGCTCACATATGCAATAAGTACAAAAATCTCAAAAGGCTCATATGCTCATTTAGCTCATGAAGCGTCATAATATTGCAATATTTGAGTTGAATAAAAACATATCAACAAATACATTAAACAGCTTGCCCACCAATTAAGACCCAGACTTACCAATCAGCAGGTGCCCCTGGTATACCACTGCCAGCAGCAGGTACTAGGACAGCATTTCTCTCCTCTGTTAGTGACACCCATTGATCTATAAGAGCTCTCTCTCTCTCTGTCACAGTCTGATTTACTAGTAACTTAGACACAGACTTACCAATCAGCAAGTGCCCCTGGTATACCATTGCCAGCAGCAGGTACTAGGACGGCATTTCTCTCCTCTTTTAGTGACACCCATTGATCTATAAGAGCTCTCTCTCTCTCTCTGTCACAGTCTGATTTACTAGTAACTTAGACACAGACTTACCAATCAGCAAGTGCCCCTGGTATACCATTGCCAGCAGCAGGTACTAGGACGGCATTTCTCTCCTCTGTTAGTGACATCCATTGATCTATAAGAGCTCTCTCTCTGTCACAGTCTGATTTACTAGTAACTTAGACCCAGACTTACCAATCAGCAGGTGCCCCTGGTATACCACTGCCAGTAGCAGGTACTAGGACGGCATTTCTCTCCTCTATTAACGACACCCATTGATCTATAAGAGCTCTCTCTCTGTCACAGTCTGATTTACTAGTAACTTAGACCCAGACTTACCAATCAGCAGGTGCCCCTGGTATACCACTGCCAGCAGCAGGTACTAGGACGGCATTTCTCTCCTCTGTTAGTGACACCCATTGATCTATAAGAGCTCTCTCTGTCACAGTCTGATTTACTAGTAACTTAGACCCAGACTTACCAATCAGCAGGTGCCCCTGGTATACCACTGCCAGCAGCAGGTACTAGGACGACATTTCTCTCCTCTGTTAGTGACACCCATTGATCTATAAGAGCTCTCTCTCTCTGTCACAGTCTGATTTACTAGTAACTTAGACCCAGACTTACCAATCAGCAGGTGCCCCTGGTATACCACTGCCAGCAGCAGGTACTAGGATGGCATTTCTCTCCTCTGTTAGTGACACCCATTGATCTATAAGAGCTCTCTCTCTGTCACAGTCTGATTTACTAGTAACTTAGACCCAGACTTACCAATCAGCAGGTGCCCCTGGTATACCACTGCCAGCAGCAGGTACTAGGACGGCATTTCTCTCCTCTGTTAGTGACATCCATTGATCTATAAGAGCTCTCTCTCTGTCACAGTCTGATTTACTAGTAACTTAGACCCAGACTTACCAATCAGCAAGTGCCCCTGGTATACCATTGCCAGCAGCAGGTACTAGGACGGCATTTCTCTCCTCTGTTAGTGACACCCATAGATCTATAAGAGCTCTCCCTGTCACAGTCTGATTTACTAGTAACTTAGACCCAGACTTACCAATCAGCAGGTGCCCCTGGTATACCACTGCCAGCAGCAGGTACTAGGACGGCATTTCTCTCCTCTGTTAGTGACACCCATTGATCTATAAGAGCTCTCTCTCTGTCACAGTCTGATTTACTAGTAACTTAGACCCAGACTTACCAATCAGCTGGTGCCCCTGGTATACCACTGCCAGCAGCAGGTACTAGGACGGCATTTCTCTCCTCTGTTAGTGACACCCATTGATCTATAAGAGCTCTCTCTCTGTCACAGTCTGATTTACTAGTAACTTAGACCCA
The DNA here is from genome assembly GCA_964019695.1 of Loripinus fragilis. Taxonomy (NCBI): domain Eukaryota; kingdom Metazoa; phylum Mollusca; class Bivalvia; order Lucinida; family Lucinidae; genus Loripinus; species Loripinus fragilis. Next base: position 40,092,872 of record OZ026528.1, read on the forward strand.
GACTTACCAATCAGCAGGTGCCCCTGGTATACCACTGCCAGCAGCAGGTACTTGGACGGCATTTCTCTCCTCTGTTAACGACACCCATTGATCTATAAGAGCTCTCTCTCTGTCACAGTCTGATTTATTAGTAACTTAGACCCAGACTTACCAATCAGCAGGTGCCCCTGGTATACCACTGCCAGCAGCAGGTACTAGGACGGCATTTCTCTCCTCTGTTAACGACACCCATTGATCTATAAGAGCTCTCTCTCTGTCACAGTCTGATTTACTAGTAACTTAGACCCAGACTTACCAATCAGCAAGTGCCCCTGGTATACCATTGCCAGCAGCAGGTACTAGGACGGCATTTCTCTCCTCTGTTAGTGACACCCATAGATCTATAAGAGCTCTCCCTGTCACAGTCTGATTTACTAGTAACTTAGACACAGACTTACCAATCAGCAGGTGCCCCTGGTATACCACTGCCAACAGCAGGTACTAGGACGGCATTTCTCTCCTCTGTTAGTGACACCCATTGATCTATAAGAGCTCTCTCTGTCACAGTCTGATTTACTAGTAACTTAGACCCAGACTTACCAATCAGCAGGTGCCCCTGGTATACCACTGCCAGCAGCAGGTACTAGGACGACATTTCTCTCTTCTGTTAACGACACCCATTGATCTATAAGAGCTCTCTCTGTCACAGTCTGATTTACTAGTAACAAGACCCAGACTTACCAATCAGCAGGTGCCCCTGGTATACCACTGCCAACAGCAGGTACTAGGACGGCATTTCTCTCTTCTGTTAACGACACCCATTGATCTATAAGAGCTCTCTCTGTCACAGTCTGATTTACTAGTAACATAGACCCAGACTTACCAATCAGCAGGTGCCCCTGGTATACCACTGCCAACAGCAGGTACTAGGACGGCATTTCTCTCTTCTGTTAACGACACCCATTGATCTATAAGAGCTCTCTCTCTGTCACAGTCTGATTTACTAGTAACTTAGACCCAGACTTACCAATCAGCAGGTGCCCCTGGTATACCACTGCCAGCAGCAGGTACTAGGACGGCATTTCTCTCCTCTGTTAACGACACCCATTGATCTATAAGAGCTCTCTCTGTCACAGTCTGATTTACTAGTAACATAGACCCAGACTTACCAATCAGCAGGTGCCCCTGGTATACCACTGCCAGCAGCAGGTACTAGGACGGCATTTCTCTCCTCTGTTAACGACACCCATTGATCTATAAGAGCTCTCTCTCTGTCACAGTCTGATTCTGTTTTATCTGCAAGTAAAACCAACAAGGTTAAAAAAATAGAGGATCTTATATGAGTGCTCATGTCTTATTGAATTTATTAAACAAGTTGGGGAAAAGAGATAAAATGTGAGGCTTGCCAAGCATTTTATCTCTTTTTCGCAACGAGTTTAATAAATTCAACAAGACAAGAGCATGAATGTTAGATTCTATTTATCATATGCCATTAAGATTACTTTGAAATCTTATTTCTGCCCTAAAACGTTATAAATTTGTCATTATGGACGCAACGTTTCTCGAAAACCTGTAAACCAGTAGTGGCTTATTGATTTTATTGCATGGCGTTATTTCACTCCCAGACGCGACATCATATGATAAAAAGTTATATGGGTTTGTTTGTTTTGTGGTCTATTGTTAAATTCAACAAGCTTTCTGAAATAACATGAGCTATCAATTTTGTACATTTTAATTTATTTTAGGGATGAGCACCAGAACCTTATTGTCCGCACTATTTCTGGAGGATTCCATTTAAATTTATTTTAGGGATGAGCATTTGAATTTTGTTGTCAAATTTTGTAGGTTCTCTCAATATGGTTGAAATAAGTGTAATATCTAGGACTGTGTACCCACCTTGTTTATTAATAAGTTTATGTATATGACTGTCTAGGTACTCATGTCTGCGTGATAGGGCCTCTGACCATCTCTCTCGTAGAAGATTAAGGTCCTCTTCCTGGTAGCTATCCAAGCCTTTCTGTAACTTAGATCTGGCACAGATGCACCCCACTGACACTGATGTTATACTCTCACAGATGAGTGGTAAGGTACCGGAGTTAGCTGTAGGTTTAACACGAGTCAGTATACGTCTAGCATGTCCCTGAAGATAGAAAGTAAAGCCTTTACTATACATGGGTGAAAGTTGAAATTTTCTCAAATCCTGAACTTTTGAAAGTAAAATCTTAAAGCTTGTTGTATGCTAACAAATCATTGATAATTTCAAGTTAAATACTCAATTGTCCTAAGATGAACTAAAATAAAATCATAGAAGCTATAATAATCTGCCTAATTCAGCATTTTGAGGCTGACTTACTATGGAAAGTCGGCCACAAAATCCTGAATTCAGGAAGCATCTTGAAAACTTTCACCCATGTCCTATAGCATTATGACTTAGAAGATACATCAAGACAGAGTAAGGTAAATGTTATAAAATTTCAAACACTTTTCTCTTCCTATTCTCAAATAAAATTTTGGTTATCAGGGCTGGAATTCACAAAATACTTGTCAGAATAGCAAAAAGGGAAGACCCTGATCAGACTGCTTCTTCAGAAGCAGTCTAATCTGTGACTGCACTGTTTGTCTAGGCCTTTTTGGCAGGTAACTAAGTGTTGAAAATTTTAGAACATTTACCGTAGAATATTTACATAGAGGATATGCTAAATTTTGTGATATGACCTTTTATTCTTGCATACCAGATAAGGATATCTGAGATTTTATCTATGAATAGAATACAAGAATCTATCATAGACGATATGCTAAATTTTGTGATATGACCTTTTATTCTTGCATACCAGATAAGGATATCTGAGATTTTATCTATGAATAGAATACAAGAATCTATCATGAGTGTGAGGGTGGGATAGAAAAATATGTCCGGAGTATCACCGTTTGGCATCAAGAGGCTTGCCGAACATTTATCGCTGGGGACCGATTTTTCTATCCATCCTCACATGATTAATGGATTCTTTTTCTTGCTCATCATTAATAACACATTTTCATATTTAAAATAAAGGCTCCCAGAAGTTCCTAATACGATGAGATGTGACATAGAATGATGAAGTCACTTTGACATAACAATGAGGTCACTTGTCTTTCAATGTGCGGCTGTTCGATATTTATCTTTCCACTGGTTGGTACAAGGTAATATGGGTAAAAACAGCAGAAATCCCAATCTGGTGTGCCAGAAATTCTTATCTCCAATTTGATATCTCATCCCAGATGTCACATGTGTCTGTACACTGGTTGTATCTGTAGCTATGTTCATGGTTGTCAAGTGACATCATTGTAATGTCAAAGTGATGTAATCTTGCATATCAGCTTATTCAGGAATTTCTGGGAGCATATTTCAAGATAAAATTGCTGAATTGAAAGGTGAGCAAGAAAAAGATTCCATCATTTGCGTGAGGGGCAGATAGAAAAATTTGTCGCAAGAAAATCATGGTTTGTCATCACCGTGCCAAACCGCGATTCTCAGGATATATTTTTCTATCTGCCCCCCACACCCATGAAAGATTCTCATTGAGTGAAGTGAAATCTATATTGCATGAATGGCACACACTTCACTAGAAAAAAAATAAAGTCATAACCGGAAAAAACTGAAATTGTGCAAGATGTTGTGCATGTCCTTTATACTGTAAAATTCGAAATTTTCGCGAGAATTCTATTTTCGTGAATGGCGTTAAAAAACATATTTGCAAAGTTAAAATTACGCAACTTGGGCATGATTTACCTATATCAGTAAATGACAAGAGTGATTTCGTCATTTCGCAAGGATTTTATTTTGACGAAACTTCGCATATGCGAAGTCTCGCGAAAATAAAACCCTCGCGAAAATTTCCGAATTTACAGTATCAGCAAGTTTCAATAAAAGAAAAAAAGGACAACATTTTTGGATAACATTTTCCCCATTTTAAGTGTATATTTGTATTGGATTTTTTAATCCTCAAGAGAAGTAGCTCTGACACCAAACATGGCCCAAATTGGAATGTGTTCAATATAATATGCTTGTCATGTATATCTGCACCTTATATGAAACTTTAAGTGTGGCATTACCTGTCTAAGTTGATAAATACCAGCACTGGGCACCTCCACCTGTGGTTTCACTTCTACCGGAGTGTACTCCCCTTGTTCATTCACTTCCTGGATCTCTGCCCACAGCTCAATCTTCCGTGTTACTTCATCCCACCTGAAAAATGATCTATTTGTTAAGCCCCAAAATAGCCAAATGTTTCTTGAAGATAACAGTGTGAATATGTGTAAAATTGTGATTATTTTCTTATGCATCAGTTTAAAACATGTGTTTTGGGTGCTCAAAAGAACCGTCTCATAGAGACGGTTCTTTTGAGTACCCACAACATATGTTTGGTTGAGAAATAAAAAAAAATATTTTTCAATTACACACTCTTATCTGGGGGCCTGAATTGTCCACGAGATTGATCAAAGTAATGCATAAATGAAATTTGACAAAGAGCTTAGTTAAGAGAGTCCACAAGTGGAAACCGACAGGCCGCAGCCATCATGGTTTGTGTTCATCCGACAAAGCCTATTTTCAAACTTGGGTGATAGATTGATTAAAGTAATGCATACATGAAATTTGAAAGAAATTGGATGATAAATGACTTAGAGTGTTCACAAGAACAAACAGACAGGTGGCAGACAAAGCCCATATTCAAACATGGGCCAGAATTTGATAAAAGTAAATATTATGTATATATAGCTGATTTCATAGGCCTTCCGTACTTTTCCGGATTTTCATCGGGACTCAAGTCACATGTACTTATATCAAATGAATTCCTCAGCCAATCAAAATTTGTTCCGTTACCACGAGACCGAGCAGCCATGTGCTCGAGGCCAGCATCAAAACAACAAAAGAAATTCTGTTTTGTAAGCAAACAGGCTTGTATATATTGCATACGAAGTGAGGGTTAGTTGTAAGGGGCCACTTAGAGCCTCTTTGTATGTTTATTCTTACCCCGAAAACCAATTTTATGTTTTTTAAACAGCACCCGTGGTTGTCAACAAGCTGACGTCATTATTGAGTACGTCACAGCACCGGTGTTACTGACTGAGTCGGTGTTTATGTAAACATATCACCATTTGAAGAATGACTCAAAAACTTGTCAAAAACATTATTGGCAATGTGGTATCGAGCTATCAAGTCAATCTAGCGATAGAAGTTCCTAATACAACCGAAAACTAAATAAATTCGCACGTTTTCACTTGTCGACATTGGGTATCTGCAATGCTCATTCGAATATATGTCACATTGTTGGGAAGTTTTTTTGATTGGCCAGATATTTTTCTATTCGGGAGAGCTCGGAGCTAATCGGAACGTGTCGGGAAAACTTGGTATGAAATTAGCTATAGCATTAATTTCCTATAATACTGTTTTGCAGAGAGATAGTTTTAGTATCTTCAGGAGTGAAATATTTCACTAGTGAGATATGATTTTTGCCAGAACTACTTTTTTGTAATAGCTTAAGTATTTTGAGCAATGACATATTCCACTAGTGATGCTATGATTTTTCCTGTCTGCCTGTGTATAACTATGCAATTATTTTCTTTTCTTGTCTTTTTCTGGTTCTTTTTTCTTGGAAGCACTGAAAAAGGTATATAATATACAGAATAATGCATCGTGTTTCCATGATATGAAAAATGTCACTCAGGCTTGGCTGAATAGGCATAGACATCTTGCACTAGCAGAATTATTGTTTATGCATATTCAGCAAAGCTTTCAGGACAGAATTTTTGTACCATTGAAACACAACTTATTGTTCTTTATTCTACATATGAAATTTGGAAGAAATTGGATGATAAATGACTTAAGAGTATCCACAAGTGCCAATTAACAGGTGGTGGCCATTTTGGTTTAACATCCATATGAGAACTTGTCTAGAGTTTGATGAAAGTAATCTATATAACTAATTTGGAAGAAATGGGGTCATAAATGACTAAGTTAGAGAGTGTCCTAATCCCACATACTTGTGACCCCGAGACCTCAATAGATAGAGCTTACCTTTCAGCGAGTGAGTTGGTTCTACTAATACTGTCTGCTACTGAGTTCTGGTGTCCAAATCCCACACTCTTGTGTCCCCAGACTTCAATAGATAGAGCTTACCTCTCGGCCAGTGAGTTGGTTCTACTAATACTGTCTGCTACTGAGTTCTGGTGTCCAAATCCCACACTCTTGTGTCCCCAGACTTCAATAGATAGAGCTTACCTCTCGGCCAGTGAGTTGGTTCTACTAATACTGTCTGCTACTGAGTTCTGGTGTCCAAATCCCACACTCTTGTGTCCCCAGACTTCAATAGATAGAGCTTACCTCTCAGCCAGTGAGTTGGTTCTACTAATACTGTCTGCTACTGAGTTCTGGTGTCCAAATCCCACACTCTTGTGTCCCCAGACCTCAATAGATAGAGCTTACCTCTCAGCCAGTGAGTTGGTTCTACTAATACTGTCTGCTACTGAGTTCTGGTGTCCAAATCCCACACTCTTGTGTCCCCAGACTTCAATAGATAGAGCTTACCTCTCAGCCAGTGAGTTGGTTCTACTAATACTGTCTGCTACTGAGTTCTGGTGTCCAAATCCCACACTCTTGTGTCCCCAGACTTCAATAGATAGAGCACCATCTTGACAATGTTCCACAAATTCCTCCGACATATACACTTTAAAATCCTGCAAATTGACAGAATCATCTATTTATGCAATAGTAACCTTATAGGCTATGGAATAATTGAGATATATGGACTAACCAAGGGCCTGGAACCAGCTACTTGTGCCATAACAGCCTGCCCATCATTATTGAAATCAAAACTACACTATCACACTTTGAGCATAACATTCCAAAATGCTTTACCCTCTTTTGAAAACAGTGCAGATCCTGATCAGCTGGCTTCACCAGAAGCCAGTTGATCAGGATCCACACTGTTTTCAACTCTGCTTATACAGTTGTAAAAACATGCAAATAACTGGAATCTTGTAACTTAGTTTGATGAAATTGGGGATGGCTGCAGTACTTAAAATATTCAGCATGATAAGGATGAGCTCTGTTTTCATCCACAAGATGATTCCACTCTTAATAAATAAACATTAACAACTAAAATGAACACAGTGTGAGCCTATAGGAGCATGTACATCTATTATGTTAAATATGGTATGAACCAAAAGCTTTTCATTAGATGCATAGAGTATGTCGTATTTGCCATAACAACTGAACATAAATGGGCACATACACTTAGAACATTTTACACATGTTTATTTAACCCTATTGCACTCAGAAATGGATAGTTCATGTATTACACTATTCCCCAATTTTTATGCCATCAATTTTCAAGATTCCAGATATTAGCATGTATTTACAAGCAGAGTGGAAGAAAACAGTGTAGATCCTGATCAGCTGGCTTCTTAGAAGCCATCTGATCCAGATCTACACTGTTTGCAAAACTGAACATAATGGGTTTAAGCATAATACGAGTTCCAGAACAATTGCTTTCAAGGCAGACATTTAAAAGCAGACCGGGCACTAATTATGGCTAATATGGTATTTCCTAATCTAAACCATAAACAGTAATAATCACTGTGTTCCTTTTTCTCCTTTATCCTGTCCTTTTTGAAACATACACTTTATTCCACAATTCAATTTAATATATGTATAGTTTTGTGATATATACAGCACAAAAGGTCAATTTTCAATCCATTCAGTGCCTAACCCAATTACTCAAAACATGCTTAAAACAAAATAGTCTCAGATCTGACAGCTTCTTGTCAGACTGCTTGTGGGGAGCAATCTCCTGTTTGACTTAAGAGCAGTCTGATCTGTGATATTTGGTCAGAAAGTATTTATTACAACCTCAAATGGATTAGTTCAAATACTGTGATGGAAGATTCCAATTTAAGCATTCAACATATAAAGAGTTGAACAGCCTCATGCAAAAAACAGATGACTAACCCAATTTTAACACCCAAAACATTCCCATAAGACCACAAATTTATTCAAATAGGCCCAATTTGAATTTTTTACAGACAAATTTGAGCTGCGACATGATATTCCCAACAATGGGGTATGTGGGACCAACAAAGCCTCAGATCAGCCTGCGCATACATGCAGTCTGATGAGAGCCTTTGCTAGTTGCTTGAGTATTCTATGAGTGTAAAGCTACTGACTGAACATAATTTAGAGTTTCTAAGTTTAAAGGAGGCTGCACAGGCTCGTCTGAGTCTACACTTGTCAAAATACCACATTGTTGGAAATCAGAATGTCATGGCTCATTTAACAGAATTCTGTAAAAATTGTACCAGACAGTCCCAGAGATTAAATCTAAATCTTAAACTTCTGATACCAAAAATGTTATTGGACAACACTTCAAATACAGTAAAACCTGTCTTAAGTGGCCACTCAAAAAGAAGACCAAAAATTGTTTTTCAAGACCGATTATCGCTTAATGCAGGTCAAAAGTATTGCAGAATGCTCCAAGAGCATTCTGCCATACTTTCGACCTTCATTAAGCTACCATTTGTCATTAAGATCTTTGTTTTGTCTATTTTCAAGTGGTTGCTTAAGACAGGTTTTACTATATCAGATATTTTTCTAAAAGACAGGACTAAACATTTCAACCTGTGAATGGTCATGCCCCTCTTTTCTAGCAAAGAAATTCTGTATTCCTAAAATGCAATGTGCAACCTACCCTTTCATGAGTAAACTTGACAGTTTTTGTGTTTCTCTTCTCGACTAAGGTATCTGGACTAATCTCTGGGGGTACAGATACAGAGTCCTCATAGCCCCAGAAGGAGTACTGACAGAACACAAAGTGGGAGAGATCTTTGGGTAGACCCTTTGCCTCATGGATCTTCACCTGGAGATAAAAAGATACATTTAAGTCATTAGATAATGGGTCTGCCCATGAAATTATGAAAATGTAATAGTCGTGTGATGAGGGGATAGAAAAATCTTTCCTGAGACTCAACATCACGAGGTTTGATGAGTAATGACTAACTGTGATCATGGGTATTCTTTTACTTGCTCACGTTGCATGTTTCAAATTTCTGTTTAAAAATAAGCCACAGAAGCTACAGAATATGCTGACGTGTGACATACAATTTTTGCATTCTTTTGAGGTAAACATCAGGATTTTTCAACCCTCGAAAGTGATGTTCACCTCGGTGAACATCACTTTCGAGGGTTGACTAATCCTGATGTTTACCAAAAGAAAATGTACCAATTGTTTTGTTATATGACACTGTCTTTCTTTTCCTAGTTTTATATCAAGTCTTTCCATATTTATAAATTTACTCAAGCCAGATGTTCCTTGTGCTCTTCAAAAAAAGATTATTTAACAATTGCTTTTCAAGTTTCTGAAACCCTTATGAGACGTACAAAAGAATTGCATTTTTTAAACTATTGTTCTCATAAAACAAACAAATTCTTAATTCAAAACATTGACCTATATAATAAACATAAGAAATCATGCTATCTCTTGGGTCCATTTTTCCAATATCTATTTTTAGCTGTCAGGCAGCAGTGAAAAAAAACTTAATGTTAACCTGGCCTGGCTAAATTTAGCTCTATCTATTTTTAGCTGTCTGGCAGCAGTGAAACCTGTCCTGGGGTAAATTTAGCTCATCAGTGGTAAACATAAAGATCTGTCACAACCTGTGAAAGCTAGTTTCAGCCAATCAGAGGAGGTCTTTTATAGGAGTTATATAACAAAGCATGTTGACATTCCTTTGGCATTTAAATGATCTCATTGTATGACTGTGCATGGCTTCCAATACAACCAATGTACAGGCAACATGTGACATCCGGAGTGAGATAACATGGGTAAGAAAACGTGGGTGAAAGTTCAAAATTTCCAAAATCCTGAACTTTAGAAATTCAAATTTAAAAACTTGCAGGATGCCTACAAAAATGAATAATTTCAAGCTCAAATAATTAATTGTGTTTAGATCATCTGAAAACTAATCAGAGAAGCTATTAAATCAGCCTAATTAAGCATTTTGAGGCTGACTTTCTATGGAAAGTCAGCCACAAAATCTTGAATTCAGGATCAATCCTGAAAACTTTCGGCCATGAGAAAATAATATCTATCCCTGAATAAAATCTCCAATATCCTAAACTGGATGGCAAGAAATTGTACTTATGGCATATATGCAACATGCATGCTCAGCAATCAAGTGGATGAGGAATTCTAACATTTGGTCTGAGCCTTCATCTACTTCTGTATTCTGTTTATGCAAGCAGTTCAGGCTCTGGCAAGATTGTGTGTGCAGGATCATTTTTGACTGCTGGGATCACATATCATGGCTCTTATGTACTTTTTTCCTATTATAAGTCATTTGAATGTGGCCTGAAAGCATATCATTAGTATGACATCCAAAGACACACACTTTACCTATCCAAATCATAACTGATTGCACTAAAAGGCCCAGCATTTTCATGATTGTAGGTAGTTACTTACTCTAATAATGAGGGGTGTAACACCTGGCAAGGATACGCCTTCATCATCAGAATCATCACAGTTTATATCAGCATATCTGTCCATTATAGCACCACCAAGTTAGAAATTACAACATGTATGAACAGTTACTTACTCTAATAATGAGGGGCATAGCGGCTGGCAAGGATACGCCTTCATCATCAGAATCATCACAGTTTATATCCAAATAACTGTCCATTATAGCGCCACCAAGTAAACAATTACAACATGTATTAACAGTTACTTACTCTAATAATGAGGGGCGTAGCGGCTGGCAATGATATGCCTTCATCATCAGAATCATCACAGTTTAAATAAGCATATCTGTCCATTATAGCACCACCAAGTTAACAATAACAATATGTATGAACAGTTACTTACTCTAATAACGAGGGGCGTAGCGGCTGGCAAGGATACGTCTTCATCATCAGAATCATCACAGTTTATATCAGCATATCTGTCCATTATAGCGCCACCAAGTTAACAATTACAACATGTATGAACAGTTACTTACTCTAATAATGAGGGGCGTATTGGCTGGCAATGATATGCCTTCATCATCAGAATCATCACAGTTTTAATAAGCATATCTGTCCATTATAGCACCACCAAGTTAACAATAACAATATGTATGAACAGTTACTTACTCTAATAACGAAGGGCGTAGCGGCTGGCAAGGATACGCCTTCATCATCAGAATCATCACAGTTTATATCCGCATATCTGTCCATTATAGCACCACCAAGTTAACTATAACAACATGTATGAACAGTTACTTACTCTAATAACGAGGGGCGTAGCGGCTGGCAAGGATACGCCTTCATCATCAGAATCATCTCAGTTTAAATCAGCATATCTGTCCATTATAGCACCACCAAGTTAACAATAACAACATGTATTAACAGTTACTTACTCTAATAATGAGGGGCGTAGCGGCTGGCAAGGATACGTCTTCATCATCAGAATCATCACAGTTTATATCCGCATAACTGTCCATTATAGCGCCACCAAGTTAACAATAACAACATGTATGAACAGTTACTTACTCTAATAATGAGAGGTGTAGCGGCTGGCAAGGATACGTCTTCATCATCAGAATCATCACAGTTTATATCAGCATAACTGTCCATTATAGCACCACCAAGTTAGAAATTACAACATGTATTAACAGTTACTTACTCTAATAATGAGAGGTGTAGCGGCTGGCAAGGATACGTCTTCATCATCAGAATCATCACAGTTTATATCAGCATATCTGTCCAATATAGCACCACCAAGTTAACAATTACAACATGTATGAACAGTTACTTACTCTAATAATGAGGGGCATAGTGGCTGGCAAGGATAGGCCTTCATCATCAGAATCATCACAGTTTAAATAAGCATATCTGTCCATTATAGCACCACCAAGTTAACAATTACAACATGTATGAACAGTTACTTACTCTAATAATGAGGGGCGTAGCGGCTGGCAAGGATACGTCTTCATCATCATGATCATCACAGTTTATATCCGCATATCTGTCCATTATAGCACCACCAAGTTAACAATTACAACATATACAAACAGTTTCTTACTCTAATAATGAGGGGCGTAGCGGCTGGCAAGGATACGTCTTCATCATCAGAATCATCACAGTCTATATCAGCATATCTGTCCATTATAGGGCCACCAAGTTAGCAATTACAACATGTATGAACAGTTACTTACTCTAATAATGAGGGGCGTTGCGGCAGGCAATGATACGTCTTCATCATCAGAATCATCACAGTTTATATCAGCATAACTGTCCATTATAGCGCCACCAAGGTAACAATTACAACATGTATTAACAGTTACTTACTCTAATAATGAGAGGTGTAGCGGCTGGCAAGGATATGTCTTCATCATCAGAATCATCACAGTTTATATCAGCATAACTGTCCATTATAGCACCACCAAGTTAGAAATTACAACATGAATGAACAGTTACTTACTCTAATAATGAGAGGTGTAGCGGCTGGCAAGGATACGTCTTCATCATCAGAATCATCACAGTTTATATCAGCATATCTGTCCAATATAGCACCACCAAGTTAACAATTACAACATGTATGAACAGTTACTTACTCTAATAATGAGGGGCATAGCGGCTGGCAAGGATAGGCCTTCATCATCAGAATCATCACAGTTTAAATAAGCATATCTGTCCATTATAGCACCACCAAGTTAACAATTACAACATGTATGAACAGTTACTTACTCTAATAATGAGGGGCGTAGCGGCTGGCAAGGATACGTCTTCATCATCAGAATCATCACAGTTTATATCAGCATATCTGTCCATTATAGCACCACCAAGTTAACAATTACAACATGTATTAACAGTTTCTTTCTCTAATAATGAGGGGCGCAGCGGCTGGCAAGGATACGTCTTCATCATCAGAATCATCACAGTTTATATCAGCATATCTGTCCATTATAGCACCACCAAGTTAGCAATTACAACATGTATGAACAGTTACTTACTCTAATAATGAGGGGCGTAGCGGCAGGCAATGATACGTCTTCATCATCAGAATCATCACAGTTTATATCAGCATATCTGTCCATTATAGCGCCACCAAGTTAACAATTACAACATGTCTGAACAGTTACTTTCTCTAATACTGAGAGGTGTAGCGGCTGGCAAGGATACGTCTTCATCATCAGAATCATCACAGTTTATATCCGCATAACTGTCCATTATAGCACCACCAAGTTAACAATTACAACATGTATGAACAGTTACTTACTCTAATAATGAGGGGCGTAGCGGCTGGCAATGATATGCCTTCATCATCAGAATCATCACAGTTTAAATAAGCATATCTGTCCATTATAGCACCACCAAGTTAACAATAACAACATGTATGAACAGTTACTTACTCTAATAATGAGAGGTGTAGCGGCTGGCAAGGATACGTCTTCATCATCAGAATCATCACAGTTTATATCCGCATAACTGTCCATTATAGCGCCACCAAGTTAACAATTACAACATGTATGAACAGTTACTTACTCTAATAATGAGAGGTGTAGCCGCTGGCAATGATACGTCTTCATCATCATAATCATCACAGTTTATATCAGCATAACTGTCCATTATAGCACCACCAAGTTAACAATAACAACATGTATTAACAGTTACTTACTCTAATAATGAGAGGTGTAGCGGCTGGCAAGGATACGTCTTCATCATCAGAATCATCACAGTTTATATCCGCATATCTGTCCATTATAGGGCCACCAAGTTAGCGATTACAACATGTATGAACAGTTACTTACTCTAATAATGAGAGGTGTAGCAGCTGGCAAGGACTTGTCTTCATTATCAGAATCATCACAGTTAATATCAGCATATCTGTCCATTATAGCGCCACCAAGTTAACAATTACAATATGTATGAACAGTTACTGACTCTAATAATGAGGGGCGTAGCGGCTGGCAATGATAGGCCTTCATCATCATAATCTTCACAGTTTATATCAGCATATCTGTCCAATATAGCACCACCAAGTTAACAATTACAACATGTATGAACAATTACTTACTCTAATAATGAGGGGCGTAGCGGCTGGCAATGATACGTCTTCATCATCAGAATCATCACAGTTTATATCAGCATATCTGTCCATTATAGCACCACCAAGTTTTGAGATCTCAACATGGAGTTTGCCTGCAATCTGAAATTGAATGTTAACCATCATTTACTATAAGTATGTAGTGTACCCAGGTTTTTATCCTGATACATTTAAAATGATTCAAGAGACATATTTTATGCCCTTTTTCTTCGATATATTCTCCCTATAACTCTTTAGTTTAACTTTTGTCGTCGGTTGATTACTTTAGCAATTACTTGGGAACAAGATAAGGACAAGCAAAATGTCCTTCCAGATCTGAATCCAACCTGTTTGAAATTCTGATGGTACCGTCTTTGCACTTTTAGATGCCAGAGCATAACCATTCACAGAGGGTGAGGTGGGCATTTGTTTAGGGATTTATGAAAATGAAAAAAAAAAAAATTTAGGGGTAATTATGTTTATATCTGAGCCTTAATGTGAGAAAACCTGTCTTTGAGAGTTTGCGAATAACAAAGGTGTAGACCAGCCGCGCAGTCTGATCAGCGCCTTTGTTATTTTGCTTATTGGAAAGTTGCATACCTTAGTTTGCAACTGGTGAATTTTCAATTTTCTAGCTAGTCTCTGAAGCTGATCAGACTAGTTTGAGTGTCGCATTGTCGGAAACCCGAAGACAGGTTCATATTATCATGCCCTTCTATGTATTGCAGTTACTGTACTTATTTCGCGAAGTGAAACTACTATGTATATTTTTACAGCATCAGGGTAAAGTAGATGTCATAGAAAAATCAAAATACAATGAGGATTTTGCACCATTAAAGATCAAGTATCAAGTCATCCTTTTATCTGAAGTTCATGGTCACTAAAATAACTGCTTTGTGTTCTTAAAAGGTGGTATTCATCAAAGCTGCATCCATTTTGTATGACTATTTCCTGATTTTATTGAGCCCAAAGGTCAGTTTTATACTGACACAAATGTGTGTTGACTGTAGGATTGTATGTGTATTGTGTGATGGACATACTTTTGCCAATTACAGTCAACCCTCTTAATAACGACCATGTTTGTTCCAAGCTAACTTTGACGTTAAAGTGAATTTCCTGTTATAAAGAAATGCTGACCAGTACCAAGATTCTACATCATGATCATTTGGCAAAAGAAAATAGTATATAAATGAATGTAAATGATATTGTTCCAATTGTATACATCAGTTCAATTTCATATAGCATCAAAATGCACAAAGCTTCCCTCTTAACAAATGTGAAAGAAACCTGTTCATGCAAAAGACCTTGTCCAAGTCACCGAATTGACTGACACAGGGTAAAAATTCTGTTATAATAAATTCATTTCCAATAGAAAATTTATATCTGTCGTAATCGTTAAATGAATATTCTGTTATAAAGAGGGAATTTTAATGGAAACAGATCTGTTCCCAGCAAATATATGTCAGATATTGAATATTCTGTTATAACAAGTGACGTTATAAAGAGTTTTGACTGTATTATGAACAAACTGATAAAATGGATAAACATTGTTGGATATAACAACTTTACTAGACTTGGTAAGTTTTATTAGAACAGTCTCAAATTTCAGTAAGTACTTACCTCCCCTTGTTGGCTAATTATAGGTACATGGTAGTCTAGTTTGACATCATAGAATAAACAATCAAGGAAGACATTAGCTACACCAATCAAATTATGGTTCTCATGGGATTCATAGAAGGGATCTCCTTTCTGGGGAGGTCCATCATCCTGTAATATATATATAAATTATGTTTTCAAGCAATAGATGTCCCCTTTCTCTATCCACATAAGTGTATTTCGGACATTTGTCCAGAAGTTCAAGTTATATGTTGCACACAATTAAGTTTATATATATTTGGAAGTTTATGGCTAAAAAAGACCTCAAATATAAGCAGGATTTATTCTAGAAACTGTAAGTGAGGGGGAAATTTCCCCCCTCCATCTACTAAATAGGGGGATTTTCAAAATATGGGGGGGGGGACCAGTTTGGAACATGAAAACACTGCTTACAGCACATAAGCATCTTTATTTATGCCTATTTACCCTTTTATTGTTATACAACCCTTAACATAATGCTTCTTTTACAAAAGCTGAACTTGTCCCAAAATTATGTCTCGAAATCGAAGCTCGAAGAAAAACGGTTGTCATGCTTTTTCCGGCTCTTATTTGAACCAATATCTACCATTTGTGATTTTCTTTCCAAATAAAAAAAATAGAAAGTGCTGTTTCCAAACAAAAACAGCAAAAAATTCGTGATAGAATCGTGTCCCCCCTCTTGACAAGTTCAAATGCGCATCATGAATGCGCATAAAAAATATCCATGCAGCCAATCAATGAAGCCATTTGGGGCATATGATATTGAAATTCTACAAAAGCTTATTTTTAGAATAGCAGGCTTGCGCAGAGTAGACCGTTTTCCAATATGATTTTGACTGGTCGTTAAGCAGAGTGGACCTGAGAGAAAGCATGGTATTTTTACGGCTTTTTCACGGCCCATGTTTTCAGCTGAAACATCGAACGATTGTTTCTTTTTCATTGAAAATATGGTTATTTACAGCATTCAAAGGATAAGCATGAGTTCCAGACATTCCACGAATTTTGGATGCAGGACTGTCTCGCATAGGGTTATAATTTGAACGTGATCTGGAAAAAAATTGCGTGAATCCAAAAATCAAGCATCCGAGAATAAACCCTGATATAAGTCGAGGTAACCAAACCCTTTCATCATGTCCCAATCCAAGCAAGTTAGGTTAAATACGCAAAAGGCTCTTGAGATATTGAGCAGCCACTTGGAAGCCAAAGCTGACACTGACTCACATGCCAATTTGATCACCATCAAAAACAGTACATACCACTCCCCTTCAATTGTCCAGTGGGGGCATAGTGTTAGACTTGCGATCGAATGGTCACTGGTTCTTGACTCACTGGAGGCACAGCGTTGTGTCCTTGAGCAAGACATTTTAACCTCTGCTTACTACTGGTTAGACAGGAAAACGACCCAACATGATTGAAGAATTGCTGACTAGGATGTAAAGTATCAACACAAAACATAAAACACCTAGTTGCTAACACAATATAATGATGCCATCCCTACATAGTTTCAGCATATTAATTTGGTTGCTTGTCAAACTAGTCTACAGCCCAGTCACTGTTTATGTCATGTCAGAAGTATTGTTGAATGTATAAACTTTCCTTGAACAAGGTATCCTTGACTAACATTACGCTGAATTTTTACCAATATATATATATATATATATATATATATATATATATATATATATATATATATATATATATATATATATATATATATATATATATATATATATATATATATATATATATATATATATATATATATATATATATATATATATATATATATATATATATATATATATATATATATATATGCAACAAAAATACATAAAAACATGCCAGATGATAAATTAAAGGACCACAAAGCAAGACACTGTACAGACATAATGGTTTCCAATAAATTTGATGCACAAAAAAGAGCCAATAAAATTCTTAAAGTATTTAGAAAAAAAATGCTGACAGACAAAAAGGCCAGTGGCAGTTAAAAGCCAAAAAACTTTCTGTCTTGAAATATAATTTGTACAAAGTGGTCAAAGTCCTGATTAAGATATTTTACAATATTTTACTTATTTTTTAATAAATACATTTTTTTGGCATACATCTCATTGGGACACTTCCACAAATGTTTTCATGCAGAGATGAGAAAAATAATAAATCTGAAAGCTGGTCTTAGACAAACATGGGTGAAAGTTCAAAATGTCCCAAATCCTGAACTTTAGGAGTTCAAATCTTCAAACTTGCAGCATGTCTTCAAAACACTAACAATTTTGAAAAGGCCAATTTTCTTTAGATAAACTAAAAGCTAATCAGAAGCTATTATAATCTATTTAATTCAGTATTTTATGGCCGACTTTCAATAAAGTCAGCCTCATATTCCTGTATTCTGGAATAATTCCGAGAACAATCACCCATGGACTATGATATGTACATAGCAACAGAAACTCATGCAAAGCTACGACACAAACCGACTCTGATTCATCTGAGTCATCTACCATGATGGGTACGCCAAGCCGCTTCCTCTCCTCGTACATGTCCCGCATGTCAATAATTTTGTTCTCAAATTTCTCCATCGTCCAGATCTGGCTGCTACGATGTCTACGGCGTACCAAGATAGCTGGCTCACTAACAAATGCCCCTTTCTGAAAAACAATCACAATTGGGCAAATAAGACACATCCTAATGTCCTCAAGTTATCTAAGACAGTTGACACAATAACACAAACACTACTAATAATAATCCTTAGTTCCCTGATTAAGTCAGACTACATTGGAGCAAAGTGAATTCAAATTGAACGGCCTTATTAAAGTATAATAGCTTATCATATTTGGGCCTCGTTGCCAGAAAAGCTTTTATTATATGCAAACAACAAAGGTGAAGACAAGCATAGTCTGATTAGTATCTTTATTATTCACTCTCAAGTACAATAGATAAACTTGCCATAAGCATGATGCCTAAAGTCTAACTAGTCTGTGTACCAGAGCAGACTGGTTTGAGCTTATTCTTATTGCAAACTTTCTTAAATTGAGACCCATTTAATACCATATTTAAGTAATCAACAAATGTTTCTTACTCGTCTATTAGGGCTAAGGTTTGTTGCTGGTATCTGAAGTGTGACATGGAATTCCGTCTGTTTCCCCATCTCCTCGGCGAGAAAGTTGGCCTCTCGGACAAGAGCGTTGGCTTTCACTACCTCTTCCCGCAACTTACATAGACTCTGCTTAAACATCTTGTCTCTATCAAACAAAATAAATTACAAACTCTAATTTTGCATGCTTTTTGTTATCTGCTGACTTTTTTTTTTTTTTAAAAAAAAAAAAGGTTTTCTAAAAAAAAAATCAGAAATACAATCAGATTGTCAAACATTTTGGATCCATATCAGGCCCGACATTTTGACGGATCTGATCTGGGTGCACACTGTCTGCAAAAGTGAGCAAGCGACACTGGGAGACTGCGATAAGATGCTCTTGTTTTACTTTCCAAACCAAAATGACAATATTTTTTATTATTTCACCATGAAAATATTTGTTATGATACTGATTGGAAGCTAAGAAATAATAAAATAAAACCAACTACTTTTCCTGTATTCAATTATGAATATGGACTTCATTTTAAGCCATCCGAAATAGATTAAGTGGAGTCTAATTAAAACCTGCACTAATTAGCTCTAGCCTGTAATCCCCAATAAAGAATAGTGGATAGCCCAAATATCATAAAATCAGCAAGTTATCAGCAAAATACTTCTTTACATAAAAGCATAGAAACTAGCTAAAATGTTCATGTTTACATAGACACTATCTTGTCATGTTTGAATTCACTTTTATATATATTTTTTAACTAAAAATGTTTTTGTATCATGATTGTAAACAGCAATTTCCATCCTTATTTACTAGTAGTCAGGAAACAAATCAGAAAAAGGCGCTTATTTAAGAAGGTACAGGCATTTTGTGAAGAAAAGGTTTTGAGATGCCTATTAGGGGTGTTTTGGTATGCTGAATTCAAAAATCAATGTTGGCAAGCTGAAAAATGGCGTCTTCTTTATCTAATTTGCATATTTCCAAGATGGCCGCCAAATTGAAGAAAAATCCATAAAAATCTGTAGAGTAACGTGTTAATGATGCCAAACTGGTACAAATCAATCCAAAAACATATTCTCATGATTGGAGGTCTTCACTGACTTCAATTTATGCAATTAGAAATAAAAATATGACCAAGAGGTAATCAGGGGGGACAACTTGAGCAAAAATCTTGCTTCCCATTTATTCAAGATTTTTTTCATGATAGTCCATGCATATTAAGTGGACGAAAGGTGTCAGGAAAGAGTTCATTACATTGAGAACTTTAAAAAATGCATCGCAATGATATCTCTATTGTTTGCTGGAAAATATGACAATTTAAACAACATTCTGTAAGTTTCAGCTAGGGGAGAGGGTTAATTCAATTTTTAAGAAAGTGGGCCTGGTCCTACAAAATGACTAGTATCTCATCAGCAACTCGCCCTACACTAATAAACTTGCTAGCAAATTAAAGCTTAGATATAGTACTTTCATCCGATGGAATGACCTGATATGCAGATTAATTATCTAATTTGCATATTCATTAATACAGATGAAAATTTCAAAAAATAAGGGAAAATTATAAAAAAGCAAATACAAACTGAATTCTGCCCCAAACTCTTTGTTGCATGCTATTATATCATTAGTGACACAATTTGACAAATCCTTTCATACAATAGTCATATATAAAATTATCTCATTTGCATATTCATGAATATTTATGAAACTAAAAATTTAGGTAAGATCATGAAATAACTATTTCCCCTCCCCCCACAAACACCTTGGTAGGGGGCTTTTTACACTTACCTTGCACCCAAGAACAATTGTTCATGGGTGCGAAATTGTTCAGTGGGACCATTCAATACCAAAAATTCTATTTTCTCCGAAAATAAACCTGTTTGGATTACATAAAATAGCATGGTGTCCATGGTAACCCATCGGTCACTGTAGCTGGGTCATTTGTAAGCAGACCCAAGATTGACACTTTTTCATGGATTTTTTCTCTCTTCCACTATTTCAAGAAAAGCAAGCTGTCAGTTACTGGCGAAACAAAATGGTCGCTTAATAGCAAAGAAAAACATGGGTCAGGGAGTCGTGCATAGAACGATTTACCCTCCACCATAATGTGAAAATCCAAATATGATTCTAAAGAAAGTATGGGTACCTACAAAATGATTCCTATCTAAGCAGCAACTCATCCTAGACTACCGAGCCTGGTACCAAATTATAGCCCAGACAAAGTTTTTTATTCAATGTGCTGATATTCAAATTTTCACTTTTGCATATTCATGAGTATTAATAAAAATAGAAATAAAAGATAATTCATAGAAAAAATAAGGGGGTGTACCTATACACATTACACATATGTCAGTTGCTAGTTATCATAGACTATCAAGCTTGTTACCAAATCAAAGCCTGGACAAAGTACTTTTACCAAATGATACGATATGCAAATGATCTAATTTGAATATTCATGAATATTTATGCATACATGAGAAATAAGAGAAAAATGGTAGAAAAATAAGGAGGGTACGTACAACACTACCTAAATGTCAGCTGCTAACTATTCTAGACTACCAAACTTGTATCCAAATAAAAGTGAGACATTACACTTTAACTCAATAGTATGATATACAAATTATCTTATTTGCATATTCATGAATATTAATGAAAACATTAGAAACAAGAGAAAATGTTAGATAATTTAAAGAGGTGTACGTACAACATAATCCATATGTCAGCTGCTAACTATTCTAGACTTCCAAAATTGGTACCAAATAAAAGGTGAGTCATAGCACTATAACATTATAGTCTGATATACAAATCTAATTTACATATTTGTAAATATTAATGAAAACATTCAAAAGAGAACGAAAAATTGTAGAAAAATTAAAATGGGCAATCTACAAAATTACCTTTATCTCATCTGCTAATTGTCCTAGACTAACACGCTTGGTACCAAATAAATGCTAAGACATAGCAAATTTTATGCCATGGTCGGATATGCAAATCATTTTATGATTATATTCTTGAATATTAATTCAAATGATAGAAATGAGAGAAAATGGTAATAAAATTAAGGGGTTGTACCTACAAAATTACTCATATCGTAGCTGCTAATATTCCTAGACTACCACACTTGGTACAGACTTGAAGCTAAGACATTTTACTTTACTCAATAGTCATTATGTGAAATTATCTATTTTTTAAATGTACCAAATATTAATGTAAACATTAGAAATGAAAGAAAAAACGTAGAAAAAATAGTGGGGGTCTACTTCTAAAATTACTCCTATCTTTTACTTGTTCTAGACAATCTTAGTATCAAATTAAGGCTGAGACATAGTATTTTATTCCAATGGTCAGATATACAATCATTTAACAAACATATTCATAAATATTGATGAAAACTATAGAAACTAAAGAAAAATTAAAACGAATCAATAAGGTTTTATCTTCAAAAATACTCATTAATAAACAAATTAAATAATTTGCGTATCAAACAACACTATTATAGAACTTTTTCTGGACTTTGATTTGGGAACAAGTTTAGAAAGTGAGTATGAAATCTAGGATAAATAGCAGCTGAGATATGAGTAATTTTGCATGTACATTCTATTAATTTTTATCTATTTTTTTTCTCATTTCTAGTACTTAATTAATGTTCATGAAAACAATTTTTAGATAATTTGCATATTGGACCATTAAGTAAACTTGCTATGTATTAGCATTAAATTGGTACCAAAGTAAGAAAGAGGGCAAAGATCAGGAATAGATACAATCAAGCACCACACCTGACGCAGGATACCAATGGGAAAGTGAAAACGTCACAATTAGACATCACAAATGAGAGCCAAGAGGTCCAAGCCTGGTAGTATGGGCTAGTAAGTAGCTGAGATGTAGATAAATTTGCATGTACACCCCTTTATTTTTTACGATTTTTCTCTTATTTCTAATGTTTTCACTAATATTCATGAATATGCAAATTTGATAATTTGCATATCTGAACATTGGATGAAAGTCATATATCTTAACATTCAGATGGTACCAAATTTAAAAGTTTGGATGAGTTGCTTCTGAGGTATGAGTACTTTTGTAGGGACATCCTCATTCTTAAGAAGGGTATTATGCGTTGCCATGGAAACCATGCAAATTCACATTGCTCAAATGGGTTTATTCTTTAGGGCAATATTTTCCCCATTTAAGTGGTCTCCCAAAACAATTTGACACACATTAGAAGTTTTCCTGATGGTGCAAGGTTGGTCTAATCGGACCCTAGGGTACTCAGGAATGTGTATTCTTTCACTTTTTATAGTTACAAAATGTACCGTATATTTTGGCATGGACATTATGACATATTTATTTTAAAACAAAACAACTTGTTGATTATCAAAGTTTCCTTCTTATTTATTACTTGAAAAGCTGGTAAACTGTCCAAAATCGTGCTATGAATAAAACCAACATTTAAATAGCAGGATACTGAATAAGGCAAGTTTATATCTGATTTTATAGACTAAACGGACATTTATTAGCATGAAAACGGTAATATCCTTGAATAATTATGTAAATTGCCGCCAAAACCATGCACTCTAATGGTAAAACAATCTTAGGACATAACCAAATGATTTTGGATAAAAAACAATTTCAAAATATAAAATATTTCAGTAATATCTCAAATTCCATTATTTTGGCGGCCATTTTGAAAATATGCAAATTAGGACATTAAGACGTTATTTCTCAGCTTGCCAACATTGGTTTTCGGACTCAGCATACCAAATTTCTCCTATTTAAGATGTTAAACCCTTTTCTTCACAAAATGCCTGTACTTGCTAACTTTTCTGATATTTTTTCCTGACTATAGGAGAAAACTAGAAATGTGTCCATGGGACACGGATGCCCCCGCTATTGCCAAATTCGCATAAATAGGGCATTGACATTAACAAAGGGCCATAACTCTGATTATAATCGGTGGATTTAATCCGTAATCGAACTTGACCTGTAATTAATGATTATATACCTGTGTATGAAATATGAAACCAATACACCAATGTATTCAAAAGATATCGCCCGGAAACCATTTTTCATATAGAGATCAAGGGCCATAACTCTAATAATAATCGGTGGATTTTGTCCATAATCGAACTTGACCTGTGTTTTATGATTATATACCAGTATATGAAATATGAATCCAATTCACCAATGTATTCAAAAGATATCGCCCGGAAACCATTTTTCATACCGAGATCAAGGGCCATAACTCTGATAATAATTGGTGGATTTTACCCATAATTGAACTTGACCTGTATTTTATGATTATATACCTGTGTATGAAATATGAATCCAATACATCAATGTATTCAAAAGATATCGCCCGGAAACCATTTTTCATTCGGAGATCAAGGGCCATAACTCTGATAATAATCAGTGGATTTTGTCCGTAATCGAACTTGACCTGTATTTTATGCTTATATACCTGTGTATGAAATATGAATCCAATACACCAATGTATTTAAAAGATATCGCCCGGAAACCATTTTTCGTACGTACGGGACGTACGTACGTACGTACGTATGTATGTACGTAGGTATGTACGTACGTACGGACGTACGGACAAGGGTGATGCTATATGCCCCCCCCCCATTATAAATGGCGGGGGCATAAAAAAACAAAATATGACCAATTGAAAATCCATTGCGCTGATGCTAACACCCACGCAGATATCTAAGTGACTACAAGAGCTTTCCTTGTACTTTGTTCTAGGGAGTTAATGATAAGTTGTCAGCTATGACTATCAATTTCGTCACCAGACAAGAGGCTGCACCCTAGGGACCGTAATTGTGTTAACTCATAAAATACCAATCATGACTGCAGGAGACAGCAAATTTTGTGACTTCCGTCTTCTTTTTTTTGCTGGAAATATGGCTCAACATTGCATGTGAATTGTCTGCTCACATGTAATGCTGAGTCTAATTTGGTGTATTAGTAAAGCCTAAAAATTGAAACTGTCAATGATTTCATTTTAAGAGTGTAACCCCATTGGCACTCCCTAATTAACTTAGCATATATTCCACTCCCGTATTTGTTCCTCTCATACAGCAAACACTTATGCCCGCTCTATGAAAATTGAATATTGACTTGCAGAAAGCACTGACCAATTAGCCATTCCATTTTGGTATATGCATTAGCTTTGTAGCACAGCTTCCGAACATCGCTTCATGTATTCCGACAAAGCATTAATTGGCTCTTTGCAAACACCTTAAAAGTTGATCAAAACATTCTCTACAATGATGGCTTCTTCAGTTGTCTCTCAACCCATGAATAAATTACTGAGTTGATGATGTGACTGGTTTAGGAAAGTAACATGGCTGTTTCCTATTGTTCTTGAGGTGATGTGACAGTAACACCATTGTATGCTTTTTGTAGCAGATGCAAACTGGCAGTCTATGGTCTATTGTTTGGAGGTTTACTTCAGGAGGCGAAAAAATGTTCCTACGTCAAATACACACAAAATGGTCAAAGAAGTTAAAATTTTTCTAAAATTCAACCAATTTTCATTCACTGCTCTAAAAATATTTTGGTTGTGGTCTTTGATTCACACAGTGTTTGCCAAAATATAACCTCAAAGCCAGATATCGCAAAAATATCACCTGCTAGTCCAATTTGGTGACTAGCACTTAACCTTTAACTCCATAATAACGCCTTTTGACGCCTTTAAAATATCATGTAGTTGAAAATATTATGGAAAATGGAGCATTTGCTCTTTTGGAGCAAATGCTCCATTTTCAAAAATATTTTCAAATGTATTCAAAACCTAGCTTATATTTTTCATGATTTTTTTCAATGTTGTGTAAAAATAGAAAATGATGTCATGATCTAAAAAAAGCATATGGAGTTAACATAAAGATTACCGTTCTTGTGCCCACTGCTGGTATTTTCTCTGAATCCCACTCTGGGACCCTGTAGGAGTTAATTTTGACATATCCATAGGTGGGAATGGCATTGACGGGGTACCAGGGGACATGAGCTGGTAGCGTAACATCTGCATCTGTCGTTCGTACATCTGACGCTGTTTTTCAAGGGCCTCTGAAAATAGACCAAAAGTGTGGACTGTTTATAATTACCATTGTTGCCCCAACTACTGTATATAGCATTCTGACTTTATTTTCTGTATGGTACAGGTACCAATTTTGTATAGAACTCACAGAAAAATATCAGAATATTGTCAAAGTTCTCTAATTTTGCTGAACTGTAAAAACATATATGAGCCGTGACATGTGATTTCCAACAATGTGGCATTTTGACATGCGTAGACTTGGATGAGCCTGTGCAACCCCCTTTCAAGCATAGAAACTCCAAATGATGTTCAGTCAGTAGCTTAACACTCATAGAATACTCAAGCGATTAGCAAAGGCTCTGATCAGACTGCGCTTATGCTGGTCCCACATACCACATTGTTGGAAATCTTATGTCATGGCTCATTATATCCTACTGCCATTTAACTTTCTAGCAATTTAAAGTGAAATTCCTAGGTTTAAAAACTGAAATTATTGTGATAGTGAAAAGACTATTGCCAATACTATTGACATATTGTAGCATTGCCTAGGTTCTATTGCGGTATATCGATAGTCCGATGTATTGTTACATCTCTACTGTCTTGTAGAAAGAAGGGAGAAAATAAATGCAGAATGCTACACTATTCATAATTTCCTCCTTCAAACAAGTATCTTTGTTTCAGACAATAGTGTCATAATAATATTACAATGGTAGTCCGCAACAGTAATAGTATCATCAGGGACCAAGCTGGCCCAGAATTTTAGGGAGAAGTGACTTCTCCCTGCAGGAAAATTAGGGAGAAGTGACAGTCAGATAGGGAGAAGTTATAGCGCAAAATTACGGCATTTTCTGTAAATTTAGAAGCAAATTAGCCATTACACATACTATTGCCATTCAATGGAAGGAGAAACACGATGCAGTGGTAGTAGATTGTCTGATAATGTCACCACAGCTTGCATTTGTGTGGTGACAGAATGAAAATGAGTCTCCCTAAAAAAAAAAAAAAAAAAAATTTTTTTTTTTTTTTTTTTTTTATGGAGACTCCCACTTCTCCCTGGGTCCCATTTAGGGCAAATTTTGGCCCCTATGGCGACTATTTCGCCCTAGTTGCCCCCTAGCTTGGTCCCTGTATCATAATGGTTCTTCCTGCAATATCAATACTATTGCAATAGTAATTTTGGGACTATCTTAACATACTTACTATCTTGACAGGCACAAATAAGAGGCCAACCATTTTTCTTTTTCTTTTTCTTTTTTAAATGAAAAATCTTTGCATTTATGATACTGGTGAAGGTTTGATAATATGTCTCTTGATACCCTCCTTAACAATGATTATGGCGTCTGTAACAGTATTTGGGCTACTCCCCTTAGGTAATATAACCTAATTTGAGGTAACCATTTCTCACATAACCCCACACAATAGCAATTGATTGCATGGTAAAACCAACAACATCATTATGATTAATTTTCTGTTCCTTAACTGAAATGTCATTTCACGTACAACAATCCTCCGACACCAACGCACCAAACTTATCAATTTGTAGAAAGATCTACGAAGAAATCAATCGTTCATTTCGGTGCCAATTCAAGACTTTCTGAATACTCTGTTATGTTCAAGCAAATTTCTATCTCATTTAATTCCACCTCTATTGAAACATTAACTTAATTTACCAAAGTCATTAATAATGCTGCAATTATCTATTGCGCTGTATTGCACTGGTTTGGTTTCATGAAAAAAAGAATCTAAAAATATGATAGACATAAAAAAAAAAAGAATGCACTAAGCATGGTGCAGACCTTTGTTATAAAAGGATGTTGATAAAATGTGCAAAAGTAACTAATTTAGTTCCAGGCTACGTGAAATACCATTTATATTCCAATTAATTCCCCTTTTTCTCATAAATACCCTCCAATTTTCACGACAAACAAAAATGGTTAAATATTATTCAAACTGTCTTTTTAAAGCCAAAATCTATTTTGTGATATATTATGATAAAAGGTGATATGACTACATGTACAGGAGTAAATAACATTTTCTGGTAATTGCAAGTCATATCTACATTGTGACAACATTGTTTCATGTTTTTAAAAGCTATAAAATCCTTACTTAATTCAGAATGGCCAAAAACTCCATACAGTAAAACCTGTGTAAAATGGCCACTCTCAAAAAGACCCACAAGTGGGTTCCAAGACCAGTTATCGCTTAATGCGGGTCAAAAGTATTGGGGAGCATTCTGCAATACTTGGCCCTGGGATCCAACCCAGTACTCAATGTATAGTACTGACACGCTTCTCCTGGGCTCTAACCCAGTACTCAATGTATAGTACAGACACGCTTCTCCTGGGATCCAACCCAGTACTCAATGTATAGTACAGACACGCTTCTCCTGGGCTCTAACCCAGTACTCAATGTATAGTACAGACAAGCTTCTCCTGGGATCCAACCCAGTACTCAATGTATAGTACAGACACGCTTCTCCTGGGCTCTAACCCAGTACTCAAAGTATAGTACAGACACGCTTCTCCTGGGCTCTAACCCAGTACTCAATTATAGTACAGACACGCTTCTCCTGGGCTCTAACCCAGTACTCAAAGTATAGTACAGACACGCTTCTCCTGGGCTCTAACCCAGTACTCAATTATAGTACAGACACGCTTCTCCTGGGCTCTAACCCAGTACTCAATGTATAGTACAGACACGCTTCTCCTGGGCTCTAACCCAGTACTCAATGTATAGTACAGACACGCTTCTACTGGGCTCAAACCCAGTACTCAATGTATAGTACAGACACGCTTCTCCTGGGCTCTAACCCAGTACTCGATTTATAGTACAGACACGCTTCTCCTGGGCTCTAACCCAGTACTCAATGTATAGTACAGACACGCTTCTCCTGGGCTCTAACCCGGTACTCAATGTATAGTACAGACATGCTTCTCCTGGGCTCTAACCCGGTACTCAATGTATAGTACAGACACGCTTCTCCTGGGCTACTTCTCGGCTGTATTCCAGTACTCAGTGTATAGTACAGGACAGGTTACTTCTCGGCTGTAATCCAGTACTCCATGTTAAGTACAGGACAGGCTCTTCCTGGGCTGTATTCAAGTACTCAATGTATATTAAAGACAATCTTAGATAATTTAGGTAAGTGCTCAGTAAAATGAAAAATTTACTTTTTGTAGGCTTGAAAACATGGGTACTAGTAAGTCAAACAAGTAGCCCTTAAAGATAAAGAAAGCATTAAAAAAGTGATCTCTCAGAACGATTAAAAAGACAAAGAAAAAAAAAGCAATTACATAATAGTGTTCTTAAGAAGGTGTGAAGGAGAGGGATGGCACTGTAACCTTTTAAACCTAATATTTTGTTATTATCCAAAACCTTTCAAATTGAGAAAGTCTCTGGGGCAATTTATCAGAAAAGGCATTAAAATGTCTTAAAGTAATGGCTTCTTAAATAATTTTCTTAAGTGACTGTAATTTCTTTAAAAGAGAGAAATATTGTTTCTGTCATTTTTTTCTTTTATATTGGTATAGCAGAGCTGATGTCAACAAATTAGTATAAGCGAAGGAAAGGGAATAAGAGGACTGCTGGCAGTAATTCCTTCCTTAATAAATCACCTTTCAAAGGTGTCATCCAATAAGAACAATTTTCTTACCACACTCACTCAGAAGAGAATTAACTGTCATCAAACTTTTCATTTGGGTGAGGGGGGTGGGGGGGGGTATATAGGCAAATTTACAGCTGGAAATCAAGCTGTAAGTCTATGCTGTTGCCACACGCCAAAACATGATTTCTAAACATATATCCAAGATAGACATGTTATCTGTGTGTTTTTCTTTTTTGAATTAACAAAGTCAAAATGTGACAGTTTAGTTCTTTTGTATTATTTGAAGTATGCACAAAAATATTGCTGATTTTAATGATGCAAAACAGATCTATATAAGTAGAGACTCATTATGATGTCTACTTTCAAGGACATAATCATTATTATTTATCGCAAGAAACACTTAAAATCTGAAGAGACAGATGCCACATAGGTAGAAAATTGTGACTTCCCGCATTTAGTAAAATTATATTGTCAAAATATGAAATCAACTAAAACTAGATATGTAAATCATAAAGTGTTTCTCAGAATCTGGTGAACAAATTTCAAACACTTCTAAACAGGTGTACAACCCCTTGAAATGTATAAAATATGAAACTTGTGCAATTTAGCCCATTTCCTGTGATTGTGAAAGTAAAATAGATTTATCACATGACGTCGCGTCTGGGAGTGATATCACACCATGTAATAAAATCGATAAACCACTAGTGGTTTACAGATTTAGTAACATTACGTATTGACATCCATTATAAAATTGCGTAAAAGATGGCAAAATAGTGACGTTTTCACACCGAAAAATGTGACTTAAGTAATTTTAATGTCATGTGATAAATATAATCTAACATTCATGCTCTTATATTATTGAATTTATTAAACTCATTGCAAAAAGCGATAAAATGCTTGGCAAGCCTCGCATTTTATCGCTTTTTCTCAACTTGTTTAATAAATTCAATAAAACATGAGCACTCATGTAAGATCGTCTATATAAATGTTCTGTAAATGTGAGAGTGTAAACCTAATTGTGGCAGAATCTCGTCAAAATTTACAGTGTTTCTTTAAGGAACTGTGATCCTAAGGGACAGAAATAAGAATGATTTTGGAATTGATTTTTCATTTAACCCTTTCAAATATAATGGGTCATACAAAACTTAATATTCAAGATACGATTAAACCAGTGGCAGAAAAAAGTTATGGAATGAGTTCTGAGGTAATTCTTTTTCCTTGACACAAATAATAGTAAATTCATTTAATATTCCAAAAGTACAATTTGGCATAAGGCACTATAGTTGCATTTAATTGTCAATGTTTGCCATTAGTAAACAGTGTATTGTTAATGATGTCACTAGAGTATTCATTTAATACTGGTTGTGTTTTAATATTTTATCTTCGTTGCCTAGCCTATTTGATACACTTGTGACTCAATTGTTGTGGTGTTCTGAACTGAACTGTTGCAGAACATATGGCATACATCCTTTCATGATCATCCAAAAAATGTAATTGAGCCAGTGCATGTGATTTCCAACAATGTGGCATTTTGACATGTGAAGGTTCAGACGAGCCTTTTAAGCTTAGAAACTCCAAATGGTGTTCAGTCAGTAGCTTAACAGTCATAAAATACTCAAGCGACTAGCAAAGGCTTTGATCAGACTGCACGTATGCGCAGGCTGATCTGAGGCTGTGCTAGTTGCACATACCACATTGTTGGAAATCTCATGCCATGGCTCAATTCATATTTTGAGGAAACATCAAGTAACATTTTCAAATATCAATTTTCATCTGACCAAGTCTATTTTTACTCCTACCGGTGGTATCTTTTTTCACAAAAACAATCTCATTAACAGCAAAACTACTTTTTTTCTCCACTGATTAAAGTTCTGTAGAATTTTTAATTTCACTTAAAACTGTCACATTGTGAAATCTAGAGAGAATCATTTTATAGCATTCTGATTTTATCAGTCAGAGTTACAGAAAAGTACATGACATTTTGCATGTAGTTTAGCTTGGTTTTTATTTATTTACCCCCAAAATGTGGATTTATGATGGAATTTTTGGAAAGTTTTGTTCTCTTATGGTAAATCAATGATTAAAATATACAAGCCATTTCATGAGAAAATATTCCTGAGAAAATATGTCTTCAGGGTTTGTCAGCAGTTCATATTCAAACTTATCCACACAGCTACAGAGACTAGCAGGGTTTTTTTTTTTGTTGAAAAATGTTAGTTAAGATTAATCATAATCCTGCTGATCAGACAAAAATATACATTGGAAATTTAGACTATATTTTGCATCTTCAGTCAATATGAGAAAGCTAAAAATGTAATTGTATAGTTTAAGATCAGATTCTCTCTCAGCTTACAAAGAAAGTTACTTAGAACTTCCTTAGGGACTTCAGGGTTTATATTATCATTTTCAACAAAGAACCCAGATTAAATATGAATAGTTCAGCTCTGAATTCACTTTTCTAGGACAAATGAACTCTTTTCTAGTCACTAATGTTTTTAACCCTGCAAATAGTTTTTGTCCAGAAATTGTTGTCTGCTTATTATGTCTGCTGCATACATTCAAATGCACTCCAGACTAATTTTACCACTGAGAGTGAACACTATGAACCCTGTTCACAGTCTGATCTGGGTCCATATTATCTGCAATAAAGGCCACCAAAGTACATGAACAGAAGAGAGAGCAGACGGCAATGTTCTGACCTAATGAATTCGTGTCCATAATAGTGGTAATCCAACTTAACCCTTTACTCCATATGCTATTTTTAGATCATGACATCATATTCTATTTTTAGACAGCATTGAAAATAAAATTCGAGAAAAAACTAGGTTAAGTTTTGAAGACTTTTGAAAGTATTATGGAAAATGGAGCATTTGCTCCTTTAGAGCAAATGCTCCATCTTACATAAAATTTCAAATATGTGATATTTCAAAGGTGTCAAAAGGTGTTATTATGGAGTAAAGGGTTAATCAAACAAGGGTCATAATACTGGTAATATTATTCAGAATTCCTTCAAAAGTTAATTAGGTAATCTACTTATTATCTCTTATGAGCTTACCAAGTTTGGTATAATTTAGGAAATATCCTGCTAAAAAGATATAACAGATGAATGGTTAAGTCTAATGAATGGTTGGATTGAAAGAAAAAATGGAAGGACAAGTAGAAAACTATATACCCTCAACTTTTGTTGAATTATTGGCATTATAAAGATGAAACTGAAAATATTTGCAAAGTTGTGCCCCTTGAGAAGGGCAGAATATCATTTGTGAGTAGCCTCCCTTACAATGTGATAATTATCTACCTTGTTTATCTTCATCATACTGTTGTTCTACTGCACTGATAGCCTCAGAGATAGGATCATTGCTGTATTCTTTCATCATCCCCCTTACAATGTACCTACCTTGTTTATCTTCTTCATACTGTTGTTCTTCTGCACTGATAGCCTCAGAGATAGGATCATTGCTGTATTCTTTCATCATCCCCCTTACAATGTACCTACCTTGTTTATCTTCTTCATACTGTTGTTCTACTGCACTGATAGCCTCAGAGATAGGATCATTGCTGTATTCTTTCATCATCCCCCTTACAATGTACCTACCTTGTTTATCTTCATCATACTGTTGTTCTACTGCACTGATAGCCTCAGAGATAGGATCATTGCTGTATTCTTTCATCATCCCCCTTACAATGTACCTACCTTGTTTATCTTCTTCATACTGTTGTTCTACTGCACTGATAGCCTCAGAGATAGGATCATTGCTGTATTCTTTCATCATCCCCCTTACAATGTACCTACCTTGTTTATCTTCTTCATACTGTTGTTCTACTGCACTGATAGCCTCAGAGATAGGATCATTGCTGTATTCTTTCATCATCCCCCTTACAATGTACCTACCTTGTTTATCTTCTTCATACTGTTGTTCTACTGCACTGATAGCCTCAGAGATAGGATCATTGCTGTATTCTTTCATCATCCCCCTTACAATGTACCTACCTTGTTTATCTTCTTCATACTGTTGTTCTACTGCACTGATAGCCTCAGAGATAGGATCATTGCTGTATTCTTTCATCATAAGCTCCTGCTGGGCATAGTTGTAGTCAATGGTCTCATCAGCATCAGGCTGATTCATTGACGGACCTGAAAAATACATATTTTTGAGACAATACTGTATTGTATAGTTTTCCTCTTGTTAACCCTTTAATCCATAGGCTATTTTTTGATCATGACATCATTTTCTATTTTTAGACAACATTGAAAAACTCAAGAAAAATTTAAGTTAAGTTTTGAATACTTTTGAAAAGTTTATGGAAAACAGAGCATTTGCTCTTTTGGAGCAAATGCTCCATTTTCCATAATATTTTCAAATATGTGATATTTCAAAGGCATTAAAAGGCGTGGAATTATGGAGTAAAGGGTAACTTACCTAAGAAATGTAAATCTGTCTTGAGGTAAATCCAGCTATATGATAGGGGGAAAAATCACAAAAATTCTGATGGATCTAGATTTTAAATCTGCTGATCTAGATTTTTTTTAAATTGTTTTAAAGAAAAGCCCCCATTATCAACAGTTAGTAGCTTAAATAGCTGTCCGTAGATCATGTTTAGAACCATTTACCCTTATTCTGCAATTATTTTTTTGCCTGCCCTTTATGTCTCAGCTGAATAAATTCAAGGGACTCAGACTAGATTTTATCAGGAAAGCAAACAATATGAACCCTGCTCTGAATGCTCCCTTGGGAGCAGTCTGATCTGGGTCCATATTGTTTGCAAAATAGGCTTCCTAAGAACATAAGTAGATGAAAGAGAAGATGACAAAAATCCTGACTGGAGGGAAAAGGGTTAATTTGTAAACAGGGTTATTAAGCAGTTTTCAGTCTTATATGGAAATGTATGGTTTGCACTATCTTTTTCTATTTGAGCAGTTTGTTTCCCTGTCGAGAAAGGGGTATTCTTGCACCAAACCATCTTCTGTTTTCCAGCCATGTCAGTCATATGATTATACCTGCTTTTTTCTTTAGAAAAAAAGGTATATCAATTTCTTACCAAAGTCGGTCTGTCGTCCGTCCGTCCGTCCGAGAGTATGTCCGTCACAATTCTTGTAAATGTATCTTCTCCTAAACCATTAGACCTTGAAACTTCAAACTTTGTACCTAGATAGGTCACATGATGTAGAGGGTACTGGGCAGTATTTGATGTGACCTTGACACCCTAGGCCAAAGGTCAACAGTCAAATAAGGTATTTTTTTGTAAATGTATCTCCTCCTAAACTGTTGATGTAGCACCTTCAAACTTTGTACCTGAATAGGTCACATGATGTAGAGGGTGCTGGGCAATATTAAGTGTCACTTTAATGCCAAGGAATGTATTTTCTTTTAAATGCATCTCCATAACTGTTTGATGTAGCCACTTCAAACTTCCCAGGTCCATGGGTCACATGATGTGGAGGGTACTGGGCAACATTTTGTGTAACCATGACCCCAAGGTCAAGGTCAAAACTAAGGTCAAAACTGAAAAAGCAGGTATTTGTGATGGTGTACCATCTACTGCATTCTAGGATAATTTATTTCCTCCTGATCATGATCCCCACTTTTTCATGCAATCTCACGCCAGTTGATGGCAATCCTGACTACAAAATTTTAACCAAAGCTGCATTTCCAATTTTGGCAATCAAACATGTGGATCCTAATCTGGTGACTTCTTCAAATGATTTGATTGAACCTACACTGTTTTCAAAATTGGCACTCAAACATGTGGGTCCTAATCCGGTGACTGATTTGGATCTACACTGTTTTCAAAACTAGCAATCAAACATGTAGATCGTAATCTGGCGACTTCTTCAACTGATTTGGATCTACACTGTTTACAAAACCTGCTGAGTTCAGCAGGATAAAGGTAAACCTAAATCACATCCAATCCTATAAACAGAAAATTCGAGCCTCAAAATTCAGCATTAAAAGGGATAATCTGCTGTTTTATGCCGTCAAAAAACTCACTAATTCCAAAAAAAACCATAATCCTCCTTCTTTCATCTTCTTCAATTAACTGCACAAAAAATCTATAGCCTAATGATATTTTATTTGGCTTCTGTTTCTCTGCCCATGTTTCATGAAATTCTGATTAATCCTAGAGTGCTCAGTTTTCTTTTAACTCCTATTTGCATGCTTAGTAATTTTTCATGCTTTTGTTGTTGTCTGCTGACTGTTTGCTGACTGTTTTAAAACTTAACTTTTTCAAAAAGTTCTTTCAGGTACACTATAAGAGTGTCAAACTGTTTGGATCCAGAGCAGGACTGAGGCCCAAACTGTTTGCAAAGGTATCAGCAGACGACAAAGGTCGCCGCTAGAAAAGAAAGAGTTCAAACAAGATTTTCTATTTAAACCCCAAAGAGACCATGGCATCTGTAGCAGTCAACAATTTTGTGTCATCTCCCTCAAAATTTCACTGCAAATAAGGTTTAATTGGAACTTGTGATATTGAATATCATATCCTGAACATTTTTTTTCAAAAATACTGTCTGCTGCATAAGGTGCCACTTTAAGGTTTGAACTATTCCATACACAAAATTACATATTGAAACAAACACAATAGTACCATGATTTGAACTTTTGCCTTGGCACAAGATTTTTCCTCATTGAAGAATTCCATATTGCAATGACTGTTCACTCATTCTATATGAGACATAACTATTGCAAAATGTGAACTATTACATGCACCTATCAGTACATTTATGAGTATTTTCATATTCAAACAGTTATTACCTGATCAGACTGCTCTGATCGAATACTATTTTTCTTCTGTTACAGTTTATAAAGAAGTAACTGTTACAAGGCTGTAATCAAGAAACTGAATCAACTTATTCTCATTCATGCCCAACATAATTGAGACAGATTGCAATAAAAGGGCTCTTAATAGACTAGATGAGACCAAGAATCCATACTTGACCAATCAGGCCCTTTATCATCCCCGAGAATAGATAAACAGTAGGCCTAAATAAACCGCACTAATCACATTATCATGGGTGAAAGTTCAAAATTGTCAAAATCCTGAACTTTTGAAATCAAATCTTAATTAAACTAGCATTACACCTATGAAATATCAAGATTTTCAAGTTTTAACTGTCAATTGTCTTGAGATAAACTGAAAATAAATCAGAAATGCTATTATAATCTACTTAATTCAGGATTTTGAGGCTAACTTTCTGTGGAAAATCAGCCTCCAAATTCCTGATATCAGGAATGATCCTGAAAACTTTGACCCATGCATTATGTAGAGTGATACAGGACTGAAAGGACATTATGTATTGAAAAGGTTATGAAGTGTTTAACATATATATTGAAACAGTAAATTAATCTTCTAAGTTAACCCTAATGTATTCCTGTGGGTAACTGAATATAACAATCAGTTACTTTATTTTATGAATATCAGTTTAAACAAAGAAAAGTGAGATTAACCAAAACTACAGAAATAAAAAATGAAATATTTCACTGCAGTGGCGGATCCAGAGGGGGTTCAGGTGGGTAAGCTTGAACCTCCCCCCTCTTTGCCCCGGTTTTATAATATCCTATGGAATGAGTGAGACCAAATTATTTCATTTTCATGGGAAATTTTAGTAATTGAGATAAAATCAGCAAAGCCAACTCCCATACCGTTTTACCTACGAGCCCCCTTGCCAGAAATCCTGGATCCGCCCCTACATTGCATGATTTGAAATAGTCATGTTATGTTGAATGCAGCAAGTTGACATTGTTGATGTGTGTCATGTGTCTTGTTGCATTCACCAATGCAATATCAGAGTGCCTAATTCATCTTCATCATGCATGTATGGCTTTCAAACAATAATCAAGTTGATACATCATTGAAGAATTCTACTTCAAGATACCAACATTTTAGATGATTTACTCAAAATCTATAATCATTATTTTGAACAAAGAGCTAGACAGGTATATCCCGCAGAACTTCAGGCATATAAGGAAAATTCTTTGATACTGAATCCCCTTTTTGGACTTGGACTTATCCATAACATAGTTTTATCTAAGTATTACGATAAACGTGGTGGCTGGATGAAACTGTTCCTCCCTCCTGCCATAATAAGTTCTAACGATAGTTTCTTCAACAATACAAACAAATATAGGACTGCTAAATTACTAAAACAAGTGTCTGGTCTATGTTAACTGCTTACTAATGTTTTGTATCTGATTTATGTTAAATATTTATTCATGTTCTGTGTCTGGTTTATGTAAATTGCTTATTATGTGGTGTGTCTGGTTTAAGTAAATTGCTTATTTATGTGGTGTGTCTAGTTTATGCTCTTCTGTGTCTGGTTTATTTGCATTACTTATTATGTGTTGTGTCTGGCCTATGTTAATGCTTATTTATGTTCTGTATCTGGTCTCTTGTTAATTGCTTATTTATGTCATGTCTCCGATTTATGTTTATTACTTATTCATGTTCTGTGTCTGGTTTATGTAAATTGCTTATTATGTGCTGTATCTGGCCTATATTAATTGCTTATATATGTACCGTGTCTGTTCTATGTTTACTGCTTATTACGTGCTATGTCTGTTCTATGTTAATTGCTTATTTATGTACTTTGTATGGTCTTTGTTAATTGATTTTTATGTCCTCTGTCTGGTCTATGTTTATTGCTTATTTATGTCCTGTGTGTGTTCTATATTTGTTGTTTATTTATCTGCTATGTCTGATCTGTGTTAATTTCTTATTTATGAGCTGTATCTGGTTAATGTTAGTTGCATATGTATGTGTTGTGTCTGGTAAATTGTTAATTGCTTATTTATGTGCTGTATCTGGTCTATGTTTATTATTTATTTATTTCATGTGCCTGGTCTATGTTAATTGCTTATTTATGTACTAGTAGAGGGCAGTGGATTGAAGGGTTGCTGGCTTGAGCCTCACTGCCGGCAAGGTCACTGCATTGTGTCCTTGAGCAAGATACTTTACCCGCTGCTAAGTACTGGTTCAAACCAGGAAGACCCATCCTGACATGACAAAATGTTGACTAGGAAGAAAAGAATTAAAAAAAAAAATATTTATGTGCTGTATCTGGTTTATGTTATTTATTTATGTGCTATGTCTGGTCTATGTTAATTGCTTATTATGTGCTGTGTCTGGTTTATTGGTAATTGCATTCATATTTATTTGCTATGTCTGGTATATGTTAGTTGCTTATTTATGTGCTGTGTCTGGTCTATTGGTAATTGCATTCATATTTATTTGCTATGTCTGGTTTATGTTAGTTGCTTATTATGTGCTGTGTCTGGTCTATTGGTAATTGCATTCATATTTATGTGCTATATCTGGTTTATGTTAGTTGCTTATTATGTGCTGTGTCTGGTCTATTGGTAATTGCATTCATATTTATGTGCTATATCTGGTTTATGTTAGTTGCTTATTATGTGCTGTGTCTGGTCTATTGGTAATTGCATTCATATTTATTTGCTATGTCTGGTTTATGTTAGTTGCTTATTTATGTGCTATGTCTGGTTTATGTTAGTTGCTTATTTATGTGCTGTGTCTGGTCTATTGGTAATTGCATTCATATTTATTTGCTATGTCTGGTTTATGTTAGATGCTTATTTATGTGCTGTGTCTGGTCTATTGGTAATTGCATTCATATTTATTTGCTATGTCTGGTTTATGTTAGTTGCTTATTATGTGCTGTGTCTGGTCTATTGGTAATTGCATTCATATTTATTTGCTATGTCTGGTTTATGTTAGTTGCTTATTTATGTGCTGTGTCTGGTCTATTGGTAATTGCATTCATATTTATTTGCTATGTCTGGTTTATGTTAGTTGCTTATTTATGTGCTGTGTCTGGTCTATTGGTAATTGCATTCATATTTATTTGCTATGTCTGGTTTATGTTAGTTGCTTATTTATGTGCTATGTCTGATTTATGTTAGTTGCTTATTTATGTGCTGTGTCTGGTCTATTGGTAATTGCATTCATATTTATTTGCTATGTCTGGTTTCTGTTAGTTGCTTATTTATGTGCTATGTCTGGTTTATGTTAGTTGCTTATTTATGTGCTATGTCTGGTCTATTGGTAATTGCATTCATATATATTTGCTATGTCTGGTTTATGTTAGTTGCTTATTTATGTGCTGTGTCTGGTCTATTGGTAATTGCATTCATATTTATGTGCTATGTCTGGTTTATGTTAGTTGCTTATTATGTGCTGTGTCTGGTCTATTGGTAATTGCATTCATATTTATTTGCTATGTCTGGTTTATGTTAGTTGCTTATTTATGTGCTGTGTCTGGTCTATTGGTAATTGCATTCATATTTATTTGCTATGTCTGGTTTATGTTAGTTGCTTATTATGTGCTGTGTCTGGTCT
Source organism: Loripinus fragilis (assembly GCA_964019695.1). Lineage (NCBI taxonomy): Eukaryota > Metazoa > Mollusca > Bivalvia > Lucinida > Lucinidae > Loripinus > Loripinus fragilis. Next base: position 40,132,646 of record OZ026528.1, read on the forward strand.
ATTGGTAATTGCATTCATATTTATTTGCTATGTCTGGTTTATGTTAGTTGCTTATTTATGTGCTGTGTCTGGTCTATTGGTAATTGCATTCATATTTATTTGCTATGTCTGGTTTATGTTAGTTGCTTATTTATGTGCTGTGTCTGGTCTATTGGTAATTGCATTCATATTTATTTGCTATGTCTGGTTTATGTTAGTTGCTTATTATGTGCTGTGTCTGGTCTATTGGTAATTGCATTCATATTTATGTGCTATATCTGGTTTATGTTAGTTGCTTATTTATGTGCTGTGTCTGGTCTATTGGTAATTGCATTCATATTTATTTGCTATGTCTGGTTTATGTTAATTGCTTATTATGTGCTGTGTCTGATTTATGTTAGTTGCTTATTTATGTGCTGTGTCTGGTCTATTGGTAATTGCATTCATATTTATTTGCTATGTCTGGTTTCTGTTAGTTGCTTATTTATGTGCTATGTCTGGTTTATGTTAGTTGCTTATTTATGTGCTATGTCTGGTTTATGTTAGTTGCTTATTTATGTGCTGTGTCTGGTCTATTGGTAATTGCATTCATATTTATTTGCTATGTCTGGTTTATGTTAGTTGCTTATTTATGTGCTATGTCTGGTTTATGTTAGTTGCTTATTTATGTGCTATGTCTGGTTTATGTTAGTTGCTTATTTATGTGCTGTGTCTGGTCTTTTGGTAATTGCATTCATATTTATTTGCTATGTCTGGTTTATGTTAGTTGCTTATTATGTGCTGAGTCTGGTCTATTGGTAATTGCATTCATATTTATTTGCTATGTCTGGTTTATGTTAGTTGCTTATTTATGTGCTATGTCTGGTTTATGTTAGTTGCTTATTTATGTGCTGTGTCTGGTCTATTGGTAATTGCATTCATATTTATTTGCTATGTCTGGTTTATGTTAGTTGCTTATTTATGTGCTGTGTCTGGTCTATTGGTAATTGCATTCATATTTATTTGCTATGTCTGGTTTATGTTAATTGCTTATTATGTGCTGTGTCTGGTCTATTGGTAATTGCATTCATATTTATTTGCTATGTCTGGTTTATGTTAGTTGCTTATTTATGTGCTATGTCTGGTTTATGTTTATTGCTTATTTATGTGCTATGTCTGGTTTATGTTAATTGCTTATTATGTGCTATGTCTGGTTTCTGTTAGTTGCTTATTTATGTGCTATGTCTGGTTTATTATAATAGCTTATTTATGTGCTATGTATGGTTTATGTTAGTTGCTTATTATGTCCATTCTCTGTTTGTGTGTAGTTTCTGTTGTTTATTGAGTTATCTGAGTGTTCCATTCTCTGTTGTGTGTAGTTTCTGTTGTTTATTGATTGATCTGAGTGTTCCATTCTCTGTTTGTGTGTTGTTTCTGTTGTTTATTGAATGGTCTGAGTGTTCCATTCTCTGTTTGTGTGTAGTTTCTGTTGTTTATTGAATGATCTGAGTGTTCCATTCTCTGTTTGTGTGTTGTTTCTGTTGTTTATTGAATGATCTGTTCCATTCTCTGTTTGTGTGTAGTTTCTGTTGTTTATTGATTGGTCTGAGTGTTCCTTTCTCTGTTTGTGTGTTGTTTCTGTTGTTTATTGAATGATCTGAGTGTTCCATTCTCTGTTTGTGTGCAATTTCTGTTGTTTATTGAATGATCTGTTCCATTCTCTGTTTGTGTGTTGTTTCTGTTGTTTATTGATTGGTCTGAGTGTTCCATTCTCTGTTTGTGTGTTGTATCTGTTGTTTATTGAATGATTTGAGTGTTCCAATCTCGGTTTGTGTGTAGTTTCTGTTGTTTATTGAATGATTTGAGTGTTCGATTCTCTGTTTGTGTGTTGTTTCTGTTGTTTATTGATTGGTCTGAGTGTTGCATTCTCTGTTTGTGTGTAGTTTTTGTTGTTATTGATTGGTCTGAGTGTTCCATTCTCTGTTGTGTGTTGTTTCTGTTGTTTATTGATTGGTCTGAGTGTTCCAATCTCTGTTTGTGTGTTGTTTCTGTTGTTTATTGATTGGTCTGAGTGTTCCATTCTCTGTTTGTGTGTTGTTTCTGTTGTTTATTGATTGGTCTGAGTGTTCCAATCTCTGTTTGTGTGTTGTTTCTGTTGTTTATTGAATGATCTGTTCCATTCTCTGTTTGTGTGTAGTTTCTGTTGTTTATTGATTGATCTGAGTGTTCCATTCTCTGTTTGTGTGTTGTTTCTGTTTATTGATTGGTCTGAGTGTTCAATTCTCTGTTTGTGTGTAGTTTCTGTTGTTTATTGAATGATCTGAGTGTTCCATTCTCTGTTTGTGTGTTGTTTCTGTTGTTAATTGATTGGTCTGAGTGTTCCATTCTCTGTTTGTGTGTTGTTTCTGTTTATTGATTGGTCTGAGTGTTCAATTCTCTGTTTGTGTGTAGTTTCTGTTGTTTATTGATTGGTCTGAGTGTTCCATTCTCTGTTTGTGTGTTGTTTCTGTTGTTTATTGATTGGTCTGAGTGTTCCAATCTCTGTTTGTGTGTAGTTTCTGTTGTTTATTGAATGATCTGTTCCATTCTCTGTTTGTGTGTTGTTTCTGTTGTTTATTGATTGATCTGAGTGTTCCATTCTCTGTTTATGTGTTGTTTCTGTTGTTTATTGATTGGTCTGAGTGTTCCAATCTCTTTTTGTGTGTAGTTTCTGTTGTTTATTGAATGATCTGAGTTCCATTCTCTGTTTGCGTGTAGTTTCTGTTGTTTATTGAATGATCTGAGTGTTCCATTCTCTGTTTGTGTGTATTTTATGTTGTTTATTGAACAATCTAAGTGTTCCAATCTCTGTGTGTTGTTTCTGTTGTTTATTGAATGGTCTGAGTGTTCCAATCTCTGTTTGTGTGTAGTTTCTATTGTTTATTAATGATCTGAGTGTTCCATTCTCTGTTTGTGTGTTGTTTCTGTTGTTTATTGAATGGTCAGAGTGTTCCAATCTCTGTTTGTGTGTAGTTTCTGTTGTTTATTAATTGGTCTGAGTGTTCCAATCTCTGTTTGTGTGTTGTTTGTGTTGTTTATTGAATGGTCTGAGTGTTCCATTCTCTGTTGTGTGTAGTTTCTGTTGTTTATTGAATGATCTGAGTGTTCCATTCTCTGTTTGTGTGTAGTTTCTTTTGTTTATTGAATGATCTGAGTGTTCCATTCTCTGTTTGTGTGTTGTTTCTGTTGTTTATTGAATGATCTGTTCCATTCTCTGTTTGTGTGTTGTTTCTGTTGTTTATTGAATGGTCTGAGTGTTCCATTCTCTGTTGTGTGTTGTTTCTGTTGTTTATTGATTGGTCTGAGTGTTCCATTCTCTGTTGTGTGTAGTTTCTGTTGTTTATCCATTGGTCTGAGTGTTCCATTTTCTGTTTGAGTGTTGTTTCTGTTGTTTATTGAATGGTCTGAGTGTTCCATTCTCTGTTGTGTGTAGTTTCTGTTGATTATTGAATGATCTGAGTGTTCCATTCTCTGTTTGTGTGCAGTTTCTGTTGTTTATTGAATGATCTGAGTGTTCCATTCTTTGTTTGTGTGTAGTTTCTGTTGATTATTGAATGATCTGAGTGTTCCATTCTCTGTTTGTGTGCAGTTTCTGTTGTTTATTGAATGATCTGAGTGTTGTGTGTTGTTTCTGTTGTTTATTGAATGATCTGTTCCATTCTATGTTTGTGTGTTGTTTCTGTTGTTTATTGAATGATCTGTTCCATTCTATGTTTGTGTGTAGTTTCTGTTGTTTATTGATTGATCTGAGTGTTCCAGTCTCTATGTGTGTAAAGTTTCAGTTGTTTATTGAATGATCTGAGTGTTCCATTCTCTGTTTGTGTGTATCTTATGTTGTTATTGAATGATCTGAGTGTTCCATTCTCTGATTAGGTGTAGTGAATTATCTGAGTGTTCCATTCTCTGTTGTGTGTAGTTTCTGTTGTTTATTGAATGATCTTGACCTGAGTGTTCCATTCTCTGTTTGGGTGTAGCTTCAGTTGTATTAGTTTGTACTTATAATTGATATCAGCCTTCAATCAAGAGATTTTGGCACACAGAAATTCTAGAAATCTATGTTCAAATAATGGTGAGACAGAGTTGGTCATCTGCCCTTTATCTGTCATCTCTGAATAGAGACCAAACTGATCTTTGCCACCAAATGAATACATAACTGCCAATATTTCGAAGAAATCACCCTGCTGATCAATTAGCATACTGACACCATCAGCTTACTATACCATAGTTGTCCTTATCTTTCAAACCCTATTTTTCAGACTATAAATGGCTTAATGTAAACAGAGTAAACCCTGATTAGGCCATCCTTGAAGTTCTGATCTGCGTCTACACTGATTACCATTCCAGTAGCCTTTTCGTGAAATACAAACTTGAAAAACAAACTGTAAGTCTTTAAGAGGTAAATGTTCAAATATATAGACCATCTACTGTACTATCATTGATCATTGTCTTCACAAAGGCTTGGACAAAAGCAAGCACTTGATGTACTTAGGATTTTTCTTTTCTCTTTCTTTCAAGTTACCATAATTGCCTTGATTAATGCACAATGTCCGTATTCAATTTGATTTTTACTGAATCAGATCTGCCTTCAAAATAATCATAATTTGCACAGGCATTGTTTACATTTCCTGCAAATGTAACAACAGTCTATAACTACCACAAAAAATTTAAGCAGATGATTTTAGAATATTGTTAGCTCATTCTTGAAAGTATTATTTCAGTGTATCTGATTTTCTATTTCCATCCACTTAAGGGATACCAGCAATTAAGCAATTTTGAAATGGTATCTTTATTATAAAAACAAAAGTTCAGCAGAAGGCAGTGTCACACCTGCCGGGATAAAGTCAGATTTATGTCCAAATCACTGGAGCACAAAAAGTAGGTCAAGGTCACCAGGTCACAGATTATGCTTGAGAAGTAAGTAAGCCAAGGCCAACTTCTATGCAAGGTTTGACACTCACAGCTATAACTGCTGCAGCCAAATAGAGTGCAAAAGTAGGTCAAGGTCACAGGGTGTCAAGGACAATTACTATGCAAGGTTTGACACTCTTAGCCATCACTGCTGCAGAGAAATACACTTGAATGTAAATTGTTGACAGATGTGACATAGATTTTTGTCAGTCACTGGAGTCTGAAAAGTATGTCAAGGTCACCAGGTCACAAAACATACTTTAAGAGTATGTCAAGGACAATGACTGTTAGGTTTCTCTTGTATAACTCACTTGCAGCTATCACTGCTGCTTAGAAACACACTTTAATGTTAAATGTTGATGGATGGACGAACATCAGTCACTGGAGCATGCAAAGTAGGTCAAGGTCACTCGGTCGCAGTACATGATCCAAGGGTCTGCCGAGGACAATAACTATGCAAGGTTTGATACTGGCAGCTATCACTGTTGCAGAGAAACACACTACAATGTAAATTTTAGACGGGCGGAGAGATGGAAATTTGAACTCCCTAATCCACACCCACTACAAACAGGTGTGACTAAAAACTGACACATGGTCTTCAGTTGGAAACTTTTGAGTATTTTTTTTTTGCTTTATCAAAACAGACATGTCCTAATATGCATACTTCAATCAGCTGTGAGTTATGTTTACTCTGGTTCATAAAATACAATTTTTAGCATAGACTGCATTTAAAGGGCTAAGTTTTGACTCGAAGGCTGAAGAAGTAATCCTTCTCCCATCCTAGCCGAATGATGTGTTCTATGGCATATATAAATATATTATTAGCCAGGCGATTGTAATTAATGACAAGACAGAATAGGCATTCAAATAGCAAACACGTTAAGACTACAGCTAAAACCAGCCATCATGCAGCAAGACTACTACTGAGTCAAGGTCAATAATGCACTCAGAAAGGTCAAAACAATGGAGTTGTGTTAAGGTCTGATATGATTGTCAAACAATATAAATTTGAGAGTATCTCCACACATATCTTCTAAAAAAAAAACTGTTTCCATCAGTTATAGTAAATAAATCCATTATTACAGTACTGCTGTGATGTTGAGGTCCCAAAACACTGATTAACTTTTCATACCAATAATATAATCATGGATGCTAGTTTTGGTGAGAATCTTAACACTGCATACACAAGAAAATTGAGTATATAGCAATTAAGTGTTAGGATGGTGCTGTGATGCAAATTCTTAAAACAAGTACTTTATCACATGTAGCATGGAAACAACCACACCGTGGATAGGGGAAGCTACATTTGTATGTCTCAATATTAACAAATTTGACCATATTTATATGTAGGTCCTGATGAACATAATATTTTAGCTTAAAGGTATATTTTTTTCTTATCCATCAGTTGTAACATCTTTTTTTGTGCTCAAAAGAACCACCTTATTGAGAAAGTTCTTTTGAGTACACACAACAAATGTTTTCTTTGAGAAATAAAACAATTGAATTTTAATTACACATTCTTATTCCACATAAAGCTCAATTGATTGGAACTGTCAGCGATGACAGAAAACTCCATTGGTTTCCTACTTTATGAATATTAAAGTAGCAAGGTAAACATCACTGATGGCTAGGTCAACAATGAACTTGCTACAGGGCTCCAGTCTAGTTAATCAAACAAGTCCATATGGAGGCTTTTGCCAAGATCATGCCTACCAAACAATCAATTTCTTAACCGCCAGTTCAATAAGGAAAACAATTCAATCGTCATCCGGTTTGGCATTCGAAGACGTAAAGAGGTAAACAAATTTTATACTTTCTTACATTTTGGATTAAAAAAATAATTTGAGACAGTCATTGAAAAATCGGAGAATGTAATGTAATGCAACCACCCAAGGATATCTATGTTTGCTGAGTAACTATCAGACCACATACTTCGCGTATATTGGCGGAATCACTTTTCGCATGGTGATGGGTGCCAGTCGCAGCCCAAAACACATGGAAATTGAGGCAGAGATTGTGATTTACTCTATGTTGGTGCCTTGCTAGAAGTTTGGCATGTCATCATTCACATGTGATAGACACATAAGGTCATATCTGTAATGACCCTTTTGACTGACAAATCAGCACAAGTTATAAATCAGTGGACAGAAACCACCCCTCAGTCACTTTCTTCTTATTGTTCACTCACGGACGTCTTCCCAGATTCATTGCAGACAACATCTTTCATACTCCAAATAGAATTCCCAAAACGGTGAATACTCACCTTGGCCCCAAATAATTTATCCACATGCCGGGGAGTTCAGCAATGTTGTCCATCATAAACCTAACGTGACAATCTTAGATGATTGGAAACGTTGTTTATGTGTCTGTAGGCCTCCTATTTTGGGTCACAATAGGCGTTTATATTGTCATGGGAACTGGTAAAATGGGGGCTAGACACAGCCCGCCAACCCCCAGGAATACACTCAGGAAGCAAGGCCCCACCCTGCAAATTCTACTGCAAAGAAAAGACAGGTCGTAGGTGCAGCCCCTGAGCTGGTTTCTGAAGCTGGTGAGCCCATTTTGTGCCGTTTTTGGGAGCAACCGCTTCACCTTTGAGGCGGCTCCCCAAGCCACTTTTGGAAGCCAGGAGCCGTTTTTTGGCCTGTTGCCAGGGAGCCATGTAGCCTCACTTTGAAAACGGCTCCAGGAGCCGTTTTTGGGAGCCTAGAGCCGCTTTTGGAGCCGCTTCCCATGACTATATAAAGCACGAATGATTGCTGTTCAGGCATCATTGGACTCACGACCACAGAGTCCAAAACATAGCAGGAAACCCCTGAAGAGTCTTCTTATAGACGAAACCTAGGTCGGGTTAGTCATGTTCAAGCCATGGACAGAGCCCAGGAGTCCATAGTGGTGGCAGCCCTGGCTAGATTTCTCAGTCACGTCCTTGTACAGTGGACAGAAATGGTCTAAAATTCATGGATGGTTACGTATCAGATCTATATAAATCATAAGGACATTTACAAACATCTGTCAGTTCTAAATGCTACTTCTAGATCTCTGTGTATACATTCAATGCATCATCACATGGAAACAAATAAATCAAATTATCATACTGTGATGAAACAAAGAAAGTCCAAGCTAAAGTAAACCCCTAGTTGAGTCATGAGCCAAAGACAAACATCAGGCACCAACACATCAAAAGTTTTAGGTCAGGGTCATCATTGAGTCTGCGGCCTGACTATTTTCAGACAAATGGAACTTTCCATAAAGCTACATATCATATATTAAGATGGTCCATTGTATATATTGAGGGGTCATAGGTATGATTGAGAGCAAGACACATTTATCCTAGCTTAGTACTGGTTCAACCCAGGAAGACCCGTCCCTGTTTAAAGCTGCATAGTCTGTAACTTTTGATCTTTTAATTTTTGAAATAATGTTTCTATTTTTCAAGAACACAGTAAAAAAATTAAAATTCAGGTATACATTTACCCAATTTCGTAAATCTTTACAAATTATCAGTATCAAAACAACAGCATTTATTTTAAAACTTGACTGTCTATAATTATTGGAGGGATGCAAATAATTACCAACAAGAGAAAAAACACCTGTTTTTATAAGATAATTCACTTTTCCATGCAGTTTTCAGCTATAGTGAACAGATTTATTGTGAAAACTTAACTTAATTCTGCTTTTACAAATGATTTCAAAAGAAAAGAAAATTTTTCGAAAAATGTTTATAGTTGCAGACTTAGTCTCTTTAACTGAAAGATTGTTGATGAAACATAAAGAATCAAATCAAACAAACAAAACAAAGGTTATAATTGAAAAAAATGTATTGTTTTTCTTTCTTGTCTTAGAAAACAGTGAAAGCCTTGATGAAATACCGCAAAAAGTGGATATTCCCTGTTTGCCAAAGTACCAATTTTGGGGTTTCCAGTCTTCAAATATAAACCATTATTGGGTTTAACCAGGCAATGTAGACTGGCGAATAATATCCCACTCTTTTATAACGCTAGATGATCTTTAAGAAGTGATTAGAAGAAGGCTTTCCAACTATAACCTAAATCACCATAAAACACTGGCTGTGATATGCCTTGATGCAGTAGAGTTTTCAAACCAATATTGTATTTATCAATCAACTCTGAGTGTCTCAAAATGCTTTATGAAGTTCATATGATGGTATTAAAACTCCTGATGCCAGTAAAACTAATGAGTATTTTGATGTTCTTGTGATGCCATTCTTCAGATGACAACCCAAAAAGTTGACTTCATATAAGAACGATGCTCCATTTGATAGGTTTCATAGAATTTCTTATTTCTCTCTAGTATGAATCTAAGGCTTCTTACATACACTTGGGATAATTCTCTCGAAATGTTTTCTCCCGAAATGTCATCAAAATGAGGACATGTGAAAAGGTCATTCTGAAACCTTTTTCAATTAGGTCCTAAAATTTACTGCTGCTGCTGTCAAACCAAATGGCATGGTATAAAATTGGAACAAGCATTGATGACAAGCAAAGATTGCCTTTTCTACAGGATATAATTATGGTCAGACATTTGATTGCTAACTATTGGTGTTAAAGCTATAGTAACATTTTCTGAGCCTTGTTTAACACTTGCTTCTCTGAAGAACATATTGTTGTTGCGTTTTCCTCCAGAACTTTTGATCTCTATTGCACCCTTTAAGGTATCCTGGACAAGAACCAGATTGTCATGGAGCGGAGAGATCAAGAAAAGTTTTAAGTTCTGAGTGATTTGATCTGTTCTCTACATATAATAGAGCTACCGAGAGCATGTGAGGATATAAAGGCTATGTCAATCAGGATTTACTGTATTAATATTAGCTTGTTCAGCGTCTCATTCCTGGCATAATAGCCCATGACACTCTGTCAAATATTAATGGCAGTTTGTGTTGCCTCATCAATCATAGTTCAAACTCAAGGCAATATTTTAGACCTACAGTATGCTGTTGAGAAAACAAATTTATTTATCATTTTCTGCAGGGAAAATAATGAATAAAAATACTCTACTTCCCAATCCAAATTGGAAAGCAGTCTGACCACGATCAACTATTCTAAAAGGCAAGAGGTGTAGAATAGTCTTACTATTACATAGTTGCTGTTGTCTAATAAGTGCAGAGCTATAAGATACACATTGCTTTCAGAATGCACCAGTGCTTAGCAAACATGGTCATGAATGATGATGGTATAGTCTGTTTTAAATGATAAAATGCTGGACAGATTCTATATTTATTACAACAAGCATCATTCACCCTAATATATCTTTGGCCATGAAGAACTAACCCTGATATGAAAAGTCCTAAAGCATCAATCTGTGTAACTTAGTATTACAATTGTAAAGAATCACCTCACTAACATAGTTGCAGAAGAGATTTCAAACTAACACAAAGCATTTACCATTCAACTCCGAGTGTCTGCGATAGAATTTTACAAAGTTTATGCTTACAAAGTTTATGATATTGAGCCTAGTTTTAGTTCCTCAGCAGTTGAAAATTTGTTTCTAGTGTTGAAGTCATTAACAATAGAAAATACTCTAACAAAATGAATGAGCTGTTAATGAATTTCTAACACAGCAAAAAGGCCTAAACATTCCAACTGTTCCTGGGGATGCCTGAGGATCAGGAACTTTATTATCAAAGTCCAGATGGCCAAAAGTTTAGCTGAGAAAAAACAGAGAAATTATATGCATTTACCATATATCCTTTCTTAAAGCTGCATAGTCTGTAACTTTTGATCTTTTAATTTTTGAAATAATTTTTCTATTTTTCAAGAACACAGTAAAAAAACTAAAATTCAGGTATACATTTTACCAATTTCGTAAATCTTTACAAATTATCAGTATCAAAACAACAGCATTTATGTTAAAACTTGACTGTCTATAATTATAATTATTGCGTCCTGCAAATAATTACCAACAAGAGAAAAACACCTGTTTTTATGAGATAATTCACCTTTCCATGCAGTTTTCAGCTAAAGTGGACATATTTATTGTGAAAACTTAATTTAATTCTGCTTTTGCAAATGATTTAAAAAGAAAAAGAAAATTTTTCGAAAAATGTTCATAGTTGCAAACTTAGTCTCTTTAAGCAATCATTTGTGTGAACATCTCTCTGATTTGGTAGCATTGCTTATTTTACCCTTGTTGTTTTGTCAAAGTTTTTGTAGCTCATTTTGTTGGTGCCATGGGTTAGCAACTATCTGGACCTCTATGTGAATTAAACCTGTCTCCTGGGTTTCTGACTCAAACCAGCCTTCTCAGCTACACTGATTAGTAAGATATTGAATTTTGTATGGAGCAAGTTTGATTTCTTGTGCTGATATACAGGCTGGTCTCCTTTGTTGTTTGCATGCACCAAAGCAGGGTTTCTGGCATCAAGGCCCATCTGTGATTGTCTCAATTCCTCAGCATATTTACTGGCTTGCTTTATTTGCTTAATTTGTCATAAAAGTTCAGTGGCTGTAACATGGCTTGATACTTACTGTTTTGCACTGGGCAGTTGATTCTGAAGAAGTGATTGTTACCCCACAGGATTCTGTCCCCGTGTTTCACCCGAGTCCTCTGATGAATCACAGAGCCATTTACACATGTCCTGGAAATGAACAAATAACAAATGATATACCCGACAAAAAAAGAAACGCACCACTACGATTTTCCCATTAAGATCTCCTTTTAATACGAAAATGTTAATTGTCATGAAATATTCATTTCTGATCAAATTTTACTAAAACTTGAATGTGACGCAGATGAGTATCTGTACTTTTACTGTGTAGGCACAAAACAGATCAATGTGAAGGGTAAAGGAGTTTTGGAAGTGTTAATTCAACGCTACTGTGTATACATGAAACTCCGAGTATGTTTTACATTAGCAAATTATGAAAATGATTTGTTGTCGGTATGTGAGACAACCAATGTGTTTTTTGTTATTCCAAAATCAATTTTCATCAGTTAGGATCATTTAAATTGATATAAACAATGATGAAGTCTTTAGATGTTTGTAAGGTTTATCTCCAGTGTGGAATGGTTATCCAAAGGGTAGTTACAAAACATGGGCTACCTAGCGTTCGATTATCGCGAATGATGAATTTAAAGATAGAATTTGCAAAGAATAATTGTCTGGGTACATTTTGGTCTACTGAGTTGAATCCAATTGCTTGAGCCTATCCATTTTGAGAGCATTATAAAAACGATTATTTCCTGTGACTTTACAATTTGACCCCCACTTTGTTCGTGACCAATTTTCTTTAAAACAATTTCGAGGCCTGATTGCAAAAGACGTGTGACGAAGCAGTACCTGACATACCTTTGCTTTGATATAAACTAAATTGGCCTATCGCTTGTGATTTTCCTGAGAGTTGAACAGTTCTACGTGGTGTGTTTCTTTTTTTGTCGGGTATACTTTATGTCTTGTCCTACTGTATAAATTAATATGCTACACATGTTTATATTTTCATTCAACCATCAAGGCAGGCTCTAGAGCTTTAAAATGATGACTTCATTTTGGGACATTGTTATCTTAATAAATGTTAAATTACAAAAACCTAAACATCTGTTTTATTCATTCAATATCTAGGACTATTGGAACTTTGATTGATATTTCATGAAAAAGTCTGTTTTTGTTGTATGGGAAGAACTAAGGTGGGGATCAGAATGTGTTTCTGTGCAGTCTGATCAGCACCTACATTTATTTGCTATCTGGAAAGATTAATACAGTGAAAATTCTTTTTACTGACACTCTATACAATAGCTAAATTCTTTACAACTTAGGTAGTATTTGCATAAATGTACCAGTTTAGCTTGAATTTGAGTTCATTACAACAGAAATACAGTTTAACATCAAATTATTTGGGGATAAACACTGTGGTGACTGTATTATACAGTGAAGCTATACATATTATAATAACTATACATATAAACATTTCAAGATTCTTCCTGGTCTCTGTAGTTGTGCAGGTTGGCAATACTGTCCTGCCAGCCAAGAGTGACAGTGACATGTTTTGTTTACAAAGTTATCAGGGACTTAGAGTTGATAGATCACTTGTGTATTAATCCTATCCGCAGGATAGGATTAATACACAAGTGATCTATTGATTGGCATTAGCTCAAGTGGAGTGTAAAAGTTTATACATGACGTTACTGTCACTCTGTACAACTACCCATTCACCGTTTTCTCCCTATGAGGCTCAGTTTTAACTCTCTGCAAGCTGGGTAATTTTTCATGCTTTTGTTGTCGTCTGCTGACTTTTTTCGAGAACACTATCAGAGCATCAAATGGTTTGGATCCAGATCAGGACCGACGTTCTGTCGGCCCTGATCTGGATCAAAACTGTTTGCAAAGTAATCCGCAGACAACAAACTTCGCTACTAGCAGGGAAAGAGTTGATACATCAAAGCAAGCCACAAACACAACACTACAATGATCTGTAACTTAAACTTGCAATGATCGTGAAATTAAAATTCAAATGGAATTTAATCCATTCCAGTTAATTTGAGATATAAACCAGAATGTTTTATTTTCAATCAGTAATCTATTAAACTTTTCTAATGCTCAACAAACTATATCCCAGGCTCCCTTCAAAGAGGAAACAAACGCTCCAATCCCTCTTGCTTAATTATACAGTGAATTTGCAGAAAACAAAAGTAGTTTTACTGTCATCTAACAATCACGCTCTTGTATTATTGAATTTATTTAACTTGTTGCAAAAAAACAATAAGCCTCACATTTTTTTCTCTTTTAACCAGACTAATTTTCAATAATACATTAGCACTCCTGTAGCAGTGTCTGTCCCAAAATAATTTTATATTAAACTGAATTTCTGCTGTAATGAACTAAAATTCAAGCTAAACTGGTGCATGTGTAAATACTACTGACGTTGCAATGAATTTTGCTGTTATAAAGATTGTCAATATAAAGAGTTTTCACAGTACCCTTAAGTAAAGAATTTGTAAGTTGAAAGGTTAGGAGTCTTTTTGGGTTTAATTTGATGCTTTACGTCCCAGTCAACAGCTATGGTCATGACGGGACAGTCAGTTCACCTTACCACACCTTTTTTTTCCTGGGCAAGCTTGAACAAGCGTTTACCAGTACTTCATGCACATATTTCGCTTTTAACAGACAACAACCCTTCTTGAATGAATCAGCAGAAGGGAGGAGAATGACTGTAGAAATTATTTCATGATCAATCTCCACAAAAGTATGGAACCAGCCCCAGATAGAACTCAAGACTCCAGGTGGATATGCAGTTAGATATGCATCTGTAGTCAGACATGTTACCGACTCGGCTACAAGACCTGGTTAAAGGTTAGGAGTCAAAGAATTATGATATGCCATCCTTTTCCAGTAACATTCAATCATTAACACTCACGAACAGGTTCAATTAAAGCAAGTCTGTTGTTTTCAAATTCTAAATTAGGATCACTTTTTTTATTTCCTAAGGAACCATTTTTCAGATAATTTGGGCCACAATTTTTCAGATAATTTGAGCCACAATTTGGAATCAGTTTGTTTGCACTTTGCTTAAAATATATAGACAGAGTTAACTGCAGCATCTTGGATGTTGGAACTGTTTGGAGAAATAAATGGGAGATGTTCCCAAATTCTTTTCATCCACTAAGATTTTAGAAAAACGTCAAAGTTAAAAGTTATTGTGAAAAATTAGTTCCAAAAACATAAAAGCTAGAGTTTAGGAATCAGAGCACTGATCCTATGTGGGTTCTGTCTCAAAGGGCAATCACTATCTGTGAGTGGCTTCAATTTTATGTCATTAAAGATATGTTCTGTTCTGTTCAATAACTATGCTTACCTTGCCCCTTCAAAAGGGGAGATAAATACTTCATTCTCCTCTATATCAACCACACAGTGTGTTGGTTGTATACCGAGACCACTCAGCTGTATATCAGGCTCTGTCTCGGAGTTAGGACAACCAACAACTGTCTGCTCCTGAAAGTACAAACAGGAAATTCATTGAAACAGCAAGTCACATTATTGTGCTCTTGGTACTAGGGAAACCGCTAAACAAGTACTTTTGCAAACAGTGAAGATCCAGATGAAATGCAGCATAATGCTGCATTTCATCAGGGTCTATACTGGTTGTAAAGGTAAAAGATCTTCAGACATAATATTACAATATTTTTTTTGAAATTATAACCCAACACCCCTAGATATGTACAATGGACTATCCCAAGTTTATAGTATCAAATCAGAAGGAAGAATCCACTAGTATACAAAGGGTTAAAAAGAACCACAAGGGAAACAGTACAACATACCTTTTGAGAAGAAATAATGGAAATCAGATCTCTACTTCTTTTGACTCAAACTACTGTTAACGTAATACAATCTCTAGTCTTATGGATGCGGCCTTAACAAGACTTCACTGTATATAGTAGTGTGTCTGTGCATCAGTGTAGTCAGGAAACGTATGTTAACCTAATACAATCTCTAGTCTTATGGATGCGGCCTTAACAAGACTTCACTGTATATAGCAGTGTGTCTGTGCATCAGTGTAGTCAGGAAACGTATGTTAACCTAATACAATCTCTAGTCTTATGGATGCGGCCTTAACAAGACTTCACTGTATATAGTAGTGTGTCTGTGCATCAGTGTAGTCAGGAAACGTATGTTAACCTAATACAATCTCTTAGTCTTATGGATGCGGCCTTAACAAGACTTCACTGTATATAGTAGTGTGTCTGTGCATCAGTGTAGTCAGGAAACGTATGTTAACCTAATACAATCTCTAGTCTCATGGATGTGGCCTTAACAAGACTTCACTGTATATAGTACTGTGTCTGTGCATCAGTGTAGTCAGGAAACGTATGTTAACCTTATACAATCTCTAGTCTTATGGATGCGGCCTTAACAACACTTCACTGTATATAGTAGTGTGTCTGTGCATCAGTGTAGTCAGGAAACGTATGTTAACCTAATACAATCTCTAGTCTTATGGATGCGGCCTTAACAAGCCAATGCGTCTGATACCGAAGCCGCATTTTTAGACTTGCATTTGTCAATTTCTAATGATATTGTTTCTACCAAAATTTATGACAAACGTGACGACTTTGATTTTGAAATTGTAAATTTCCCATTTTTAGATGGTGATGTTCCTCGTTCTACATCCTATGGAGTCTATATCTCTCAACTCATTCGTTTTGCTAGAGCATCTAGCTATGTTGCTGACTTCAACACTCGCAATAAATTGTTAACTCAGAAACTTCTTAAACAAGGCTATCGGTATCATAAACTTCGCAAAACATTTTCAAAATTTTATAGACGATACTATGATTTGATTTCTAAATTCCAAGTTGGACTTAAATCTCTCTTGCGCCAAGGACTTTCGGAACCTGATTTCTATGGTGACTTGGTGTATAAGTTGAAGAGGATTGTTGGCTCTAATAATTTTTCAGCGCAGTTCATTAAAATAATTTCCCATTATAAAAAGATTGGCTATAACATTAATGTATTGCAACAGACTGCATGCTTGGTAGTCAACCCTATCACGGTTGGCAACTTTGCTTTCCTCTTTAATTGCACGCCGGTGGGTCGGACTTCAGACTCTATGATGGTTCCGACTTAAAGACTTATCTATTGATGAGATGGTAGGGGCCTGATGCTTTGGCTGTTTGTCTGGCCCACCGGGGTTTACCTGTTGGATTTCTTTTGCTCCGGTATTCAGTTTAATTTACTGTTGAGTCCTTATCCTTGCTTTATCTCCTTGTTATATCTTGATTTATATGTTTTAGGAGATGATGCATTGATAAGTTAGGGGTCTTTCATGCAAACCAAATATCTATGTGTCTTGATCCACATCTGAATTAAGGGTGAGGTTGGCGCCGTTAAACCGGTTTAAGCCCTCCAGTAAAATATTTTACTGACCGTTCCAAGGCGGTACTTCTTTTGTGGATCTTTTATGTTTTTGTTCTGTCTTGTGTTTGCTATGTTTTGTGCGCGTCTGTTTATATGTGCTTTGTGGTCACCTGCTGGGAAAAGGCTGACCTCTTGGCTCTTGTTTGTGGTGTCTTCTGTGAGTTTGTCACTTTCCCATTGGTATCCTGGGTCAGGTGTGGTACTTGATTGTATCGATTCCTGATCTTTGCACCATTACTTACTTTCACTGTATATAGTAAGGTGTCTGTGCATCAGTGTAGTCAGGAAATGTATGTTAACCTAATACAATCTCTAGTCTCATTGATGTGGTCTTTACAAGACTTCACTGTATATAGTAGTGTGTCTGTGCATCAGTGTAGTCAGGAAACGTATGTTAACCTAATACAATCTCTAGTTTATGGATGTGGCCTTAACAAGACTTCACTGTATATAGTACTGTGTCTGTGCATCAGTGTAGTCAGGAAACGTATGTTAACCTAATACAATCTCTAGTCTCATGGATGTGGCCTTAACAAGACTTCACTGTATATAGTACTGTGTCTGTGCATAAGTGTAGTCAGGAAACGTATGTTAACCTAATACAATCTCTAGTCTCATGGATGTGGCCTTAACAAGACTTCACTGTATAAAGTAAGGTGTCTGTGCATCAGTGTAGTCAGGAAACGTATGTTAACCTAATACAATCTCTAGTCTCATGGATGTGGCCTTAACAAGACTCCACTGTATATAGCAGTGTGTCTGTGCATCAGTGTAGTCAGGAAATATATGTTAACCTAATTAAATCTCTAGTCTTATGGATGGCCTTAACAAGACTTCACTGTATATAGTAGTGTGTCTGTACACCAGTGTAGTCAGGAAACGTATGTAAACCTAATACAATCTCTAGTCTTATGGATGTGGCCTTTACAAGACTTCACTGTATATAGTAGTGTGTCTGTGCATCAGTGTAGTCAGGAAATGTATGTTAACCTAATACAATCTCTAGTCTCATGGATGTGGCCTTAACAAGACTTCACTGTATATAGTAAGGTGTCTGTGCATCAGTGTAGTCAGGAAACGTATGTTAACCTAATACAATCTCTAGCCTTATGGATGTGGCCTTAATAAGACTTCACTGTATATAGTAGTGTGTCTGTGCATCAGTGTAGTCAGGAAACATATGTTAACCTAATACAATCTCTAGTCTCATGGATGCGGCCTAAACAAGACTTTACTGTATATAGTAGTGTGTCTGTGTATCTGTGTCGTCAGAAAACGTATGTTAATCTAATAAAATCTCTAGTCTCATGGATGCGGCCTAAACAAGACTTCACTGTATATAGTACTGTGTCTGATGTGCATCTGTGTAGTCAGGAAACGTATGTTTACCTAATACAATCTCTAGTCTCATGGTTGCGGCCTAAACAAGACTTTACTGTATATAGTAGTGTGTCTGTGTATCTGTGTCGTCAGAAAACGTATGTTAACCTAATACAATCTCTAGTCTCATTGATGCGGCCTTAACAAGACTTCACTGTGTATAGTACTGTGTCAGTCAGGAAACGTATGTTAACCTAATACAATCTCTAGTCTCATTGATGCGGCCTTAACAAGACTTCACTATGTATAGTACTGTGTCAGTCAGGAAACGTATGTTAACCTAATACAATCTCTAGTCTCATTGATGTGGCCTTAACAAGACTTCACTGTAAAGTATGTGTCTGTGCATCAGTGTAGTCAGGAAACATTATTATTGTCTGCTCGTGACATTTTTATTAAACTCTATACAGGTTCTTCCATTTCAATTAAACTAGAGGCAGAAACTAAATTGAGCCGTGACATGAGATTTCCAACAATGCGGTATGTGCTACCAGCAAACCTCAGATCAGCCTGCGCATACGGGCAGTTTGATCAGGGCCTTTGCTAGTCGCTTGGATATTCTTTGACTGTTAAGCGACTGACTGAACCATCATTTGGAGTTTCTTAGCTTAAAAGGAGGCAGCACAGGCTCGTCTGAGTCCACACATGTCAAAATGACACATTGTTGGAAATCACATGTCACTCCTAACAATTTTCTCCGCGAACATCCCTATGGCAGACATTCAATATGTACCAGGACATCCGTTTCATGATACTATACTAAGTGTGCCAGAGATTTCAATGCTAATTTTGTAAATGCTAAAATCTTAAACTACCATATTTCCCTTAATACCTACCATACACATACATACTCTTGATTAAATAAGGAAACACCTATAGCTGACCATTCTGTATGCAATGTAATAGGGTTTAGAGAACATGCTTCTGAACCTGTCATTAACATATACTTACCTATTTAAAGTGAACACATATATCCTCTTTTTCCATGGTAAAAAAATTTGGGAGCCAGTTTTGTTATATACAAATCTGTGTTATAAGGAGGTGTGTTATAAAGGGTCTGCACTGTACAGACTGAACCTCCATGGTTCTATATAAAAATTAACTCTTAATTGGCAATAGTAATACAGTAAAACCTGTCTTAAGTGGTCACTTAAAAATAGACAAAACAAAGATCTTAATGACAAATGGTAGCTTAATGAAGGTCGAAAGTATTGCAGAATGCTCCCCTTGGAGCATTCTGCTATACTTTTGACCTGCATTAAGTGATAATTGGTATTGAAAACCAAATTTCTTTGGCATTCTTTTTGAGTGGCCGCTTAAGACAGATTTTACTGTATATCTTTTACAATACTAACTGACCATACCATGATAGCTGTGACTGCTCTATTGGCATTCTAAGAAAATTGATATCTCTTCAAGAACTTCAAATGACTATCATGGAATCAAGTTCTGTTTACATTTCTTCATTTAGACAAAAGCATTATTTTGTGATAATTAGATATTGATTCTGAGGGTTCTGTTAGAGTTAAACTCTTTCCCAACGCGAGCAATCACACAAAAACCTTTGCAAACAGTTTGAACACAGATGTGGTAAGACAAAATGTCTGGCCTTGATCTAGATCCAAAGTGCTTGAAACTTTTATATTCATCAAAGATTGTTTTAAATATGCATTTTAAAAAAATGAGTTGATAGAAACACATTTGAAATTACCCAGCATGCAAAAAGTTAAAATGAGACAGAGTTTGTGTTCATTAATATTCAAGCTAATCTTTACATCTAATCCTCACAAGATAATCAAAACTTTAGTCTCAAATTGGTTTTCAGATGTATCACATGTTGCACTAAAATCTGGGAAAGCTGGATCACTTAGTGCCATCATGCAGTAGCATGTCAGCTTGCTGATCTGACTTATATGGATTATGAGTAGGGCTGTGAGTTCAAACCCCTTAGTCAAGCATTATTGCATTTGTAGAGATTATTCTTGCACAATGGATAAGAAAAGCTGAGATTTTAGCCTGGGTCAGAAATTCTTATCTTACACATGTTATCTCTAGAAGACTGTTCATTGGTTGTATTGGAACTCATGTACATGGTCCTCAAGTGACATCAATGTTTAGTCAGTGATGTCATCATGTGTTATTGCATCTAAGCGTATTCAGGGACATCTGGAAGCTTATTTTAAATTAAAAGTCAATGGTGAACAAGAAAAAGAATCCATTATTTGTGTAAGGTTAGGATATAAAAATCCTTCCCACAGGATCACTGTTTGACATGGCTCTGCAAGCCTGCTGATGCCAAACGGTATATAATCCTTGGGACAGATTTTTCTATCCCACCCTCACACTCATGGTAGATTCTTATTTTCTCTCCCTATCACTGATTCACAGCTTTAGTATCTGTATTACCTGCTTAGAAGAAGCTTACCCATGAACAGTGTGATACAGGATAACTGATCATAGGGATACTGTGAGGACTAAAAGATTGTTAAAGCAACATTAAAGGGGAAGGCAACCCTAATGATTACTATATTTTATATGAAAGATCTTAATAAAACATTGATTTTGATACCAGTTTCATCTAAATCGGTTGAAAAATGTAGAAGTTGTGGGCGTTTGAATATTTGCAAATGGACTGTAATGGAAGCGGCCATATTGTAGGCTTTAAAAGTGACGTCACACAGCCTAATTAAATATGCATAATCAGAATAAAAGACAAACCAATTGATTACTTGCAATTATCTTTAATGAAACATTTTCCTTTACTTGCAATTATCTTTAATGAAACATTTTCCTTAAGTATAAAGCTGCATATCTGCTGAAACACAGATGCTGTGATAGTATTGATAACTAAAAATAAAGCAGTTGAAAAAATTCTGAAAACTAATTAAATATTCAAATTGGCGGCTAAATGTTGGCCATATTGATTTCTTTAAATGCCCATAACATCCCCATTTTTCAACCGATTTTGATGATACTAGTATCAAAATTCATGGTTCATAGAGCTATTTCTGATAAAACATACTTATTATTAGGGTTGCTGTCCCCTTTAACCCTATGTCAAAATCTGAGCAAAATTTATTGCAAGCGTACATGTATTTGTATTTTAGGTGTGCATCAGTAATGCACAAGTCATTTGTAGTATCTAGCCATTGACATAACGAGTATCTAGCCATTACTAATATCTAGTCCTTGATATAACTAGTATCTTAAGCCCTTATTATATTAAGTATCGAGCATTGATATAACTTGTATCTAGCCCTTATTGTAACCAGTATCTAGCCTGTGATATAACTAGTATCTAGTCTTTGGTATAACTAGTATCTAGCCCTTTACATAACTAGTATCTAGCTCTTGATATAACTAGTATTTAGCCCTTTACATAACAAATATCTAGCCATTGATATAGCCAATATCTAGCCCTTGCTATAACTAGTATGTAGCCTTGATATCACTAGTATCTAGCCCTTGCTATAACTAGTATCTAGCCTGTGATATCACTAGTATCTAGCCCTTGGTTAACTAGTACCTAGCCCTTGATATCACTACTATCTAACCCTTGATATATGGAGTATCTAGCCCTTGACTTAACCAATATCTAGCTCTTGATATAACAAGTATTTAGCCCTTGACATAACAAGTGTCTAGCCATTGATATATCTGGTATCTAACCATTGACATAACTAGTATCTAGCCATTGATATAGCCAGTATTTAGCCCTTGATATAACTAATATCTAGCCCTTGTTATAACTAGTACCTAGCACTTGTTATAACTATGATCTAACCCTTGCTATAACTAGTAATAGCCCTTGACATAACCTGTATCTAGCCCTTGATATAACTTGTATCAAGCCCTTGCTATAACTAGTATCTAGACCTTGATATAACCAGTATTTAGCCATTGATATAACTAGTATCTAGCCCTTGGTATAACATAGATACTGGTTATATCAAGGGCTAGATAATAGTTATAATAAGGGTATAACTAGTATCTAGCCCCCCATTGATATAACTAGTATCACATAACAAGTATCTAGCCCTTGATATAAGGAGTATCTAGTCCTTGATATAACTAGTATCTAGCCCTTATTATATTTAGTATCAAGCCTTGATAAAACTTGTATTTAGCCCTTATTATAACCAGTATCTAGCCCTTGACATAACTAGTATCTAACTCTTGATACAGCTAGTATTGAGCCCTCAATATAACTAGTATCTAGCCCTTATTAACCAGTATCTAGCCCTTAATATATCTAGTATCTAGTCCTTGATATTGCTAGTATCAATCCCTTGACATAGCTAGTATCTAGCCCTTGATATGACTAGTGTCTAGGCCTTGATATAACTAGTATCTAGCCCTTGATATAACTAGTATCTAGCCCTTGACATTACTAGTATCTAGCCCTTGATATCACTTGTATCTAGCCCTTGATAAATGGAGTATAAAGTTCTGTTTTGTTCTGTATCTAGCACTTGACATAACTAGTATCTAACTCTTGATATAGCTAGCATTGAACCCTTGATAACCCTTATTATAACCAGTATCTAGCCCTTAATATAACTAGTCTCTAGCCCTTGACATATATAGTATCTAGCACTTGATATTGCTAGTATCGAGCCCTTGACATAACTAGTATCTAGCCCTTGATATCATTGGTATGTAGCCCTTGATAAATGGAGTACATGTATAAAGTTCTGTTCTGATCTGTATGAACCTGCCAGGTCATCAATGATCCAGTCACTATAATGCATAAGTCGAAAATCAGTGGAATTTGCAGTTTTCAATGAAAATCTATAATGTGAGTATCAGAACCTATGTTTTTGTGGAGATGCAATCAGGCCATGTCAATCTGGTGCCAGCCTCTTGTCTAGGACTTAGCTGGCTTATTGTTTTCCAATCTTAAGACCATCTCAGACAAAATATCCATCAAATTCCAACTTTTCGCAATAATTACTGTATTTATTTAAAAAGATAAAGGGATTCTTCGAACTCAAGACAGATTATGCCAAATTGGTGAGAACAACCTTTAGAAGGTCACAATGTAGTCAACATACCGATATCACAATTCCAAAGTCACAAATGGTTGTTACTAATAATATTTTTTTAACAAATTAACGGTGATATCATCGAGAACTTTCTAATGAGCACCCACAAAATATGTATTTGTGGAAAAATAAGAAAACTAGTAATATGTTTTCAAGCTTCACAGCTACCTTTTAAGGCATACAAAGTAGCAGTAGGCAAAAAGAAAAATGCCTGTGTCTAAAGAAAATAAATATTTTGCAAAAATATGCCCTGGTCCTGTTTTAAAGGTCTTTACATTGCTTTAAAAGTGCACAAAGGGTCAGTAAACATTGACACGATAACCACACCGGATAGGCCGCAATCAAAAACATTAATGTTAGTGATGAACGTAAATCAAAAATTGCTAGAAACAGTGTTTTCAATTGCCTTTTGTCCCCAGTCAGTGAACAAATGGCAACTGAAAACTCTGTTTCTAACTATTTTTGATTTACGTTCATCAATAGCATTATGTTTTTGATTGCGGCCTATCTGGTGTGGTTATCGTGTCAACGTTTGTAACTAGCCATGTGAACAGGATGAATATATTGCTTGTCTTGTGTCTCATTCTCAGATGGGATTACCACAAAGAACCAATTAATGTTTGTCCACATCGAAGCTCTTCCTTGTGAAAATCAGCTTTTTGACACAATGACAGATCTCACATGTGTTTTTATGTTTCCATAACGGTATAGAATCACTGTATTTGTTATTTCTCAACAATAAATATGAGCTTTGAATCGAGAAAACCTGATTTTGTTGCATGCAAACAACTAAGGTACAGATCAGCCTGGATGGTGTGCAGTCTGATTATTCATTAAAGAGGAACACAATATACATTAACAATACACGTTAAATAAGAGTTTTTCAGAGGGGGTGCATTAATGCAAATTTGATTGGACATAAAATAAGATTGTTGCTCTATATTCAGATTTCGATAAAGCCAAGGGAAGTGGTCATTTTGAATTAACTTTTAAAAAATTAAGTCCTATAAAATTACCGGAATTTTCAGAAAGATCACAAGTGATAGGATTTTTGTTTACATTGGTTTAAAGCCATGTCAGTTTCTGCTGCATTGCATAGTTTATGCAACCAAGGGTCTAAATTGTGTTTTAAACCAGGTGGGGGAGATCAAATTGCGATTAATACATTGCATCCTTTTTATGCTCACTCACTGCATTAGCTCACGCAATAGGAATTGTCTCAGTAGATCTCATGATACTCAGACACTTATTCTTTGCAAATTCTATCAGACATGACTACTGGCTGCTCACAGGTAGCTTGTTGTGTAATTACCATTCGATTAATAATTCCATACTGGAGATAAACCTTACAAAGCGCAAGAAGATTTGAGCATGGTTTCGATCAAGTTTAATAACAGTCTTGTCTTATAAAAATGGATTTTGGAAAGACAAAAAGCATGGATAAACTTTTGAGATGTCTCAAAGTGATATTGCGTTTGTACATTGCCATTGGTAAGCATACTCAAAATTCCATGTGGACAGAACCATTGAATAATATACAATTAGCCTGCAATATTACCTCGTGCCGTGTGCTTTGCAACGTCACGTCCAGCAAACATGATGCAATATGTAGTTAGATTGACTCGAGTGGATATGCTTCTGTGCCAATCAGAATATGTTTATTATAGATTATATAATAAACGGGTCTAAAACATGTTTACCATTTGGATTGGTGTCTTTTGTTGATGCAAATGGAAGGTACAGATACTTATCTAGCTTGATCAGAAATACTTGTATTTTATGACCATTAGCATTTTGGCAATTAAAAGGGAACATAATGGGAAAATTTTACTTGTGTGATTCTTTTTTTGTTTGGTATAGTTATTGTGACATCACATACTCAATATATGAGCCATGACATAAGATTTCTAACAATGTGGTATGTGCGACCAGCAAAGCCTCAGATCAGCCTGCACATACGCGCAGTCTGATCATAGCCTTTGCTAGTCGCTTGACTATTCTATGAGTGTTAAGCTACTGACTGAACATCCTTTGGAGTTTCTATGCTTAAAAGGAGGCTGCACAGGCTCGTCTGAGTCTACAATTTTCAAAATGCCACATTGTTGGAAATCACATGCCGCGGCTCATTATTATGTGCCTAGAATCCATTACTTCCCATTTTTCATTTGATTTTGATAGTCTGGTTCAGAAAGGTTTGTATAATAAGACCTTGCATTTCAGATTCACTTCATTCCCCATTACATGGAATGGTCCTAGTATATAATTTAGCTGATATATCCCTTGACGTCTGAAAAGTCAAAAGGTGGCTGTTTTCTTCTCTTTCTGTAAAACTTAGACTTAAGCTATCTCTACTTTGACCAGAAAACCTGGACACAAACATAAAAGTGGCCCCTGAGTTCCGAGGCCATCATGAACAAATGCCGGAGAAAGTAACAATTTGCTTCAGGGCTCTATAGTTGAACATTTTATGTTTGATTTTAGTGTGGCATGGCTTGTTATTCTTCACAGTTTGGCAGGCATAATGCTGATGCTGTATATATTACAGCCCTATTAGCCTGTATGCCTCCATATTGACCTCACTGATTGAGTTTCACTTGTACTTTTAGTTTTTGCTGTGTACTAACTCAATTACCATAGTGCAGGCTGAGTTCACACTTAAGAATAAAACAGAATTAGATATATACATTAAACTTATTTTAAATAGAAGTGCAATTTCACACACAACCTTTGAAATGTAAGATTTTTTAAAATATTATGAAAAATGGAACATTTGCTCCTGAGGAGCAATGTTCCATTTTCCATAATATTTTAAAAACTACTGAAATGTAAAAACCCAATTTTGGAAAATACTTGAAAATTTTAATTATTTATAGAAAATGATGCAATGTTTTAAATATAGCATATGGGTAAATGACTCAATTACCATAGTTGACCTAATTAGTGCAGGCTGTGTTCACACTATATGAACTTATTTAGTGGTGCATTTTCACCATTATTATGGATTCATCCTACAAATAAAGAACCCTGTGGAACCTAAACAGCTGGGTTAATAAAATTGCCCATGCTTCAGGCATTGTTTGAGGTCATAAAGGTAGCATGCTTCATATTGTCAAGTTCAGTGCCAGTCACTTGGTATTATTTGGTGTCAAGGGCCCTGTTTGGTATTGTTTGGGTCAAATACCCTGCTGGTTATGTTAGTGTCACAAAAAGCCACATTTGGTTTGTTAGGGTCTTACAAATTGCTGTGGTTGTAAAATGGTTTGTGGTCTATATGAGTTGCATGCTGTTATTATTTGGGTTAATAAAATTACCAAGCCTGGTATCCCTTAGGGTCATATAATGACAATGACCAAATCTGGCATCCCTTGGGTTCATAAAATTACCAAGTCAGGTATCCCTTGGGGTCATAAAATTACCAAGTAGAGTATCCCTTGGGGTCATATAAGTCTGGTATCAAAAAAATCTGGTATCCCTTGCGTTCATAAAATTACCAAGTCTGGTGTCCCTTGGGATCATAAAAATTACAAAAATCTTATATCCCTAAATTTAGGGTCAGAAAATTATCAAGTCTAGTATCCCTTGGGGTCAGAAAAGTGTCATGCTTGTTTTTGTGGTCAAAATGCTGTAATTAAAACTTAATCTTAAATTGTCCAAATCGTATTTTACCTCCCATTTAGGATCTCCACACAAAAAAGGAATAAAGTTTTGTATTGCTAGGTAATAAATTGATCGAAGTGACCTTATAACACTACAGTTTGTTATGTTACTAATGATGCTATGTTTCGGTAGTATCTTTCACCTGCTACTGATTACAGGCTTGTAGTTGTACAGCTGAAACTTATCTCAACTTGTGTACATTGGGAAGAAAAAAATATCTTACTTATCTTTCAATAAGTATAAGGAGCATTATATGGTATCTGATCACAACCTACTATCTTTGCAATAAAGTCACAAATCTCCTCAAGAAAATAAGATCAAATATAACGAAGCTAAACTCTTACTCCTCAAATTGGAAAGGGACCTGTCCCAACTAAATAAAGAAATCAAAGCAATCGTTTTCAGACTGTCCCTAAAACAGTTGGCGTTACCTTGAAAATCATACTATGGGTACCAAAACCTCATGTCCAATAGTTGTTTTGATATTAAGAACTTATTGCCTTAAATTTTGCAGTTTAATAAAGTGACCTTGAAAACTAACTAGACGGGAGATCACCTTAACCTAATCACATCTTCCTTATGAGGGTAAATCCAGATTTTAATATTGATTTAAATTGTCTCCATCAACTTTAGTGGGTTGGTAATTTGTAAAAGGCAGAGTTAGGGGGAAGATTTGAGCTGTGACATGAGATTTCCAACAATGCATACATGCAGTCTGATCAGAGCCTTTGCCAGTCGCTTGAATATTCTATGATTGTTAAGCTACTGACCTAACATCATTTGGAGTTTCTAAGCTAAACAGGAGGCTGCACAGGCCCGTCTGAGTCTACACATGTCATGGCTCAAATTTATTATTTAAGCCCCTCAGTCAGACCTCAGCTGCTGTCTGTTCTAAGGTGGTGATTCTGTTGTTGTTGTTGTTGTTGTTGCTTGTTATTGCTCCCAAAGTGTATGGGTTTTTGTGTTAGGTCCTTGTTTTTAATGTAGTTCTTAGTGTCCTTGTGAGTTCTACAATCATCTTGCTGAGGAAGAGCGAGCTGGTTGCTTTACTTTGTGTTCTTGCCGTCACGTGGCTGTCTGTGTTCTGTCTCTCTTCCTTGTGGTATGTGATTGTGGCATTTCCTGGTCATACTCACTTGGGGTCTTTTACATTCCAATATAATTATTTTAGCACTCTCGACATAAACTTTGATCAAGTAATGTTGTTGATGTTTTTCTGGAAGAACTTCTGCTTCTAGTCGCCTTTGTGACTGTCTTGGCTTGAAAAGATCTCCCCTCCCAAATTCAGTCTGTCCTGATATTGAAACAGTTTACAGTATACTTAAGGAATAAAGAAATGGAACAAACACTTCGAGTCATTGTAAGCATACACTTTGATGCAATTTTTAGTACAAATGATATTTATCCATAGGAGCAGTATGTGTCCGTCAAATTACAGCAGGTTCAACGTAATTATCGATTACGTAATCATTTTGGTATGCCTGTAACCAGCCTGACCCCCGTCGTAAACTGCTGAAACAGGGTCAATAAAAGCAAAGTTTGGATCAATCATCGGTTTATTGTTTTAAAAAGTCTTGGCATAGATTGCGGATCAAGGAAATGATCAAATGGCGACGTTTATGTACGATTCTGAAACGGCTTAACGTCATTAACGTCAACTCTGAATACTGTGTGAAACGTGTAAACTTTATTTTCTGCTTGAGATTTATTTATTACAAGGACTTCTTTTCATGAATTATGACTTGAGCTCTTCAGACTTCAAAAAACCTCAATTCTGACGTCAAAATTCGATATCCTACGTTTTAAGGGTTTCCATGATGTTTGTGTGTTTTTCTAATGATAAAATGGTCCAATGACAAAGCTTTGGTTACAGTTAACAAGTTTGGTGACCACTCTTGGCATGTAATCGGAAGTTTTCTCTTGCATTATGCTGTGTTTTGTTTGGCTAACGTCAATATAAACACCTTACCAGCGTATTTCTTTGGTAAATGAAAAATAAATTTTTCCCAAGAAAGCATGGTTTGATTTCTCTAGATTTATCTTATCCCGTATATTCACCAGCGACCCAAACCTGGAGGCTCTAAGTGACGTTTATCGTTTATTCACTACCATTGTGTAGCTTGCCATTCACGTAGCGTGTTTTGATGCAATACTTGACTGCATTACGAATATGATTGGACGTTTGTTTAATTTGCACATTGTCAAGTCGACGCCAAATAATCAAACATGGAAAAGACGGGGTTTCTTGATCTTTATTCCGACGTTAACGTCACATTTTACGTTTTCATATGTTTTCATCTTGTAGAATAAAATGTAGCGTTAAAATGACGTTTTTGGTATTTCATCACATGCTTTAAATACTCAATAAGACATTTTCAAAAGAGATTTCGCCAAACCGTCATTTAAACACGCAAAAATTATATTTGCGTTTCTTTATTCCTTAAGTATATATTAGCTTACATGGAACATAAGTGATTACTTACATGTAATTGATTTTTCATGATCAAAGTTCAGAGGTTCACAAAATGACAAGAGTTTTATTAGCCTGGATGATTAAGGAAGCATTTATCAAATTAGATTCTCATGCTTAAAGAAGTACCAATCATCAGTTCCATTGACAACAAATTTGCCAGGCAGCTCTTCTGCTATCATTTGGTCTGTAAACTGTTTCTG
The DNA here is from genome assembly GCA_964019695.1 of Loripinus fragilis. Classification (NCBI taxonomy): domain Eukaryota; kingdom Metazoa; phylum Mollusca; class Bivalvia; order Lucinida; family Lucinidae; genus Loripinus; species Loripinus fragilis. The sequence continues at coordinate 40,162,175 of OZ026528.1, forward strand.
TCTTTGATGCATGAGAGCAGTAAAGGCACTGTTGAAACTGTGAAGATGTGTCTATGCTAGTTAACATTCTTCTTCAATCTGGTCAGAGGTTTATGCCCACCAATCAAATGATCAGATGATCTTTAGCAGCTTGCATGGCTACTTTTGCCAATGCAAACAGTTTGGACCCAGATCTGCATCAAAACTGTTTTAACAATGATACATGTATTCTTGAAATATTAAAAAAATAAATGAAATAAATCTGCAGACCTCAAAAAATCAGAAAATTACCCCGCTTGCAAAAGGTTATCATTTCTTGTGACCCTATATAACATCAACCTCAGGCTGCAACAAATGCTAAACAACTCAAACCCACAGTTGAATCCAAGTACATTTGGTGAGACTTAAGGCTTGGAAACATATTGGTAGACAAATCATTTTATCTGTTCCCAAAAAGCTTACTTTGCTTGTCTCTATTTTTCCAGTATAAACCACCTATAAACCAGAGGACCATGAGGTCCTACTGATCACAAGGTGCCATCATAATATACATTGGTGGCCTGACTAGGCAAATTCACTAAAAAAATGTACATCTTATCCATTGATTTTACTTTGTTAATTTGAAAAGTAATTCTGTTGAAAGCGTGGCCGTGTTATCTTCTGTCACTTCAAAAGATCTGATTTCTTGTGGATTAAAGAACAATCTCAGAGATCAAGGAGATTTTAACCTAGCATGTAGAATTAGCAGTGAAAATAGTGTTTCTATTTTGTTGTTGTCTCATGGGACCCCACTCAATGCTATTTCTGTCAACAGAACCCAGCAACATCATTTTAAATGTTGCTTTTGCTGGTATTTCTTTTACAAGTAACAATATAATTGTCCCCTACAGGCATAGCATCACAATTTTTGTCAGACCCCCAAAATGAAATGTGCATAATCTTCATGCATTTAAAATTGTGAAGTTTCATGAAACTGGAATGAATAATTTCTAAGTTATCATAGGAGCAATGTTGGGGGGGACAGATGGTCGGTCATTCTATAGCCTCTTAGAGCTAGCTGTTTTGGGGAGAAATTAAATCTCTGTTCTTGCATAATACGGTACCGATGTGCAGAGCTGTTTGAAGCCATTAATTTGTCAAATGAATGAAAATCCTTATGTTCAAATCATGAGATTCACATATGCTGTTTGAGCATGAGTTTTAACCTGACAATACTTTAAATTGAGCCTCCGAGTTGTTTGCATGACATTATACAAAAAGTGTTGCGGCCCAGACTGATCATTCCGCCAATGCTTTTGTTTGCAAAAATATTTTGCGTGGTTATAATGTTGTGACAAAGTTATTGCATTCGACAGTTTACAGCCGATGCCATTTTGTTTGGAGAAATTTTCAAAGCGATTAAAATTTGATTGTTTGTTTTTGATTCTTTACTTCCCAGTCAACAATTTTTCAGTCATGAGGGGACAGGTCATCCTGGGTTTAACCAGTATTATAAGCAGAGGGCATAGTGTCTTGCTCAAGGACACAGTGTACTTGAACCTGCAACCCCTCGATCTTAAGTCAAGCACTCTACCACCGAGCCAACATGCTCCTCAAAAGAAATTGTTGGTATTCGATCACACATGTTTTTCCATTCCATAAACATTTGCCAGGTCCCAAGGAGGCTGTTTGAGCACGAGTTCAGACCCGGCAAATGTTAATGCATGATAAAATACGTGTGATCTCTACAAGAGAATATAGCTTGGCTACTGCTTGGGCATTATCACTTATTTCCAATCTTTATAACCTTGCATATCATCAAAAAATTGTGCTCATTTCTATCTACAGCAAGAATCTCTTAGATACACTAAAAATCTCATTCACCATCGCGTCAGTGATAGTGATATACGTTAGTAATCTTCCAGTGGGCACGTGTTCGATTCGGGCCTGTTCCATTAGCAAGTTGCGGAAATGGATTGGGTGTTAACTCCCCAGCAGCAGTGTCTTTTACTGTTCTTTCTCAAACTCCCCGTCAACCAAGCTACTTCCAAAATTCCACCATTGCGTGAGCAATGTTGACCTATTTTGGATACCGTTTGCTTCTAAAAGCAAGAAGGCCTAATAGAGACCTTACCACTGAGCTAGAATCTGGATCAAACATGGACCCTTCAGATATTCTAGACAAAGTGTGACGAAATAACTAGATGTAGATGGTTCAGTTTCAATATGCCCCCTAGGTATTATGTCCATTGACTTCGATTGAGGAATACGGTTGAATGACCTCAAACATACTGCTGGGGAAGGGGGTTAAGTCTACCACTATTCAGTGTGTTCAGGAGTAGAGTCTACTGGACTATGCATATTTCCTGTTTTTGTTTGTTTGATTTGATTCTTTACATCCCATCATTAATATTTCAGTTATGTAAGGACGGGTCTTCCTGGGTTGAACCAGTACTAAGCTAGGATAAATGTGTCTTGCTCAATGACCACAATGCAGTGACGCCCTTGAGGCTGGAACCCCCGGCCTCTCGTCTCAAGTCAAGTTTTCTACCACCGCACTCTTACATATTTCCTGTGTTTTATTTGGGTCCAATGAATCACCTAACTAAAACAAAAAAATACTCAGCGCATGAAGCACATGAAACACTGAAAAGAGTGGCTTCAGCAAATGCAATATTAAAGCACTATAGAAGTTCTTCTTTAATAACTGTAAAACGCCTAGCCTGGGTCCAGTTGTCAATATTTTGGCAATATTTTCTAATGCTAATATTCTAAAAAACATTAAGAGAATAAAAATATACCACATCAAAGGTATCGGTTGTCCGTTATTGATTTCGATTAATATTGACGCCTGGGGACATCGGTGGTATTTCCCTTTGATAATCCGATAAGCCGATTAATCTAATTATATCCTGCTGCTTTAGTGTGACGTAATAAAGATGATAACGAGACACCATCCGATAATGAGGATGCCATTATCATACAGCTGATCATGGAAACTCCGCGAAAAAAACGTGAATAAAGATGGAATTTGTTTACTTGGTTCGAGACCGATTGATCCAAACAAATAGCCTGGGTTCCAGTCTGATCATTTTTTCTTCTTTTTTATTTTTCCGTTTTTTGGTTCGAAATCAATAATGGACAACCGATACCTTTGATGTGGTATATTTTTATTCTCTTATTTTTTTTTTTAGAATATTAGCATTAGAAAATATTGCCAAAATATTGACGACTGGACCCAGGCTACCAAACAAAGGACACAGAGTTGAAGCTGATGTGTCAAAAATATAGCGAAAATTCAAAGGAGATGACGTTTTTCTCGGATGTGTTGTGTTTATCTCGACCGTGTCTCGAAGCTATATACACAATATACAATGTGTATTTTCGTTCGAGCCCGTAATTAAATGCGTGTCTCGCAAAGGCAAAAGACAACTACTTAACAAAAACACCAAAGTCGGACAACGCTGTTTCAATTTAAATCATCGTTCACAAAGTGTATTTGATGATAGGACAGAGTGGTAATGTTTGCCTTTCTATCTATCTTTTCACTGGGATTCCTGTTACTATTTATAGCACAATAGAGTTATCCAAAACGTTATCGTTCTTGGCATTACCCCTCAAAATTTGAGGAAAAATCCAGGTGGCGCTGTCGATTGAAATCGAAGTTCCCCAGGCTGTCATTTTTGACCAAGGAACGGAAAAATAAAAAAGAAGAAAAAATGATCAGACTGGAATCCAGGCTATAAAACGCCATGCGATGGTTCTAAGCTTTTTTAAAAGCTAACCTTGTGACATAATAACATTGATTTCTCCCTACCAGAGAAATAGGGATGATTTCTGTGGGAATCTTTATGGCCTTGCAGATGAATAAACATGGACAACCAAATTGGATTTTTGAGGCAATATGGTCACTGAATAGGTACTGCAGAAAACATACATTAGCCAAACTTGATTTACAGGGGTAATTTGCAGAGGAAATAATTGGAAGACAAACTCATTTACATCAGTTCTTAACTTAATGGTACACAAGTCTGGAACATGAAAAAATACTTTCTAGCCAATGGAGCGCCATCTTGAGAAAATGAGCCCTCCATGCAGTAAAAGATGTATGAATTGCTCCGATCAGCCTGATCTGTAGACAGACTCAGCTGTCCTTATGAGTCCCACTGTTTATTTACTGCTGACATTATTGGCTGGCCAGTCTGATGAAGATGGCTGCTGAATTTTTCTCTGTAGCAACAGATTAATTCTTACTTATATGAAAACGGTGTGGAATCAGATCAGACTGCTCCACATGGAACAGTTGGACCACCATCTGACAATCCACACTATTAGCTATAGAGACTTCCATAATTGATGTAAATGGCAGTGAAAGCTTTAATGACAACCCCTAGAGATGAAAACTTACCAACATTACCACTCATGGCACAAAAAATTTTCAAGGATGTCCAGGGAAATGATTACTTGTACCATATGGAATTCTCTGAAACATGCCATTCCATATATTGAAGGGAGTATAATGTTCATTTGAGTACAATGTTTATGTTCTTCAAGCTAAATCAAGGATGTGGGACAAAAGTATGCTTTCTCAAACAGAAGATATCCTCCATTCTCCCATTTGCATTCAGCAGTTGATTTCTTTTTCATATGAAGAAGCAAATCTCAAACTTGCCTTATCAGAAACTACCCTTTTCCACTTATATAAAAAGCATGCTCCAATAAGTGCAATTTTGAGTTGTTATAAAACTATCATTGGTTTTTAAAGTTTTTACCACCCTTACCAACTTTAGCATGAAAGATCTCGTGATGAGCAAGGTCTGCAATGATGTAGGTGGTATAAAATAGTTATCTCCACATACAGGCCGACAACCCATGGAAAAACTATAACATATCTTAATTCAAAGTCACTCAACATTTAAAAGACATCTAACACGGAAATGGCCACATGCAGGTGGCACATAGCATAAGAATTTCAATTAACATGGTGTATACATAACTTACATCACAATAATTACAACTGTCATAACATTTATTGAGATCCCCTAATCTGATTGGTCAAGAACGGTCATCTGATCGCATTGACCTGTATTTCATTTTTCAATGAACCCAGTCCGTATTCATGATCCAAGGGCCATCCCCGACAGAACTACTTTTGTGATACAATGCAATTTGCTTCTGTGAAGAGAAATGGACAGCCTGCAACTACTGACAGTTTACCTTACACTTACACCTTTATTTTCAGGTAGAAAAGCAAAAATTAACTTACATACTACGCCTAAATTAACAGTAGTCATGCCGATCAGCTGTCTGCTACGACCCATTCAGTTTCCCAGCCCGCAAAATGATGCGATCATCCCGGGGCGATCACCTCGCACCTGTGCTTGTTTTGTATGTTTTCAGTCAAGGCTCGCAATAAAATCGTTTCTTGAACTTACTGACTGTTGCTTGGTTTATCCAACAAGTTTTGCAATTCATCTTTGCTTTCTTCAATCACTCAATAAAGATAGCACAATTTCTTTTTGCTGTGGTCATTTCTTTTCCTTTCCAAGCCATTTCGACAGATGATGCTTTCGTCACCAAAGTAAACCAATGACGTCATATCCGATGACCTAACTATCGTACACATTCTAATGAACACCCATGTTGTCACTCTGTTAAAACGAGATTTTTGTCTCTAAAATGTAGTTGTTTATTTTCAATTGGAGAACGACCGCCATTTTGATATTTAACCGTCGTAACGTCTACATACGCACGTCATAGTCTAAATGCGCGAAACGAACTATTAGCTGGAAACATATTTTTTAAGAAAACATAATTATAAATACTGAATAAGAAGGAATAAAGAAGAATTTGTAATTATAAGAATTGAAATTTATTTTTCTGCGTTTCACTGAGGTATGAAATGTCATTTAAATTACATCTAATTTTAGCATGAAAACCTTCACTTTTCATGCAAATTAGATGTAATTTTCCCGATATTTCATACCTCAGTGAAACGCAGAAAAATAACTTTCAATTCTTAAATAACTGTGAAGTTCAGGTTCTTTCATTCCACCAGTTTTTGTAAATTGTTATACATCAGTGTCTATAGTTATATGCCAACAATAAGCATGTGCAGTAGATATTGCCAATTGTCTATTTCTTGCTTTCACATTCGTTCAAATGTGCACTATAATCGTTGAAGACTACCAATTTGAAAAAAAACTGAACTGCATTGCGTGGTTAGTGGGTAGAACCACAGTGTATTTTTGTGTGACATGGCTAAATTGGGAGGCTGGGACAGAAACAAAATGAAGTCATTTCTCTTTATTGATTACACATCAGCTCTTGTAGACAAATTTTCACACTCAAAAGAACCTTTTTGTCTTTTTGTCTCTACTATAAGTTTATAGAGACATACAGGCAGTTCACTAATGAGTGCAGGCCACACAACTCATTTGTTATCTAAATCACATCTATGGACTTTGCTAGCTTTGGACTCTAATCCTTCTTTATGTAATTGACTGGGTACATTTCGCTGGCATTTCCAGGGAAAGCACAGCAGCCTCTTCCAAATTTACTGACTTTTTTTTTTCAAATCAGGCAAACACACAACTTGTTTTTCAAGCTATCATGCATGGTTCCAGAGGGGTGGACAGGAGGTCAGGACCACCCCCCTGAAAAATCATGAAAATATAGATTTTCTTAGCAATACATGTCCAGATCCACTGAAAAATCACAAAGCTATCAAATCAGCATTCAATGTTGGGCCAAAATCGGCATGCCAGCAAAACACCATTAAATGGTGTTTCGCTGGAGGGCCGATGATGGCCAGCTTATACTGGTATTTGGATCCTTCCTCCCCTCATCAGCTAAAAAACGTTGTCTAAGTTGGACCCATCTGACAAAACTTTCTGGATGGGCGCATGGCTATGCATGACAAACAGTAAATATATACATGATTTCCAGTTTCCCTACCCTAAATAGTCTACTCTAATCAAATCATAATATTTGGATCCAAATTAACCCATACAACTAACTCAAATGCTCTGGGTCCATATTGTTAGCAATTTAGGCTACCTAAGTATATAAGCATGACAAAAGTTGTGAATGACGGGAAAAGGGTTAAAAGCTACTTTGCTTATTGAGTTCTTTCATATGTTGTTAGTTTACCTGTGTTGTTGTGTCTTGTCCTTTTGGTGCCATGCCTTGGTTTGTGTCACATTTCCAGCTCATATTTACAGGGCAATTTAAGAATGACTAAAAGAAGGGATTCTACATACATTGATTTAATTAACTTTGCGAAATATTCTTCCAAAATTTTATCCCTACATACCCTAATATGAAACTGAAACCATACATTTTTTGTTTTAGCCTTATCAAATAATTCCTGTTTTGAATCCCAACAATATCTTCTTCTAAAGAAACAAGATAATCTGCTTTGCATTAGAAAAAAACCTACTCAACAAAACAAGGAATTAATGATAGCAGACCTCAGGGAAATGTCCCTGCCAAATTGCAATGAAATCTGTCTGGTCATTCATAGCCTCTGCATAACAAGATTTAGGTTTCAGACATACACCATTTATTCCAATATCATTCTTTACTCTTTAAATGATGGGTCGATTTGCATGCTTTTTGTCATCTGTTGATTTTTTTTTTAAATTTAGCTTTTCTAAAAAATCTTTCAGGAAAACCACCAAAGTTTCTGAATGGGGTCCAAACTTCTCTTAAAGCGCCAATCAAAATTGCAGCAGATGACAAATTCTGCGACATCTTTCCCAATTTTCAAAAAAAAAATAAGGTACGATATTTCATGAGAATCGTCTGCCAGCAGACGATTCTCATGAAATATCATGCCTTATTTGTTATTTTTGAAAAAGTGGCAAAATTTGAAATTGTCGTCTGCTGCAAATTGTATCTTTTAATCTAATCCTTTTACATTCTGTAACTTGTATATATTTGTATTTGTATCTTACCAAGTTGAAATAAAATATATGTTTAAACTAAATTGTAGGTGGTGCTTTAAGGATTATCTAGGGCACTAGGAGGCAAAGAGGTAACCTTCTTGCAACAACACACATGCAGCACAATTGCATGGTTTCAGTTTTACGAGCCATCTCTGCCAAATTGGTAAATGGTTTACATTCATATATCAAGGCCTGGCTGAGAAGCGAAAAATCTGCTTCAAATTATACTAGTGATGCTTTAAGCTTTAACAAGAAGTAGGTACCTACTTTTTTCAGAGATGATCTGATTAAGTGTTTCTCAGAATCAATCGTAAGCTTTAAGGATTTATGCAGGAGCAATTTCCTCTCCCTGGTGACAAGAATTAGGCAATGATTGGAATGACAAAACATTCCGTCTCTTGCTTTGGGAATATTGAGCAAGTTGACATGAAGAGAAAGAAAGATCCGGTTTATACTCATAAACACATTCAATGCTTTGATAATACAAACAGACAACAATTTTGTAACCGGACAGACTATTTTATAAAAAGTGGATTATAAGTACCTATCATGAGTGTGAGGATGGGATAGAAAAATCCCTCCTTTGGTATCACAAGGCTTGCCTAGCCAACCATGAGCAGTTGGTCTCAGTGATAAAGTCCATGCGGGGATCCAGAGGGGGATAGGGCGTCTGGACCCCCCTCCCCCCTCCCCTGAAAAATCACAAAAATAAAGGGTTTTCTAGCAATACAGGCCCAAGTCCCCTGAAAAATCACAAAGCTACCAAGCCAGCATTCAATGTTGAGCCTGATCATCATCGGCATGCCAGCAAAACCCCATTTAAATCGCGTTTCGCTGTCGGGATGATGACCCACTTAAAGAGGTATTTAGATCCTCACCTCACTCCCCCCCCCCCCCCCCCCCCAAAAAAAAACCCCTGTCAAACTCAGACGGCCTCTGACAAAACTTTCTGGATCCACGCATGAAGTCCATGACTTGAGAATGAAGTTGCTAGTTAGAGCTTCATTGGGGCATAAGACACAGTGTTGTGTCCTTGCGCAAGATATCTTATCCTCTGTTTAGTACTGCTTCAAACCAGGAAACTTGTAAAAATTGTAAAGTAACAAAGAGCTGAATCAACTGCATTGTAGAAATGAAATTGTATAAGCTGGGCTTCATAATTGGGACCATGTTTTCTTTAGTGTGGAATGTCCAGTCGACTCAAGTGGATCCGGAGTAGAATGTGAGTTGAGTTGAGTGAGTGGAGTATTGAAGTGGACTCAAAAAGTCCCAATAGAACATCACTTCAGTATAGTGTTTGTCTGTCTACAGTGTCTACTATCTTTTTACATCATTCATGTCTGAGTGGTCTCCATGGCCCTTTAAGACTTACTTCAAAGAAAGTATGTCACAACATTCATCCATTTTCAGATGGAAACAATAATATGCAAGAAGTAACAGAGAAACACAGATTGCTAGCCTGACAATGTATTTATCAACTTCAGTCAGAAACAAATCAGAGACATAGAGCCAATTATTCATTTATCAGGCGTTCACAGCCATGCCTAATGACCCGTGTCTCCTGGGCATTGGCTAAAAGAATTCTGATAACCTTTTATCAAGTGCCCCAGCCATAAATATGACATTTTTAATGCATAAAAATTGTGATATACACTGAAGGACTTTGAAAACCCAAAAAATGGAATTCATAAAATTTACTAATATGTAATATCTCAGAAAAACAATTGAAGGATATCAGAATTCTTTTGACTATATAACATTTGAGAAAATAAATTCCAACCAAAATATTTTCGTATCTTATAGAACTACCAATATGCAATTCAGCAAAATACAAAATAAAATTTACGGGCCATTGGTTACGATACAGTACCACACCAAATGTACCAACCCTCTTTACACAAAGTTCACATGCAAAAAATTTAGCATTAATTTTTTTTTGCTGCAACCTTTACCTGGTCATTGCTTATGTTCTAATTCTGACCATAGACAAGTGTTTGCTACCATTTATCAGTAATTGCACCTAATAATGTGACAACTTCTTCAACAAAAATGTACAGATATGGCAAACCCCCGCCAATATGACAACAAATTGGAAGTAAAACACTGTCAACAACTACAAAAGTAGGTGTCATACTTTTGACTGAGAGCCAGCAATGATTTTGGCACCAGTCATTATGGAATACAAACGATGAAAATGGGTTTCAACCATTTTTTAATGTTTGTGACTTTTCAGTATAGAGGGTTGCGCCATTTGGACATGTACTGTACTTAAATCACTGAATTGTGACTTAAATCAAACATTCATTTTGATTGCAGATATCTGGAACTATGAAATGCATGCATAACTAATTTAGTTTTTATTGCATTGTATGTTGGAGATGGAACTGAATCTAAATATCCTTCAATTGTTTTTGAGTATCAATTTTATTGAGATTTGGAAACAATGAACATCAATATGTTAGCTAAACATGTTTTAAATTGCATACCAAAATATATGATAATGTTAGAGCAACCGTCTATCAAATAGCAATACCCTTCGATTCTGAAGTTGCAATTTGAAAGTCGTCTATAATCTAAAAGTGAGTTAAAGTTATGTATTAAAATATTTTTATTAAAAATCTGGAATAAATTACCCTCGGTAAATTACCCTACTATTTGTCTGGCACTGACGGTAGCCAGTTTGAATGGATATCGTCGATGCAAATATCGCCAATGCAATCGACGTAAATTACTGTCTTCACGTTGGGTTGTAATTCTTGGTTGAGCAGGCTTGTGTCAACCTTTATTTGTCCAAGTAGCCTGATAACGATCTCTGAGTCGCTGTATAGTAGATGGTAGCAATGATTATATCGGGTGACGTCAGAAACTCGCATCCTGGCTATTAAAGTAACATTCCAATTGCTTTTGATTTTTGTTTGATTTGTTTCTTTACGTACCATCAACTATCTTTCACTTATATAGGGACGGTTCTTCCTGGGTTGAACCAGTACTAAGCTAGGATAAATGTGTCTTGCTCAAGGACCACAGCGCAGTGACGCCGGTGAGGCTCAAACCCGCGGCCCATTCGGTCTCGAGTCAAGCACTCTACCACTGAGCCACTGCTCTCCCAACATTCCAATTGCGACATATCATTCACATTTGAACAAACGTGGCATGATAAATAAAGGTATAAGCCTAACTAAAGCTACAGTGTTTTTTTATACATGTTACTTAGAAGCTACATATGAACTAATAAATTATTTTTATTCATTAATTCGTGGGGACGCCACGTGCAAAACATAGTAAACCAGGGATGTGTAGCTGGCGGTGGCCAGTGTCTGTAAAAACGCCGGTATTAGAAGGAAGAAGCAGAGTGTCGATTCCAACTAATTTTACTAAAAATGTTCTGGGTGCAAAAAATAATAATTTTCATTTTTTGCATTTTTAAAGTCCTTCAGTGTACTTGTCTCATATCTCTGTTTATCATATGACGTTACTGTTATTCAGTGGATAACGTCACGTCATAAATTATGTTATGACTACATGTTATATAACACTTTTGGCGGGAACAAGTAACGTCATGACGATGTCAGTTACAACAATGCAAATTTTTTATTGAAATGAACAAACTCTGGGGGCCATTATAAATCATATTTAAAAGGTCATATGATGAACAGAACTTACTCTTAGAACTTACGCTTACTCTCGCCAAGGCTTGTTTAATAAATACCTTTTAAAAATCAGCCCGGTAGCGAAATGCTATTTAAATGGGGTTTCGCTGGCCTGACGATGATGGCTCAATATTGAATGCTGAAACACCCCAAAGGAAGTTGGTGGTGGTGATTTGGACCGCCTGAGTTATAAGCTCAGGTGTTTAGAGTGCCTGGCCAGTGTTCCAAGGGCTGTGAGCTCAAGCAGCAACATCTGTTTGTCTGTCACAAAACATGACTTGCTCAGAATAACAATTTTATATAAGCTAGACGTAGACCCAGTTTCTTGTGAAAGGTTATATATAACGTTTATTATCAGACCAGCCATTACAGAATACTGCATCATTAGACTATCCTTTTAAGTACTTTTAGACACCTATTTTCTATACAGTAGCCTTATCTGGTAGAGTCTGTCTTTTGTGTAATAAACAATCCAAGCTGTAATGACATTCAGTCATGCAATGGGATAAGTAAGTACTCATTAACAGGAAGTGCTAGATTTATAATGCTAGCTGGAATAATAGAATGGGTGTCTCTGAAAGGAATCATCATGCTGACATATTTCATCAATTTTGGGAAAATAGTGGTTGCAGCATTCCAATTGCTAAGGATGACTTAGGCCAAAAATAAAAAGATGTTTGTTTGATCTCGCCCGACCGACTGGCAAAAATCGGGCCGACCCAGAAAATTTTATTGCCGGTTTTCGTCCATTTTTTTTTTGCACTCAAATTTTTTTTTCGTTTCGTCCGAAAAATAACAAATCCAATCCGTAATTTTAATTAAACCATAGCGCATGGCTCCCGGTTTTTAATATCACTGCATCGAAAAAATCAATATGACAATGTGAAGCCGACAACCGCAGATTCAAAAATGGCGGCGCTGTACGATGAGTGAAAACTGATTGCGAAAAGTAAAGAAATTTGTGACAAATTAAGCGTTCTTGTAACGTTTACATGCAATAGGGCACGATGGATTTTCATTTCAATAAAATTCAGTCCAACGTCGGCTGATGGCGTGGGAAGAATAATTACAAATGACTGTTTTTCTTGCTGACATCGAGACTCAAGCCAACCAACAGCATAAGAATTACGGAAATTCGGAATGATTAAAGCTACTTCTTGTGGTACTGGCACGATTGAATTCGATCATTACGACTTTGTTTGACTCTATTGAATCCTTGGTTATTTACTGTCCCATTAACATTCTATCTGGTCCTGCAAGTTTAATTTATAATTTCTTAATGAATGACAATGCAAGCCTGTTTGAAAAATTAGAAATCCAATAAATGTCAACCTGATGCCATGCTCAGGACAGGCTCTGCGCATAAATTCATAAATAGATGACTATTTCAGGCCCTATTTCCCTGGTGATGAAGCAGGTATTTTCTTTCTAAAGTTTCAAATTTAATCTATCCATATAGCAGTACAAGAAAGATTTCTTTAATATAGTAGGGGAAATCTATCCAAACTTACCAGTTTTTCTGTACACAGCACTTTTTACAGGCCCTCAAATATCTGAAAGTGCTCTGGCTAGGGAAACCTATGCACATTTTTTTAAATCAAGAAACTGCCCACCACTAAACAAGCCCTCTCCTCCCCATGAAGAAAGCAATAGTGACGGGATGTAGGCCTTCAGCTTTGGCGTTGCTGAGATTTTTGCAAAAGTATAGAGTTAGATTTTCAACATCTGTTTTTATCCCGGATGCACATCAAAATGAGCCACAGAACAATAACAGAAACCAAGACGTCAGGAGGACAAATAAAGTAAAGCAACCAGCTCTCTCTTCCCCATCAAGATGAATGCAAATTTTGTTAGAATGCTGCTTTGTCAGTTTGATCAGATTAAACAAATGTTTTGCATGATCAAAAGGATTGTCTTAATAAGACTGTTCAGCATATGTTTTGGGTATCAAAAGGACCATCTCATTGAGACGGCTCTTTTGAGTACCTACAGCAGTGAACCTGTTTTAGTAGAAAAATATTAAAGATAATTCTTAATTATGTATTCTCATCTAGAGGCCTGGATGTGGCTATTTACGTTTTAATAATATAAAGGTAAACAAAGTTTATTCCATTTTTTTACATTTGTTGAACTAAAATAGTTTTAATGATGTTTAAGATACATTATATTGGTTTTGATATTATATTCTTATTTACTGGCTTATATCTTCTCCATTTTGAACAGTCTAGCTGTCATCAATCATGATCAGATATAGACATGTATAGTTCTACCTCTATAACAGAGCATTTAGAATTATTTCGTTTCACACTAAGTTTCTGTAAAGAAAAAAAAAAAAAAAAAAGCCTACCTACCTACCCAAAGTTTCTAGACTTGGTAGGGAGAGGTCAAACAAACATTTTTTTAAATGCGGCCTTAGTTTCATTTTTTCCCTGCTATTCTGGCATGTTGGGAAACCCTTTCAATAATCCAGTTTTATTGAATGGTCCTCATCTGAATACAGATGGAATTTCTGAAAGAGCTCTTTTTTGTTGTTGACAGTTCTTGAAAAAGTCCATTTAAAAAAATTCTGCAATTAAAAAGCAATCAAAATTACCCAGCATGCAAAGATTTTATTCTCAGCAGTCTCTGTTTAGATCTTTATGGTTTCCCTTGGCGGATGTTTCAGGATATAAGACAGCAAAATCACTCAGACAGATTTGAGCAATATTTCAAGATTTATCTAAATGGCAATTCCAGGGATATTTGAGGATATTTGAAACAAAGTACATAATCAGGATATAAAGCTAGGCTAGCTGATAACTAGAGTTTCTTCCTCTTGGTAACTAGAGTTTCTTCTTCTTGGTAACTAGAGTTTCTTCCTCTTAGTACCAAGGCCAAATAAAAAAATACCTGTGTTTAGGGTAACCCCACCCTACCTAAATTTAATGGTGAAACTTAAATTTTTTGTCCAAGTTTTTTTTTGAAAAAAAAAAATTATCTATAATTTTATGCATTTTGAAAGGGGAAATGCCTTTCAAAATGCATAAAACCATTATTTTTTTTACAGAAAAAAAAATAATTAAATTATTTTTTTTTTGCATTTCGGTTGCATTATGATCATTCATATAATTTTTTATTCGTGCAAAAATATTTTATTTCATATAGTTTGATATTTGGCATTTTTTCAAGAATTTAAGAATTTGTAGCGCCAAGTTTGGGAATAGTAAGTCGGTATGGGCCCATATAATAGGCTGAATGCGTTATCTTGACAATGGGGTGCGAAAAAACGACAAAAGATGCCATTAAATTTTCTTATCATTTTTTATTATCGGATGCTCAACCAGATTTTTCCGGGACTTTCCACCAAGATTTTTCGCATATTGCACAAGCTCGATGAAAATAACCATCTGAATTCCAGTTACCGATCTCAGTCTTGATCAGGCCTGTATGTATCACCTTCGAGCACATCATAAAATTTAATACACAGCCCAAAACAACACAAATTTCTACACATTTATATCTGCTTCTGGTATACCATCCTCACGCAATAAGTAAATCTGACAAAAGGAGAAAATTCTCTGACCTCCTATTTACACCATGCACGTAGGGACCCGTAAGAGGTTGCATGACATTCCCCGATTTTTTATTCTCTTTCTATGACAAGAAATATTAATTATAATATACAGAACATGCAACATTATTTTACCTTTTTAGCTCCTCGAACTCTCAACCGGAAGACACTCGAATTGTTTTTCTCGCTCAACCAGCGGTTGAGCATCTGACCGTTTGGTAGGCATGTAAAAGGCTAAATAATAAAATCGGGTAAACTGGTACACATACACAAAATGGCTTACTGTGGAATATCTGAGGTCTACGAGTCAATTTCAATGCATTACAAAGGATTCTTGTACTTCTATCTTGCTGCTCTTCAATATTTTTTTCCTTCCATGATGACAACAGCATGGAGATAATTTCACCAGGAGGTCTTAATAAACACATTAAATCTTGACAACAACCAGCGGATCACTTCTTCTAAGAAACCCTCAGTGGAATAAATCTGATTATAGAACTCTTACAGCACTAATGAAATATGCAGTATGAGAAACAGTTTATGATGAAAGTCTCAGCAGTATTGTTGACATATAGAATGTTGCCTGACAATGACCCAGTGCCTGCTGAGGTGCATGAGGGCCCAATCTAACAGAGTATATGATCCAACAGAGAGTAGTGAATGCAATGACAATATGCAGTATGAGAAACAGTTTATGATGAAAGTCTCAGCAGTATTGTTGACATATAGAATGTTGCCTGACAATGACCCAGTGCCTGCTGAGGTGCATGAGGGCCCAATCTAACAGAGTATATGATCCAACAGAGAGTAGTGAATGCAATGACAATATGCAGTATGAGAAACAGTTTATGATGAAAGTCTCAGCAGTATTGTTGACATATAGAATATTGCCTGACAATGACCCAGTGCCTGCTGAGGTGCATGAGGGCCCAATCTAACAGAGTATATGATCCAACAGAGAGTAGTGAATGCAATGACAATATGCAGTATGAGAAACAGTTTATGATGAAAGTCTCAGCAGTATTGTTGACATATAGAATGTTGCCTGACAATGACCCAGTGCCTGCTGAGGTGCATGAGGGCCCAATCTAACAGAGTATATGATCCAACAGAGAGTAGTGAATGCAATGACAATATGCAGTATGAGAAACAGTTTATGATGAAAGTCTCAGCAGTATTGTTGACATATAGAATGTTGCCTGACAATGACCCAGTGCCTGCTGAGGTGCATGAGGGCCCAATCTAACAGAGTATATGATCCAACAGAGAGTAGTGAATGCAATGACAATATGCAGTATGAGAAACAGTTTATGATGAAAGTCTCAGCAGTACTGTTGACATATAGAATGTTGCCTGACAATGACCCAGTGCCTGCTGAGGTGCATGAGGGCCCAATCTAACAGAGTATATGATCCAACAGAGAGTAGTGAATTCTTTTAATAGATAGCATGACCCAACAGAGTTGCATCTTACAATATAAATCAAACCTTGGTGGTAGCTCAGTGGTTAGCACACTTGCCTCTGATGCTAGAGGTCCGGGGATCATTTTCCGTTCATGACCAGAAAAAAGTTTCCCTGTCCGAACATGCTTTCCTTAGTCTGTCTTTTACAGATATGACACTAATTCAGTGTGCCGTCCTTCAATTGGGACCTTAACTGGATGTCCCCTGTGTAGGGAAAGTCACCCAATGTCCAGGTTAAAGATAAATATTTAAGCACTATCTTATAGATGACATGATGCATAAGAGTTGACAGAATATTATAGACTACAGGAACCTATCTTACAGACAACATGAAGCAATGGGGTAATCAGATTATATGATGCAAAAGAGTGGAGCATATCTTACAGATTTCATAAAGCAACAGAATGGACTAAATCTCACAAATTACATGATACTACAGATTGCAATTGATACATTACAGATTTCATGATCTGTGGCTGCATCTTACAGATAACAGGATATAGCACCTTTACATGATACAACACAGTGCACTGTATCTTACAGTATCTAACATGATGTAAAAGGGGTGAACTGTATCTTACAGATTACAAGATTTTGGATTTAGGTTCTACACAGAATTAGAGGGTCCACAGGTGGATCAACCCCTGGCTCTCTGGGCGCACTCAACAAGTAGTTTTAGACAGCCAAGCCTCAGTTCCAGTCCCAGTGCTATCCAGTGTGCCCCAGGGATGGGTCCTGTGTCCGGTCCTGTTCCAATCTGCCAGATAACATGAGGTCTTCTGTTTGTCTGTTCCCAGACCAGGGTGTCCTGTTTAAGAATATACATTCACTTCAGGAGAATAATTGATCTTGCAAGAAGACCTCACCAGCTTAGGACAGTGAGAAGCTGATTGGCAAATGAAATTGAATATAGCCAGATGTCACTCTATGAGAGTGACTCGGCATCAGCATCATAAACAAATACTTTTTGACTATTGACTATCACAACCAAACTTGGTGCCATGGTGTTGTCTGCGGTTTGTGATTGTGGTATTTCCTGATCATACTCACTTACTATTTTTGGAAAATGTTCAGTCGGCAAAATGCAAGCTTGGTATAACCATCACTAATAACATGGATTGGGGTCAGCACATTTCAGAAATTTCTTCCAAAGCAACGAAGACACTTGGTTTTCTTCCCAGGAACTTGGCTTTTGCACCTAGGAGTACTAAGGAAGTTGCATACAAAACTTTGGTTTGGCCTAAACTATAGTATGCAGCACTCATTTGGAGCCCTTACTCGAAACTTCAGATTAATCAGATTGAGAAAGTTCAGAGGACAGTAGCCCGCTGGACCTGCAGGAGATGGCGAAACACGAGTAGTGTCGGCGAAATGCTTGATGAGCTTGAATGGCCATCTCTTGAGGCCCGGAGGGACAATCCTCCTTGCATGATACAGCAGAGTGGATAGTTTCTTACAGAGTACATGATACAACACAGTGGACAGTATTCTTACAGATTATCACATATTCTGGGAAACTATTTGCCGTGATAACCCAAAGTCTGCATATGCGATAAGCTCTTTCCCGCCAACTGGTTATCAGCCTGCTAGGATGATAACCGTAAGTGATGCATTTTGAACGGAGAGAGGTATCATGCCCAGCACAAGACTTTGACCATTAGATGATGTCAGATGTAAACAAGTGGCGTGACATAACGCAAAGTTACCTATGTTTTACTTACATTTTTGTACATCAAACACATTAAAACAGTGAATTGGAATATGTGATAAACAGATTATCTCAAGGGGTTTTGTGATTAACAGATTATCTCAAGGGGTTTTGGTTATCACCCTCAGCTAAAGCTCTTCGGCTGATAATGGGGTCTCGGGTTGATACTTCAGGCGATAACCAAAGCGCCCTGAGATAATCTCTAATTACATTATGCAACAGAATGTATCATACCTTATATATTATGTGATGCAATGGTGTGGACCAGTTCTTACTGATTATATGATGCATTAGAGTGGGCAGATTACATTATGCAACAGAATGTATCATACCTTACATATTATGTGATGCAATGGTGTGGACCAGTTCTTACTGATTACATGATGCATTAGAGTGGGCAGATTACATTATGCAACAGAATGTATCATACCTTACATATTATGTAATGCAATGGTGTGGACCAGTTCTTACTGATTACATGATGCATTAGAGTGGGCAGATTACCTTATGCAACAGAATGTATCATACCTTACATATTATGTGATGCAATGGTGTGGACCAGTTCTTACTGAATACATGATGCATTAGAGTGGGCAGATTACATTATGCAACAGAATGTATCGTACCTTACATATTATGTGATGCAATGGTGTGGACCAGTTCTTACTGATTACATGATGCATTAGAGTGGGCAGATTACATTATGCAACAGAATGTATCATACCTTACATATTATGTGATGCAATGGTGTGGACCAGTTCTTACTGATTACATGATGCATTAGAGTGGGCAGATTACATTATGCAACAGAATGTATCATACCTTACATATTATGTGATGCAATGGTGTGGACCAGTTCTTACTGATTACATGATGCATTAGAGTGGGCAGATTACATTAAGCAACAGAATGTATTATACCTTACATATTATGTGATGCAATGGTGTGGACCAGTTCTTACTGATTACATCATGCATTAGAGTGGGCAGATTACATTATGCAACAGAATGTATCATACCTTACATATTATGTGATGCAATGGTGTGGACCAGTTCTTACTGATTACATGATGCATTAGAGTGGGCAGATTACATTATGCAACAGAATGTATCATACCTTACATATTATGTGATGCAATGGTGTGGACCAGTTCTTACTGATTACATGATGCATTAGAGTGGGCAGATTACATTATGCAACAGAATGTATCATACCTTACATATTATGTGATGCAATGGTGTGGACCAGTTCTTACTGATTACATGATGCATTAGAGTGGGCAGATTACATTATGCAACAGAATGTATCATACCTTACATATTATGTGATGCAATGGTGTGGACCAGTTCTTACTGATTACATGATGCATTAGAGTGGGCAGATTACATTATGCAACAGAATGTATCATACCTTACATATTATGTGATGCAATGGTGTGGACCAGTTCTTACTGATTACATGATGCATTAGAGTGGACAGATTACATTATGCAACAGAATGGATTTATTTCAAAGCTGATATTTTCAAGTCTGATAAAAAGCAGTGCAAACCCAGATCAGATAGCAGTCCCGGCAAGGATTTCACAGTTTGCTGTTGAGACAGAATCATTGACAAGACAAGCAATGAGTTTAAAAGATAAAAGCTCTCAAGATACCATAGTCAATCTAATAAGCACACTGTACACATTATTTTTTCAAAATTCTCTATCCTGTTTTGAAATCAGTGATCGATGCTGATATATGATAAATAACTATTCAAAAATTTCATTTGGGGAGTTATATCGATGGATATATGGTCGGAAATTTAGTTTTATGGCAACACGTAAGCAGAGCCATAAAACATGATTTCCAAAGGTATGATATACCTCCCCATATGAGAATTTTGAATATAGTTATCCCCATTCTAATGCACTTCTAACATTTTCCCTTCAAAAAGACAGTGAAAATGTACTTTGTTGTGCTTAGACGTCCAGCGGCTGCCAGCTGCATAAAACCGCTTGCCAGCTGCATATATTCACTTGACAACCAATGAAAAACAACATTACGTAATGATGTCAGGTTTGCAACAGTATATCACAGGATATACTGTCACTAATTTATGACCTTATCCAATCAGACGTCGCGTTTGCAACTGCATTAGAATCAATATTAACTATGAAATCAAACCACTTGATTGAATAATGAGTTCATATTGTAATGCACTTGCTTTTGTAACATGATGTCTGATAGGATAATGTTAGAATTTTGTGACAGTATAATGATGTCATTAATTATCACATTTCATTGGATGACATTTGGCTTTATGCTGCAACACTCCTATTTGAGATGAAACAAAATGTTAACAGTAAACAAGTTCAGAAGTGCATTAGAATGGGGATAACCATTTCCAAAATTTTCATATGGGGAGGTTTCTTTCGTTACATCCCATCAACAATCTTTCAGTTATAAAGGGATGGGTCTTCCTGGGTTGAACCAGTACTAAGCTAGGATTAATGTTCTTGCTCAAGGACACAACACAGTGACGTCGGTGAGGATCTAACCTGCGGACCCTCGGTCTTGAGTCAAGTACTCTACCACTGCGCTCCCATTTGGCGAGGTATATCAATAAATCACAATGGTCAGAAATCATGCTATAAGGCTCTTAGTCACAGTACAACTAAATTTCCGACCATATATTCGATGATATACCTCCCCAAATGAAAATTTTGAATATGGTCCGTTATGTATGTGTAAACATTCCACTTAGTGTGTGCCTATCAAGTGGAATATGATACTAGAATGTTAACTGCTTACAAAGTCAACAAAATGTAAAAATAATGAGAAATACCTCTTAAGTCTATGGGCTCTTCAATTATCCATAAAAGTCCTTGTTACATACAAGTCCATTATCTGTCTGCAGTACTTAAACATACCAAATGTCAGTGTTACATATTTTTCTGGGAAACATAGAATTCTGAACTACATGGAAGATTCATAGGAAATGAGAAGATAAATTCAAAATATAACAAAATAAGATCCAATGTTTTGTAACAAGTTCTCAATTGATAGATACTCAAGAAAAATATTTTTGGACCAATTTCGTCATGCGTTTACTGTGTGTTGGGTATCGTCATCTATCCTGTCATTTATTCCAATGAAGAACCGGTCTTCCTAAGAGAAGTGTATACAAACTTTCAAATGTGCACACAAAAAAATTCATGCCGAATAAGTCTGAAATTTCATGTGAATTGTCTGCTAGCTGGCTTCTCCAGAAACACAAATAATCTCAAGATTCTGTCTTCTACAATTTAAAAAATTAGGGTTTAACTAATCCAAACCGAAATTCCAATACTTTCACAGGTGTTATGACCAGCTATGTGTCCAGTGACGACTATTGGGCACTGTGTTCCATATAGAAATATCCCCTACAGTGTAATTGTATAAGGACGTCTCACAGAAAATAAAATCCAATAAAAAAACAAATACCTTATTACCACCGTTATGAGTGCTGCTTCAGAAAATGCTGATATAAATAGAAACAGACGTCAGCGGGAGCTATTCCAATATTTGTTGATCTTCAACAATCATTGGACTCGACTGTTCAGCTTTTGCATGCTGGGTAATTTTGCATGCTTTTTTGTTGTCTGTTGATTTTTTTTTCAAAATTAAATTTTTTGAAATAACATCAGTGTCAAACAGCTTGGATCCAAACCAGGCCCAACAACATGACTGGCCTGATTTGGGTCGTACAGTAAAACCTGTGTAAAGGGGCACACTAAAAAAAAAAAAAAATTGATTTTCAAGACTAATTATCGCTAAATGCAGGTCAAAAGTATTGCAGAATGCTCCACGTAAAATTCTGACAAAGTCAATGGAAGTCTGACATGTAGGTCAAGGGTACCGGGTCAAGGTGAGTGTGCTTGCTGAGTAAGTCAAGGACAATTACTATGCAAGGTTTCATCAGTACAGAGAAATACACTTTCGTATTTTACTTGACGTCGCGACGTAGAATTCTGACAGTCAATGGAGCTTGAAATGTAGGTCAAGGGTACAGGGTCAATGTGTGTGCTTGTAGAGCATGTCAAGGACAATTACTATGCAAGGTTTCATAATCCTAGCTATCATAGGTATGAGAAATTAATTATGACAGAAGTTGACCGAGGGAATGGCAGACTGACAGACAGAAATTCGAACGCATCCTGCTATAAGCAGGCACATTAAATACCAGGTCAAGATTTGCTACTGGTAAACCTGATTTGGAATGCGGCCACTATGCCCCTACATAGCCTATCTGTGCACAGCCAGGAGGAAGTGGGCTTTCCCAGTAATGAGTAGAGGTTGATTCTATCTGTGTAAATTGTATCATGTGCACCTTTTCAGCTGACAGGGGAAAAGATATGGTGGTTAGGATAGGTGAAATATAGTGTGAAAGTCTTTCCAGGACCCCTTAACACACCGGATAGGGGGCAATTGAAAACGTTAATAATATCGACAAAAGTCGATAAAAAATCGCTAAAAACAGAGTTTTCAATTGCCATTTGTCGCTCAACTGGCGACAAATGGCAATCAAAAACACTGCTTCTAGTGATTCTTGATCTACGTTCATCGATTGATAAGAGCTTTTTCGATTGTCGCCTATCCGGTGAGCATTAGAAACGGTCTGATCAGCGTTTTCACTGTTTGCTTTTCTGACAACCAGTCTCTGAATCAGAAACCTGATAACCAAAGTATTGGCTATGAACAGAGTGAAAACTGTGTTCAATTTCAGACTATTTACCAACTTGTGTATGCTCCTTTGGCTGTTTTTATCATTCTAGACAGATTCAAGATACAAATCAAATCCCTGTGGAAATAAATGGTAGGTTCTAAGACTAGAATATATCACACCAATAAACAAAATTAAGATTAGGCCAACATTAATAATACTTGTGTTTATATAATTTGAAGGATCAGTTGTTGGCCACTTATTATTTGGAGGGGAACAAGGGGATAAGCAGATTCTGAGGTTATCACCTGACACTGAGTCACATGATAAAAACGTTTCCTTCATGAATATTCATGCTAGGCTCCACCACTATATAACTTTTGTGTTGGTACATAGAACAAAGAAATTTTTGTCAGGTCTAATTGAGTAGTATCATATATGGGCCTCGACGCAAAAAAAACCATGTCTTCCGGGGTTTGCGAACAACATAGGCGCAGACCAGCCTGCGCTTCCATGCAGTCTGATCAGCGCCTATGTTATTCATTTTTTTGAAAATATCATATTTAAATTTGCTACAAGTGAAATTTCAATTTTTTAGCTCGTCCCTGTAGCTGAGGAGACTGGTTTGAAACTCGCTTTGTTGGACAACCAGAAGACAGGTTTTCTCGAGACGAGGTCCATATATCATATTTCCATAAAGCAAACAGAGCAGGCCAAGATCAGGCAGCTCTTACAAGAGCTGCCTGATCTTTGCAAAAGCATTCCAAGGCACTTCTATAGGGTAAAGGGATAATCAAGTTATATGATGGACATAAAACAAAACAGTAAAATAAATGTTTAATCAGCTTCACCTGGCATCTAGACGAGTTTGTTTAAGTCACAGCTTCAATATTTTTCCCTTTGTGTTGCAGTATAGTACACTTTCTGAGTATTTTCAATGCAAAGAGGTATTGCAATCGTTGTTTATTATCAAAAATGTCTGTGAGCATAACAAGTCAAAAATCTTTCTTTGGTCAAAATCATGTGGATTCAGCCACATATTCGCGTGTAGGAAGCTAGATGGAGTTTTCTATCAGCTATTCTGAATGTTTGATGCACTTTAATCTGAGGATTCATTGAAGATTCCACGCTTTTCCCAATTACATTTTATATACCTCTGTTGTTTTTTTTTATCTTAGCAAACAGAGTAGACCCTGATGAGATACAACAAACTGTGGCATCTCTTCTGGGTCTACGCTGTTTGTCAAAGTCCCTACTTACTGGCTGCCAGTCTAAAATTGAATAATCCATCAATTATCTTATGAATATTCCAATTTTCTAGACCTATGGGAGTCTGTAAGAGTGGGACTGTGAATCTGCTAATGTGTGAGCAGTTTTAATCTTTAGCACCTTGGCAATACTCCCCATTCACTATTGTATTTCGATTAGTTTTTTTCCCACTATTAGTATTTGCAGCAATTTTTTCATACACAAAAACCATCATAATTCTTTCACTTTCCAACTCCCTGTTTAGGTATGTAGCATTGGCAGATTTTAAATCTCTTATATCTGACTTCGCTCCATAAGCTGACAAAAATATTCTGTCAAGTCTATGCTTCTAAATACTCAATTTTTTGTATTACATATTTTTTTAAGTAAATGGTGCTAAAACCAAAGACTCAAAGTTGACCAAAAAAATTCTCATTTTTTTCAATTGCAATAGCAATGATAGTTTTGTTAACACCGAAAAAATAAAAATCTCCAGATCACCATTTACCTATAAGCATTGTTTGATTTGAATCTTTATGTCCCAGCCAACAATTTTTCAGTTATGTCGGGACAGGTCTTCCTGGGTTGAACCAGTACTAAGCAGGGATTAATGTGTCTTGCTCAAGGACACAATGCAGTGCCGCTGGTGAGGCTCGCACCCGCAGCCCCTCAATCTAAAGTCAAGCACTCTACCACTGAGCCACTTTTTAAAAAGTTAAAAGTATTTTAACTGTTGTATTTGAAAAGTGCAAAGTGGAAACCAAATCTAAATTGTACAGTGCATGCCTCTATTACTTAGCATTACAACATTTACAAATGTAATAGCTTGATATCACACAATAAAGAGTTTGTCTATGGGAAATTAATTTTATGGAATTACTAACGGTCCTTGAGTTATTATATGAATTGTGCAGGACAAACTGAAGGAGGGACAGACAGGTGGACCAAGAGTAAACAAATAGTCTGTTCTGGTAAATTGAAAGGAGAGTAATACGACAAAAGTTGGATAATCAAAACTGAAGAATTTCCCAACAAAAATCAATGACATAGTGCCTCCGATGAGGCTTGAACCAGTAACCCTTTGATCTGAAGTCTAGTACTCTACCACTGATCCACTGTACTTCTTAATTAATGGTTCTTAGTTATTAGTTTAGCTATCTATTTAATATTTACTTTAAAAGTTTAAACATTTTTAGTTAGATAATCTGTATGTATCTATAGGCTGCACTATAGTTTGTTTTTTCCCATACAGAGCAAGAGCTGAGGACATCTATCTATAATGGCTAGAAACAAATGGTAGCTATCTGATTAAGATTTATTGCCTTTCTCAGCTCAGCAGCGCCAACTAAATACTCTGTAAGGTCAATCCGCTTGGAGATTTTATTATTGCTCAGACGAAGCTGCCATTCTATCAAGTCTTGTTAACCTAGTTAAGGAAAATGGTTGTATAATTCCACATAGAAAGAAAAGAATGAATTTACAGAGACCTCGGTTCAGAAAGGGAATGTGTGATATTCAATGGTATCATTTTAGAACTTTCTGCATGACCCAATGGTTCAAAATGTGATTAACTTAAGTTGTAAGTGGTAAATACATTTATTTGTCTAAAAGGTTAATATCCTTTTCATCATTAAGAGCCCTACAGCACACTCTTCAGACACCAGAGGGAAACAATAAGAAAGGTTTCATTCATTTGTGTACAATATTATTAGATAATTGAAGCAAGGAAATGCAAGTTTCAAAATGATGAAATAACTTAATGGCACATCGCTGATGTACATGATTTGTGTGCTCTTGTTTATTTCACATGTAAGATTTAATTCTTTCCCTGCTAGTGGTTTCTTTCCCTGCTTGTGGTGACTAGTGATAACTTTTTCAAACAGTTTGGATCCAGATCAGGTTTGATAGAACAAAGAGCCTGATTAGGGATAAAAACTAAAATTACATCACTTTCCCAGGTTGACAAAGCCCTGATGTTAATCTCAAATGGATGCATCAATTGTATAATATAGGGATCACACATTTTTTTCACGCATTAACATTTGCCAGGTCCAGAGGAAGCTGTTTGGCCCAGTGTTCAAACATCGTCTGAGGGGCCCGGCAAGTGCTTATGCATTGAAACAAACATGTGTGATTGTACTCTTGCATATTTTACCTGATTCCAACCAAAACCATACCGAAAACATTGCTTAAATATTAAAATATCCATTTTCTTACACTGGATTTCTCTAAACAAAATGGGGTCAGCATCAAACTTTCAAGTGTCATTACGTCGCCACAATGTCATAGATTGCGTGCAAAGTTTTTGCGAACAAAAGCATTGTTGAAATGATCAGTCCAGGCCGCAACGCTTTCCAGTGTAACGTCATGTAAACAATTCAGGGCTCCGTTTAGGTTTTTGCAAAGTTAAAACCCATGTTCAAACAGCACATGAATCTCATGATTTGAACATTGATTTTTGTTTATTTCACAATAGCTTCAAACAGCTTCACGCAATGAATTCTATGCAAGAATGGTGTATCATTTGAAGTGGATATTTCAATTTTATCATCTGGTTACTTGTTATATGCTACTATTAAAATCTGCCGCTAACAGGGAACATAATAGCTGAGATATTAAGCCAATAAGACAGATCTGTCCTATACAGGACCCAGGGGACAAGTGGTCCAATATGGTGTTTCTGAAAGTCGACCAATCAATAGATAGGCGGGTCATCATCAGCCAGTGGTGTCAAACTTCTGATGAAATTTTATTATTCAACAACTGAACCATATCTTCAGATAATGGCACTTTTAATCCCCCATACTTTACTTTTTTTTTAACCCTTTATACAGTGACATGCCATGAGTATGGAAGATGTTCTAAAATCTCAAACACTAGTTGCCTGTTAGAAAGACCTACATGTAGACAAACAGTCCAGACCCAGATCAGGGTCATCACTGTTAGTTACTCTGACAAGAATTTGTGAATTGCAACCCTAACAAACAACATTTTATTCGATATTAGAAAGAGAAAAGAACATTTACACTATGTCATTTTAAAAAAAAAATCCACTTGACTTCCACTGTATTTTTCACTTTGCCAGAAAATATATATTTTTTCTTTGGAAATTATAATGTGTCGCCTCCCCCATCCCCAAATATATACAATTTTTGTTTGATTTGATTCTTTACGTCCGATCAACAATCTTTCAGTTAAACATGGACCGGTCTTCCTGGATTGAACCAGTACTAAGCTAGGATAAATGTGTCTTGCTCAAGGACCACAACGCAGTGACGCCGGTGAGGCTCGAACCCGCGGCCCTTCGGTCTCGAGACAAGCACTCTACCACTGAGCCACTGGGCTCCCAAATAAATATATACAATCGACCATCCTGACTTTTAGTATTGTGTCAAGCTTTAAGGAAATAAAATGTACATTAGCAGACATCTACTTCAATACTTTGTGTGAACAAACAGCAAAGACTCTGTTGAGACTACTCAAATGTGCAGGCTGGGCTAATACAATGTATTAGGAACCATATTTATACCAGATAAATAAAATAACAAATTCTTCCAATAGGCCATCATTGTTATGTGAATCTATCTAGATGGTTAGGCCAATGCATGAGGATATTGCCACACTTATCTTATTTTTTCACGCCAATAACTGAGACCATATCTTATAACAACAATGATATTACTCTCCATCCTATTTCTAGCACTACATTGGGTATATCTAGGAGTGGTAAGCTAATATTACAAACACAATCAGTTGATCATTTGGACTCTCCAGGGTAGGGTGGGTATAATTCAACACCAAGAAATATTGACAATAATTTTGCTTTCCTCATGTTTCTTCTACTTCTTAGAAAATGAGACCTTATGCTCAAAACAATGTATACCATATCTACCCTTATTATTGAGTAAGACAGCCAGATCGAACAGTGCAACTCCAGATCAGACTGCTCACAAAGGGTTTACACTGTTTCACATGTTATTATACAATTTTATATACATCTTACCTGGTAGACTTGCCAAAATTTTAGGATAAACATGGTAATAATTTTCCTCTCTGAATATTTAGGATAAATATGGTTTACCATGTTTGACGTTGTTTATCAATATATAGTTTAGCCCAAATATGTTTACCCAAATATTCACTCCAAGGTATCTAAACCTATTAAATCTTCAAAAATGCAGACATCACACTCTTGTTTTGTGAGAGGTTGGAGAGACAAATAAATACCAATACCCAGAACGTCCAAAAAGTTACGCACCTCAAAGGGAGACTACTGGATCAAGCAATAATTCTCTTCATTTGCATCCCTTTTCAAAACGGGAACTTCTCTTAAAGGAAAGAATAAGCTCCTGGAGGGAGCGAATTCTTTCCTTTAAGAGCAGTTTATTATGGTATGGAAAATCACTTTTACCACATTAGGTGACCTCCCTTGAATGTTACTATTTTTATTATGCACATGCATTACTGTGTAATGGGAGCTACTCCAATGAATACCATCTTGTCCAGGAGCAAATTCTTTCCTTTAAGAGCAGTTTCTTATGGTATGGAAAATCACTTTTACCACATTAGGTGACCTCCCTTGAACGTTACTATTTTTATTATGCACGTGCGTAACTGTGTAATGGGAGCTACTCCAATGAATACCATCTTGTCCAGGAGCAAATTCTTTCCTTTAAGAGCAGTTTCTTATGGTATGGAAAATCACTTTTACCACATTAGGTGACCTCCCTTGAACGTTACTATTTTTATTATGCACATGCGTAACTGCGTAATGGAATACCCTCTTGTCAGGTGAAAAATATTCCAAAAGCCTTACCTTTAAATAGTAGACAAGCAGCTCATTAAGAGATGGATCAGCATTGAGGTTCACAAGGAAATATCTTCCATGTTCCACTTTGATACCTGATGTTTCTACCGACACTCCCATCTGCATGAGGGCTTGATGGCGCTCCTGTAAAAATAAAATTAGGTTCAATTGTCAACTCCACCTGGTTAAGTAATGAGACAACACCTACATCAAGGAGTGGACTCTAAGGCTGAATTTACAGAGTATTGAGATTTTACTTGCAAATAAATGTCAACAGGTGAGTAAATCATTGAAGTGAAATTAATATTAAGAAATCTTTTCTGATATGAGCTTCTCTTAGATATGACTAAATGGTGAAGAAAAATGGCCTTTGTTTCATTATAATTAATGTCTAAATGCTTGAAGAGGGGTAGCTTTACATACAACCTCTATCTTACACAACTGATGAAATCACAGGTCAAAATAAGTTTGATTATATCTCAAAAACAGATCTCGAGAGCTTTTATTCTGACCTTTTACCTTACAACAGAAACCTATTGTATACAGAATGGCCAAAATTCCATAGAGATTTGGTGATTCTAAGCGCAGTAGGTTGAATTGATATTGTGAAAGTCCTTTAATTCTGCACCTCTGATATATACATTTAAGGTCTTGATCACAAACTAAAGAACGAAACAGCTTAAGACATGACTGAGTTAGTGTGTTGTACATGTTGTATTTCATCTCCAAGCATCAGTCTGTAGACTTGCAAAAAAATTCATAGACATTGTCAAATTAGACAGAACACCATTCCACTTGTTTAAATCAATAGAAGACAAGAGGAATCTCAGGGGAGATTACTCTGTCTAAATAGTTCAGCTTTTGGTCAGGCGGAAAATGAGTGCTTAATATCATTTCACTGTTTGGTAATTGGGACCAGCAAAAATGACTACAGTTTTAAAAGTATTCTGAACAGAGAACAGATAGCTGGCTAAATGAAAGGGTGAAGATTCAAAGTAAATAACTCAAGAGCTGTACAAAATTTTCTTTCATCAAGATTCAAAGTAAATAACTCAGAGTTGTACAAAGTTTTCTTTCATCAAGATTAAAAGTAAATAACTCAGAGTTGTACAAAGTTTTCTTTCATCAAGATTTAAAGTAAATAACTCAGAGTTGTACAAAGTTTTCTTTCATCAAGATTAAAAGTAAATAACTCAGAGCTGTACAAAGTTTTCTTTCATCAAGATTTAAAGTAAATAACTCAGAGCTGTACAAAGTTTTCTTTCATCAAGATTAAAAGTCAATAACTCAGAGCTGTACAAAGTTTCTCTTATCAAGATTTAAAGTAAATAACTCAGAGTTGTACAAAGTTTTCTTTCATCAAGATTTAAAGTAAATAACTCAGAGTTGTACCAAGTTTTCTTTCATCAAAATTAAAAGTAAATAACTCAGAGTTGTACAAAGTTTTCTTTCATCAAGATTTAAAGTAAATAACTCAGAGTTGTACCAAGTTTTCTTTCATCAAAATTAAAAGTAAATAACTCAAGAGTTGTACAAAGTTTTCTTTCATCAAGATTAAAAGGAAATAACTCAGAGTTGTACAAAGTTTTCTTTCATCAAGATTTAAAGTAAATAAACCAGAGTTGTACAAAGTTTTCTTTCATCAAGATTTAAAGTAAATAACTCAGAGTTGAACAAAGTTTTCTTTCATCAAGATTAAAAGTAAATAATTCAAAGTGTACAAAGTTTTCTTTCATCAAGATTAAAATTAAATAACTCAGGGCTATACAAAGCTTTCTTTTATCAAGATTTAAAGCAAATAACTCAGAGCTGCACAAAGTTTTCTTTCATCAAGATTAAAAGTAAATAACTCAGATTTGAACAAAGTTTTCTTTCATCAAGATTAAAAGTAAATAACTCAGTGTACAAAGTTTTCTTTCATCAAGATTAAAAGTAAATAACTCAGAGTTGTACAAAGTCTTCTTTCATCAAGATTTAAAGTAAATAACTCAGAGTTGTACAAAGTTTTCTTTCATCAAGATTAAAAGTAAATAACTCAGAGTTGTACAAAGTTTTCTTCCATCAAGATTTAAAGTACATAACTCAGAGTTGTACAAAGTTTTCTTTCATCAAGATTTAAAGTAAATAACTCAGAGCTGTACAAAGTTTTCTTTCATCAAAATTAAAAGTTAATAACTCAGAGCTGTACAAAGTTTTCTTTCATCAAGATTTAAAGTAAATAACTCAGAGCTGTACAAAGTTTACTTTCATCAAGATTACAAGTATACAACTCGAGCTGTACAAAGTTTTCTTTCATCAAGATCAAAAGTAAATAACTCAGAGCTGTACAAAGTTTTCTTTCATCAAGATTTAAAGTAAATAACATAGAGCTGTACAAATTTACTTTCATCAGCAAATTACTTACCGTATACGGCCCTATTTAACCCGCTGTCTTAAATAACCCGCACCCCCCTATGTAGCTCAGACTTTTGGGGAAAAAAGTTAATTCTGGAAGATAACCCGCACCCCTAAATTGCTAAAGAAGCGGAAAACTGGTCGGAAAATCGGCGCATGTAGACATCCTAGAATGCTCTAGTTTTTAGCATGTGCATTTGAATTAGAGAAAATAAACAAACAAACAAAAAAAATAAAAGTTATTTCTCAGAAAGTCCTTTTTTTGTCCTAATCTAAGTTAATAATTAACAAACTACGGTAAATTGATTCTCCGGTCATTGAACAAGGTCACGCTATTGCGCACATGTCTAATTGTCGGCAACTTTAATGTGCAGTTAAAGTCGACTACTGAGGCTTAACTAACCTTTGATTATCTAGCATCAAAGTTGAGCGCTTTGATAATTAAGCAATTAAAGCACAAACTCGCTAATTTGAGAAGTTTGAGAAGTGACATTGAGAACATGAGCAAATATATAAAACAGCTGAGATTTCTCAATCATTATCAATTCTTAATTGAATTAACCTATCGTTGCTACATTGTTGCTTGATTGTCGCTATCCGTCCGAAGAATTACCTTATTTGTCAGCATGGGTCGAGTGAGAAGAGCCTTCACCGCTAAAGAGAAGCTTGCTGCAGTATCCTACGCCGATGCACATGGAAACAGAGCCGCTGGTCGTGAGTTCACCATCGACGAGTCCTGCATCAGACAGTGGAGAAGACAGCGTTCCCCTCTAGAGAAGATGCCGTCCACCAAGAAAGCCGACAGGGGTACATCAGAGAAGTTTCCTCAAGTTGAGCAGCAAGTTTACGACTGGGTTTCAGAGCGTCGCCTCCAGGGTATTGCAGTATCGACTGTAGAGATCCGTCTTCAAGGCAGACTTATCGCCAAGAAACTAGGTCTTCAAGACTTCAAGGGGTCAGCAGATTGGTGCTATGGGTTCATGAGACGTAAAGAGCTGTCGATCAGACGTCGGACTCACATCTCCCAGAAACTGCCAGAAGATTATGAAGATAAACTCGTCCAGTTCTAGAGATTCATCATAAAGCAGCGCCAGACCTATGATTTTGAGCTCAGCCAGATTGGGAATGCAGACCAGACGCCCCTGACTTTTGATCTTCCATCTGCCTCGACCGTAGCATTGAAAGGATCGAAGACGGTCACCATCAACACAACCGGCAACGAGAAGAACCGATTCACAGTGATGCTCGCCTGTACAGCTGACGGCGGTAAGCTTCCGCCGTTCATTATCTTCAAGAGAAAGACCCTACCCAAAGGCGTGACCTGGCCGTCTGGTGTGGTTGTCCGTTGTCAAGACAAGGGCTGGATGAATGATGCGCTCACAGTAGATTGGATCAAGACCGTCTGGGGAAAACGTCCGGATGCGCTGCTGAAGAAAAAGTCCCTTCTTGTACTGGATGCATTCAGGTGCCACAAGTCGCAGAACGTCAAGGAGATGCTTTAAAAAGACCTGGGGACAACATTAGCCATCATTCCCGGTGGCATGACTAGCGTTTTGCAGCCACTGGACGTCAGTATCAACAAGCCCATGAAAGTGATGTTGCAGCGGCGTTGGAATGACTGGTACTCTTCAGGGGACCATACCTTCACTCCATCTGGGAACATGAGAAAGCCGACCCTACTTGATGTGTGCACCTGGGTTAATGATTCATGGGAAGAATTGGACCCTCAGATCATCGTTAGAGCCTTCAAGAAATGCTCAATCTCAAATGCGCTGGATGGCACAGAAGACGACGAGTTGTGGGAAGAAACCAGACAGAGCCCAGAGACCTGCAATGAGGACGTCGAAGACCCCTTCTTTGAGGAGCCATACTATGCAGACTGCAGAACCCAGAGGTTTATGACCGAGGAGCAAGTTGAGGATCTTCTCTACAGCGACGATGACCAGGAGTTCGACGGTTTTCAGTAGATAGCCAAAATTGCAGGTCTCCACAAGATTCGGCGAGAATAAATGTTCTTTTATTCCAAACGGCCCTTTTCAGGGCCCCCAAATATCTAGAAAGAATAACCAAATTGTTGTCCATGTCCCACATTGCTTCCCAACCCGCATGCTGATTTCATGCTCAGTCCGATCGAAGCGTTAAGCCCTTTTCCTTTCACCCAAATATCCAAAGTTCCATTTTCACACTGAAATGCATTTAAGGGAAACAACTCAATATGGCTTCACAATAATAAGTAATCCTCGTGAAAACGGACATTCCAATATGTTCGAAACAAATCAGACTGCACAGTTGTACCAGCTATTCATACAATTTTCTTTGAGTATGGAGTCTCTTACAATGCTGCACTATCCGCTGGATGATCAATATAGACCTGTGTTCTCTAGTTTGGGCTGCACAGACTGATCAGAATTCAGAATAATAATGTTGGTTTTTTTATGGTGAGCTATCGATTTTACATCACTGTTTACCGACTTTATAAATTGTGTACTACCTGCTGCGCTTTAGAAGTGGGAAACCAGTCTATATTTTAACACAGTGACAGGATAAAATGGATGACATTACACAACAAACAAGCGTGTTTAATTTCTTGTTTATTCAATAATATAAGCACAAATGACCTCTTGGACGCTAGATACGTTGATTATACACAACAACAAGTAAACCTCAACAGCATTTAAGGTTGTATATACTGTAGATCTTTTTTTTCATTTCTCCGGTGAAGCAAAATGCACAGGGCGAAAAGGGTCTCGATTTTTTTATCAAAAATTTTTGGAGCTGAATTTCTTATGAGGTTCACTTCTAATACATTACCCGCACCCCATTTCTATCATAAAATGTGGAGGGGAAAAAAGTGCGGGTTTTATAAGGCAGTATACGGTATTGCAGTGTTGTCAAAATATAACACTGTGCTTTGAGACCATAAGAACAATGATCTGTGTGTTTATAAAAGGAAAATTCTTTTTAAAATTCTAAATTTTAGAAGCAAACACTACTATATGTGCCTCGATGCGAGAAAGACCTGTCTTCGATGGTTTGCGAACAACACAGGAGCAGACCAGCCTGTGCATCCGTGCAGACTGATCAGCGCCTTTATTATTCACTTACTGGAAAGTATTATAACTTTAATTGCCTCAAGCAAAGTTTCACTTTTCTAGCTAGTCTCTGTAGCTAAGGAGACTGGTTTGAGTATCTAGTCTCTGTAGCTGAGGAGACTGGTTTGAGTATCTAGTCTCTGTAGCTGAGGAGACTGGTTTGAGTATCTAGTCTCTGTAGCTGAGGAGACTGGTTTGAGTATCTAGTCTCTGTAGCTGAGGAGACTGGTTTGAGTATCTCTTTTTTGGAAACCCTGAAGAAAGGTTTTCTCGCATTGAGGACCATATCCAAACCCGTGTTATAATGAACTGCAGGTATTTTTTTCTGTCATTGCATTGACTGATCAGTCCAGATAATAATGTATAATGGATGTCTATTCCGAAGAAGAGGGTCCTGGGGTCCTGGATCGCTCACCTGAATCCTGGCACATTGAGCCAATGGTTTAGGAGATGTCCTTTAAGATATTTCTATTTTTAGCTCTGATTGGCATTTTTTTCAGCGCAGCAGAACCGTTTAGGCCAAGTTGTGTTAGTGTTTAAAGTCCCACCAACAGCTAAGGTCATATGGAGACGATGTAGTTTAAAGACATTTCTTGTTTTAACTCTGGTTCAATTTTGTGCAGTTATGGTAGAGGGCATTCATTATGTGGATCAATTCTGTGAAATTATTTTGAATTTGGACCAGTGGTTCAAGAGATGTGCTTTCAAAAAATCTATTTTTAGCTCTGGTGGCCATTTGTTGTTGTGTTCAACAGAGCTCCGCTAAACCGGTAAAAGAGGGATTATGGATAAGTCAATGTAACACATTAAAATCAAGTTAAAAGTTCTTTGTACAAAGTGAGCTATTACAGTTAATTTTGAGAGTTTAGAGATTGGACAGATTTGCACAGCTGCTTATGTTTTGTTTGGCATTATGGTAGAGAAATTAATGTGAAATTTATTTTAATTTGAACTAGATGTCGTTTAAAGATTTTTCTTAGAAAATTCTTGTTTAGCTCTGAAGGCCATTTTGTTCAGCAGAGCGGAACAGTTTGTGCAATTTTGTTAGAGGGCATTATCAGGAACATTACTGCAAAATTATTTTGAATTTGGACCCGTAGTTCAGAAGGAGATGCCATTTAATGAAAAAATTATGCACGACATGATAAAGATCGATCACACTAAAAACGCTGAAGTACCAAAACTCTCAAATGCAAGTTTTTTTCTCATTGAACAATTAAGGCAGTGGTCTGACAAGAAAACAAAATAAAAATCTTGAAAGACTGTCCACTATAAGCCAAACTAATCCAGTCAGCTGGAAATTTGAAAATGAGTCCAAGATCACATTTCTTTATTAATATTCTTACCATATAAAATATGAATTTGGTAACAATCTGTTGTTATTGTATTTTCATGAGCCTAGATAGCCCCATAATTGCAGATCACAGACAGTGATATCATTGCAGTGCCTGTTATGATGTCTGTTATAATGGCGAGAACTGATGCCCTTTTACAGACCCGTTATAGATGCATTGAATAGCAATAGTATAGCATAAGATATGAAGCAGATAATGTAAAGCTTGTACACTTCAAATTAGCTCTCTACATTGAAACTTGAATGTCATTTTAAATCACTTCTACCGTGTATTCTACGGTATAATTATGTACACAATGACCCAACAAACATCCCGGCATGACTGAAAAATTGTTGACTGTGACTTAAAGCTTCAACACAAACAATACATGTACTATTAGACCAGAAGATGTTTGAGAAACCTATCAGATTTGTGCCCATCAGCCTGCTCAGCTACAAAGACTATCAAGTGTTGATAATAAAAAAAATTAGCATGTACATCTATTGAACTATCAAGACATTGAACTGTCTTGATCAATCTAAACACTGAACATCAAAGAGCCTGATCAAACTATGATGGTCCATATGTCATGATTCTGCTAATCCCATGGTAAGTGACATAAGGATCATCATTGACAAAATCTTCAGACTTCAATAATAGAATGTCAAGACCTATTTTCTAAGATAAATGACATAATCATTGTA
Source organism: Loripinus fragilis (assembly GCA_964019695.1). NCBI lineage: Eukaryota > Metazoa > Mollusca > Bivalvia > Lucinida > Lucinidae > Loripinus > Loripinus fragilis. Next base: position 40,198,715 of record OZ026528.1, read on the forward strand.
TAATGTCTTCTACTTATAATCAAATCTATGAGGATCAGTTGCAGCGTAGTGTAGACATACTATTTTGCCTGATAAATAAGGTATTGCTTATACATTTTTCTTTCTTTTCTGTCTTTGTTAAATAAATACTTTAGAAAATAGTTACACAGAGAGTCCTATCAGACTGCAGACCTTGAAGTACTTCGATATAACGATTTAAGATGGTAATTTACATTTTTCACTTCCCCTGCAGCCTTGTATATACAAGTAATTAAAAAAAAAACACTTGAGAATGACCAGAAAAATGCCACAATCATAGATCATAGACCAACCATGGCACCATGAGGAAGAAACACAAGAACAAGGAAAAAGACACATACTCATTAAAGGAAGAAACAACTAGATTTGGTTTTTCTACAAAAAAAAACAGATGTCTTCCAGCCTCCCCCCTTTTGGAATTAGAAAGATCCAAATTTTCAAACTGAAATAATGGGGATTTTTTTTTTGCAAACAATAGATTTCATATCCAGCAAAGATATCCTGCCAATGCAGTAAACTATTGCAAAATCATCATTTGGGAAAAAGTAAATGATCATAGATTATTTCAATTATTAATAAAATCCATGTACCATCCAAACCAAAACACATGCAGATGTTCAGACCTTGACAAAAAACTGCAAAGTTTCAAAAATATCCTGTTAAAACTGTAGGAGGAGTTGCTATCACAGGATACCATATCTATATGCTTTTGTAGAAGTTGCAAAAAGCTGCAAAAAACCTTGACAAAAACACCTGCAAAGTTTCAAAACTGTAAGTGGAGTTGCCTTCACAAGATACCCAGTGTTTAAATGCTTTGGTAGAAGTTAAGCCAAAAAGCGACTAAGTTCAAACCGCAAAAAAGGGACAAAAATTAATCTGAGAATTTCTGCCAAACCTCATGCACATCTTCAGACCTTGACAAAAACACCTGCAAAGTTTAAAAAAGATCAGGATATAATGGTAGTAGGAGTTGTGTTTACAAGGTTTTCAAAGTCTGTATGCTTTGGAAGAAGCAAAAATTGACTAAGTTCAAACTGCAAAAAAAGTGACAAAAATAATCTGAGGATTACGGCCAAACCTCATACACATCTTCAGACCTTGACAAACCCACCTGTAAAATTTCAAAAAGATCCAGATAAAATTGTAGGTGGAGTTGCTTTCATAAGATTGGACACAATTTGTGACGGACAATCAGATGGACGGATGCTCATAATGGTGGATACTTCTTGGGTACTTACAGTGTTAGTAGCCAAGAAAGCTTAAGTATTCAACAAATCCCACATATTTTTTACGGAATAAACATCATTTTGAGTAAATTAGCTCCCTTTATATGCAAATTAGGTTCTTTCTATAACTGATTTTTAAAAACTTCAGAATTTAAAGTACCCAACAAGGGTCCATTTGTGAGTACGGACGAACAGACGAGGTGTCCCTGACGGGGGGGACATAATTAAAGTAAAGCAACCAGCTATCTCTTCTTTGTCGGAGGTTCAGGCTCCCCTAAGCCATAGCTGCTTGCCTATGCAATAATAACCAAACTCTTTCATACTGTCCAGCATCGTATATTTTACACCCTTATCAGATAGCCATGTATTTTCTACATTATTTTAGAGTAAAAGATTCTTGCTTGTAAGTAAATTATTACAATATTTACAAGAGCTCATCCATTCTAATATTGTTTTCTCTCACTATCTGTAAAAGCTTTCAGAAAGTTCAGACAGGGATCACATTCAGCCTTAAAGAACAAAGACTTTAGTGTCTTCTCTCATTCTATATAATATCTACACTCAGACGTAGAATTAGCATCATTTATTATATAATATTGTTTAACGGTCTGTCAACAACTATTAGGTCGTTGGGATGGGATCTCAGTCTAACTCTGCATGCTGGGTAATTTTGCATGCTTTTTTGTATTCTACCAATTTTTTGTTTTCAAAATAAATGTTTTCAAAACTTTATTTCAAGAATACCATCAGTTCAAACAGTTTGAATCCTGATGAAGCCTGACATTTGGTCAGGCTTGATCTGGGACCAAACAGTTTGCAAATGTTATCTTCAGACAACAACATATGAAACTAGCAGGGACATAGCTAATATTGTTAACGTCATTTAAGATGGGATCTCATTCTAATCAATTTTAAAACAGTAAATGGGGACAGTGACCGATGTTTGTGCAAGAAAAGATGGTGATCGATTACTGGTAACCCTGATCCACACTACATGGACAGCAGGTGTGTTAAAATGATGCCATCAGGATATGACATGATGACGTAATAAACTGACATGTGAAACACAGCAAAAGTTCAAGCTTGCAAAGGGTGTATAACTTCACATGTTGAAATACGTCTTTGATCAGGAAATTTAACATGCATATATTTTATCAATCACTGGTCCCCTTATGTTAATGCAAAATGAACAAAGCTCACTTTGAGCACTAAAGGTTCAACTGAGCTAAAAAAGGACCCTTAAAAATGTTTTTGCATCAAACTAGATGGAAGATCGAATCCTTAAAGAATGGTGCAGTGGTCTTACTTGAAATAAAGAGGGTATAATCTCTATGAAAGTATGTGGTCAGATTGGGGTTCAAACTCATGACCCCACTATTGCAATATATAGAAGTCAGAATACAAATGTTTTATGTTTTATATTTGTGTATAGTGAATGAAAATACACTGGAACAAGGAGTCACTGTGGTCCTGGTCCAAAATACTATATAGAGATAATCATGTTGTTGTATTGAGGCTCCTATTTTTGTGTTTTTTAATTAGCTGCTGTCTTGTGGTGTCCACTTTTCTGTGACAAGTTCATAGCTCCCTTTTCCCCCATCCAATTTGGTCTAATGTCAGTTTTAAGACTTGTCTGATGGTACCTAAAGCTGTCAATCATTTAATAAGCTGTCCTGTGGGCATGTAATGAACATTGTTAGGTTATTGTTAGGCTATCATGGTGAGGTGTACAAAATTGTAAACAAAAATGAAAAATCAAGTCTCCCATTGTGCTATCCTTTAAGTATATATTAAATGTCCCCAAAACAGTTTTAAAAACAGCCATTCTCCTTTAAATTCTTGTTGTTGTTGTTTTTTTCCAAAAGAGAATCATTACAACTCAACTTACCCTCACTGTTGAGTTTACAGTACGATGTCCGTTGTTGGAGTAGTGTCCCATATATTTTTTTTGTTCAGAAATACCAAAAGTATAGAGTAAACAATGCTATGATCTGCTATAGCATAAATAGAGCAAACAAGTGAAGGGGTGCCATACTAACTAGGTGGGTAGGGAACAGGAGTATGGAAACACAGAAATATGACATCGCTACATATCAGTCTGACCAAACATAATAGAGGTCGCTGATAGTGGATTGCCATTACTGCAGTTGTAAGTGAGCACAATATTCTGCAGAAAAGGGGGTTATAATTAACTAGAATAGACGGTGCAGACTAATAAATTGTGTAACTGACAATTTACCAGATGTAATATGACTGGTAGACAGTTTTACATTAAAAGTCATTCAGGCTAGGCCACAAACCAATACGACCATTTTATATCTTATTTTGATGTTTGTAGACGAGACATCCTAAATATTTGGACATCTCTACTCCTTGCCTAAAATTGGTCAATTTGACAAAAGGGCATAAAATGTAAGAAGAGCAAACCCTATAGATCCTGCTGTAGACCGTTTTTTCATAAAGTTCAGACTGCACTGAAAGATAATCTCCTTTCACTGATACCTACCTGAGCTAAGGGCAATAATAGAGTTAACAAATTATTCTATAGTATGAACAGAGTTAACTAAACACACTCAGGAAGTAACATATAAACACCAACACAAATGTTTTCACAGTGAAAAAAAGGGATTGAGTTTGGTGATAAAAGTCACATATGAAAATCTCTAGGTTAATGAAGAGCCCGCTCTTGGTCTTTATTGTCATTATACTTCATTTTCAAGTGTTGTCCATATGACCAACTCGCCGGGCATGTCTCTCTTTGTCTGGGTCTTTTTTTCTTTGGTTCCGCATGTACAGCTATACTGTGGGGTTATACATCTAGCATTTTCCCCCCATATAATTATGCATGTTGGCAGTGAAGGCTTTGGCCAGACTTCCTAGATGTAGTAGGCTTGTCTGAACTGGTCACCTAGTATGTGAAGTTTCATATCCTCATGGAATGGCTTAGATTGACAAGAACATATGGGCCTCGTCGCGACAAATTCTGTCTTTGGGGTTTCCAACATAGTGAGACTCAAACCAGTCCTCTCAGCTACAGAGACTAGCTAGAAAATTGATATTTTGCTGGTAGCAAGCCTAAATATGATACTTTCCAAAACTTGTATAAAAAGGGTGCTGATCACACTGCACGGATGCACAGGCTGGTCTGCGCCTTTGTTGTTCACAAACCACGAAGACAGGTTTTCTCATGTCAAGGCCCATATTTAATCCTAGTTGTTGTTGATGATTACATTAAAATACATTATTAGGCTTAAACACCACTACCAATAATCATGCAGTCATATCGTACAGGAATATTACATAATTTAGGAACAACAAGTAGATTTTGTAGAAACATGCCAAATTGCTTCAGAACACTGTTACTCAAGGGGCTGCTACATGAAAGGAGCTGATAAAAATGCAAAGTGGTCAAGATTCTTTGCTGGCTTTTGGCTTCTTATGATTTTTGTTTGAGTTGATGCTTTACATTCCAGTCAACATTCTTTCAGTCTTTGTTTGTTTTGTTTTGTTTATTTGTGTGATGCTATACATTCCAGTCAACAATCTTTCAGTCTTTGTTTGTTTTGTTTATTTGTGTTGATGCTATACATTCCGGCCAACAATCTTTCAGTCTTTGTTTGCTTTGTTTATTTGTGTTGATGCTATACATTCCGGCCAACAATCTTTCAGTCTTTGTTTGCTTTGTTTATTTGTGTTGATGCTATACATTCTGGCCAACAATCTTTCAGTCTTTGTTTGCTTTGTTTATTTGTGTTTATGCTATACATTCCAGTCAACAATCTTTCCGTCTTTGTTTTGTTTTGTTTATTTGTGTGATGCTATACATTCCAGTCAACAATCTTTCAGTCTTTGTTTGCTTTGTTTATTTGTGTTGATGCTATACATTCCGGCCAACAATCTTTCAGTCTTTGTTTGTTTTGTTTTGTTTATTTGTGTGATGCTATACATTCCAGTCAACAATCTTTCAGTCTTTGTTTGTTTTGTTTATTTGAGTTGAAGCTATACATTCCGGCCAACAATCTTTCAGTCTTTGTTTGTTTTGTTTTGTTTATTTGTGTGATGCTATACATTCCGGCCAACAATCTTTCAGTCTTTGTTTGCTTTGTTTTGTTTATTTGTGTAGATGCTATACATTCCGGCCAACAATCTTTCAGTCTTTGTTTGCTTTGTTTTGTTTATTTGTGTCGATGCTTTACATTCCAGTCAACAATCTTTAAGTCTATGTTTGCTTTGTTTTGTTTATTTGTGTTGATGCTATACATTCCAGCCAACAATCTTTCAGTCTTTGTTTGTTTTGTTTTGTTTATTTGTGTGATGCTATACATTCCAGTCAACAATCTTTCAGTCTTTGTTTTGTTTTGTTTATTTGAGTTGAAGCTATACATTCCGGCCAACAATCTTTCAGTCTTTGTTTGCTTTGTTTTGTTTATTTGTGTTGATGCTATACATTCCAGTCAACAATCTTTCAGTCTTTGTTTGTTTTGTTTATTTGAGTTGAAGCTATACATTCCGGCCAACAATCTTTCAGTCTTTGTTTGCTTTGTTTTGTTTATTTGTGTTGATGCTATACATTCCAGTCAACAATATTTCAGTCTTTGTTTGTTTTGTTTTGTTTATTTGTGTTGATGCTATACATTCAAGTCAACAATCTTTCAGTCTTTGTTTTGTTTTGTTTATTTGTGTGATGCTTTACATTCCAGTCAACAATCTTTCAGTCTTTGTTTGTTTTGTTTATTTGTGTTGATGCTATACATTCCAGTCAACAATCTTTCAGTCTTTGTTTTGTTTTGTTTATTTGTGTGATGCTTTACATTCCAGTCAACAATCTTTCAGTCTTTGTTTGTTTTGTTTATTTGTGTTGATGCTATACATTCAAGTCAACAATCTTTCAGTCTTTGTTTTGTTTTGTTTATTTGTGTGATGCTTTACATTCCAGTCAACAATCTTTCAGTCTTTGTTTGCTTAGTTTATTTGTGTTGATGCTTTACATTCCAGTCAACAATCTTTCAGTCTTTGTTTGTTTTGTTTATTTGTGTTGATGCTATACATTACGGCCAACAATCTTTCAGTCTTCGTTTGCTTTGTTTATTTGTGTTGATGCTATACATTACGGTCAACAATATTTCAGTCTTTGTTTGTTTTGTTTTGTTTATTTGTGTTGATGCTATACATTCAAGTCAACAATCTTTCAGTCTTTGTTTGCTTTATTTTGTTTTTTTGTGTTGATGCTATACATTACGGTCAACAATCTTTCAGTCTTTGTTTGTTTTGTTTATTTGTGTTGATGCTATACATTCCAGTCAACAATCTTTCAGTCTTTGTTTGCTTTGTTTATTTGTGTTGATGCTATACATTACGGTCAACAATCTTTCAGTCTTTGTTTGTTTTGTTTATTTGTGTTGATGCTATACATTACGGTCAACAATCTTTCAGTCTTTGTTTGTTTTGTTTATTTGAGTTGAAGCTATACATTCTGGCCAACAATCTTTCAGTCTTTGTTTGCTTTGTTTTGTTTATTTGTGTTGATGCTTTACATTCCAGCCAACAATCTTTCAGTCTTCGTTTTGTTTTGTTTTGTTTATTTGTGTTGATGCTATACATTACAGCCAACAATCTTACAGTCTTTGTTTGTTTTGTTTATTTGAGTTGAAGCTATACATTCAGGCCAACAATCTTTCAGTCTTTGTTTGTTTTGTTTTGTTTATTTGTGTTGATGTTTTACATTTCAGTCAACAATCGTTCAGTCTTTGTTTGTTTTGTTTTTGTTTATTTGTGTTGATGCTTTACATTTCAGTCAACAATCGTTCAGTCTTTGTTTGTTTTGTTTTGTTTATTTGTGTTGATGTTTTACATTTCAGTCATCAATAGTTCAGTCTTTGTTTTGTTTTGTTTATTTGTGTTGATGCTTTACATTTCAGTCAACAATCGTTCAGTCTTCGTTTTGTTTTGTTTTGTTTATTTGTGTTGATGCTATACATTACAGCCAACAATCTTACAGTCTTTGTTTGTTTTGTTTATTTGAGTTGAAGCTATACATTCAGGCCAACAATCTTTCAGTCTTTGTTTGTTTTGTTTTGTTTATTTGTGTTGATGTTTTACATTTCAGTCAACAATCGTTCAGTCTTTGTTTGTTTTGTTTTTGTTTATTTGTGTTGATGCTTTACATTTCAGTCAACAATCGTTCAGTCTTTGTTTGTTTTGTTTTGTTTATTTGTGTTGATGTTTTACATTTCAGTCATCAATAGTTCAGTCTTTGTTTTGTTTTGTTTATTTGTGTTGATGCTTTACATTTCAGTCAACAATCGTTCAGCTTTTGTTTGTTTTGTTTTGTTTATTTGTGTTGATGTTTTACATTCCAGTCAACAATCGTTCAGTCTTTGTTTGTTTTGTTTTGTTTATTTGTGTTGATGCTTTACATTCCAGCCAACAATCGTTCAGTCTTTGTTTGTTTTGTTTATTTTTTGTTAATGTTTTACATTTCAGTCAACAATCGTTCAGTCTTTGTTTTGTTTTGTTTATTTTGTGTTGATGCTTTACATTCCAGTCAACAGTCTTACAGTCTTTGTTTGTTTTGTTTTGTTTATTTGTGTTGATGTTTTAAATTTTAGTCAATAATCGTTCAGTCATTGTTTGCTTTGTTTTGTTTATTTGTGTTGATGCTTTACATTCCAGCCAACAATCTTTCAGTCTTTGTTTGTTTTGTTTTGTTTATTTTCTGTTAATGTTTTACATATCAATTAACAATCGTTCAGTCTTTGTTTGTTTTGTTTATCTGTGTTGATACTTTACATTCCAGTCAACAATCTTACAGTCTTTGTTTGTTTTGTTTTGTTTATTTGTGTTGATGTTTTACATTTCAGTCAACAATCGTTCAGTCTTTGTTTGCTTTGTTTTGTTTATTTGTGTTGATGCTTTACATTTCAGTCAACAATCGTTCAGTCTTTGTTTGTTTTGTTTTGTTTATTTTGTGTTGATGCTTTACATTTCAGTCAACAATCGTTCAGCCTTTGTTTGTTTTGTTTTGTTTATTTGTGTTGATGCTTTACATTTCAGTCAACAATCGTTCAGTCTTTGTTTGTTTTGTTTATTTTTGTTGATGCTTTACATTTTAGCCAACAATCTTTCAGTCTTTCTTTGTTTTGTTTTGTTTATTTGTATCAATGCTTTACATTGCAGTAGAAATCTCTCAGTCATGTTTTGACATTTCCTGGGTTGAACCAGTACTAAACAGAGGATAAAAAGTGTGTTCAAGGACACAACACTGTGCCTCTAATGAGTCTTGAACTAGCAACCCCTCTATATCAAGTCAAGCACTCTAACACTGAGGCACTGCTTATGGCTTCTAATGACATCCCTGATTGTGAATATATTAATTCCATCATGGGCGTGACGGTTAGGGCCAAAGGATAACAGTTTGGCATAACAAGACCTGCTAATGACAAATATAGATGCCGAGAGACAGAATACTCTATCAGGCCCCACACACAGGTGTTATTATCTAATAAGATAGAAGAACCTCCTGAATATGCTGAGATGAGACATAATGTGCTGACATTTGTTGGCATTACAATTTCCATGTGTGACATTAACCCTTTCCTCCTAATTAACGACTTTTGATGCCTATGAAATACCATGTATTTGAAAATAGGCAGTGGCTAGAGGTACGGATCCGTACCCCTAGCCTGGGAGGCTAGAGGTACGGACCCGTTCCCCTAGTTTATTCCACCATGTCAGGCTACAGGTACAGACATATAACCCTGATGAGAAATTATAAATAATCATGATGCTAAGTGTTAGAAAACACCTTGTTGTTGTGTTATGAAATATCAATCCAGTAAGTCGCCATTTGTAATGTGGGATAACTCTGTATAGTAAATATAAAAACGAAACACGAATTTGGAATTGGGACAAGAGGCGCGAGATTTATGTTGTGTTGTTGTTGTTATTATTATTATTATTATTATTATTATTAAATCAAATCAAAACTTGTTATTCATGATTTGTTTTTGCTGTTTTCACTTTCGGTTTGTGTCATTAGCGAGGGTGCGAACAACATTCTGTGATTAATTGGTTGGCATATTGCACCACAAAGACATCTTTAAACTTAAAAGAACAAATTACAATGATTGGCTGAATGTTTTAATGTCCAACCTCAAAGACATCCGAAGAACTTGAGAACGTCCTTGATTAGTTTTATATAATGCGTAAACCAACTATTATATTTTCAGATAAACAATTTTGGTGCTCAAAAGCCTTCACGATGAGATGGTTTTTTGAGCACCAAAAACTTACGTTAAAAGTGATAGAAAATACAATTTTACACACCACCCGTCCCAAGTACGGATCCGGAGGGGGGACACGGGGTCCGGACCCCCCCCCCCCCCTGGAAAATCACAATTGGACCCCCCCCCCTCTGGAACCTTGAAAAATGATAGATTTCTTTGAAATTGACCATTTGACTTCTGTAAAATAAGTTGAGGGAAAATAAAAAAAAAAACGTTGCCAGATTGACCTGGACCCCCCCCTGACGAAAATTCCTGGATCCGCGCATGCGTCCGTCTGTCCGTTCGTCAGTCCGTGCAATTTTATTATTTGTTTTCGTGCTTAGAAGAAACATAAGTACCTTAAGGATCTAAAAAATATTAAGTTTGTCCATACGTCTAAAGGTCCTAACAAATAAACCCAGCCAGCACACAATGTCGGACCAATATCGGTCAGCTAGCAAAACGCCTTTCAAATGGCATTTCCTTGGCGGGCGGACCCTGGCCCGCTTTTAATGTTGAGTGGGATATACAATGCGTAGATCAATTATTCTCAAGACATTTCAGACATATAGTTGGTGCTAAAAAGAGTCTTCTCGATGAGACGGTTCTTTTGAGCACCCAAAATCAACGTTAATTTAGAAAATACAATTTTACACATCTATCTGTCTGTCTGTCTGTCTGTCTGTCTGTCTGTCTGTCTGTCTGTCTGTCTGTCTGTCTGTCTGTCTATCTATCACAAAAAACATATTCTGGGTGTTAAGAAAGTGGTTTGGGATGGTTTAGAGGTGGTTTGGGTGGGGTTTTTTTGTGTTTTTTTTTTGGGGGGGGGGGGGGGGTTGGGTGGCTCCACGGACCCTGACAAGTCGTATCATTTCACAAAAAAAATATTTCCTTTTGATATTAATCTTCCTTTTATAGGATAATAATAATAATAATAATAATAATAATAATAATAATAATAATAATAATAATAATAACAACACAACATAAATCCCGCACCACTTGTCCCATTTCCGAATGCGTGTTTCGTTTTTATATTTACTATACAGAGTTATCCCCCATTGCAAATGGCGACTTGCTGGATTTGTATTTCATAACACAACAACAAGGTATATTCGAACACTTATAATCATGATAACTTCTCATCAGGGTTATATGTCTGTACCTGTAGCCTGACATGGTAGAATAAACTAGGGGTACGGGTCCGTATCTCTAGCCTCCGAGGCTAGGGGTACGGATCCGTATCCCTAGCCTCCCAGGCTAGGGGTACGGATCCGTACCTCTAGCCCCTTCCTTGAAAATATTATGGAAAATGGAGCATTTGCTCTTTTTATGGAAAATGGAGCAAAACTCTTTTGGTGCAAATGCTCCATTTTCCATAATGTTAATTTTTTTTTTCAATGTTGTCTAAAAATAGAAAATTATGTCATGATCTAAAAATAGCCTATGGAGTAACAGGTTAAATATAACCATCGTACAGATCACATGTAACATTTGGGTGATATATCAAGGATACGATAACAATTGCTATTCCTTTGTGTCCTTATCCAGTGTGCAAGATTGATCTTGAGTATCACCTACCTGGTGTATTTTCTCTGTTTCTGCGAGTTTCTCTTCCCAAGTCTTCCTCATTTCTTTCAGTAACTTCTCTGACTCTACCAACTTTTCTTTCAGATCAGGAGCTTTCATACTCTGTAATCAGACACGACCATTGCTCAGTTAGATATACCAGATTATCATATGACGTCGCGTCTGGGAGTGAAATAACGCCATGCAATAAAATTGATAAATCACTAGTCGTTTACTGATTTTCAAGAAACGTTATGACGTCCATATCAATGTTGCGTACATAGTGACAAAATTCTAATGTTTTTACGACAGAAATGAGATTTCAAAGTAATCTTAGTGTTATATGATAAAAAGAATCTAACATTCGTGCTCTTGTATTATTGAATTTATTCAACTTGTTGCGAAAAAGAGATAAAATGCTCGGCAAGCCTCGTATTTTATCTGTTTTCCCCAACTCGTTTAATAAATTCAATAAAACATAAGCACTCAAGTAAGATCTTATATTCATATTCAACGATATTTAAGTAACTGAGAGAAGAAACCTCCAATTGTAATGTCACATTCTAGTGTAATGATGTCTCTTTCTGTGAGAAGTAACACTCAAATTGAAGACTCTGTCTTTGCATATACAAAAGCCATTAAGAATTATAAAGGGAAATAACTCATAGAATTGTCTTCTTGCCCTTATTATGATTATAAGTATCTGTAAATATGAATATGTTTGCAAGGTTTGATGAATTTCCATCAATGGCTCTTCAAACTACAAAACACACACACGCACGCGCGCGCGCGCACGCACACACACAAACAGACATTGTGTAAACAGTTTGCCAATCTTTAAGGACTGGAACACACTTAAGTCTTGTAATTCTAGCCAGTGAACCATTGGTATGTACAATAAAATATTCAAAGTTCTTATGGCCTCAAACTGAATGGATTAATCTATCAGTGTACAACGATTAGACCATCGTTAGTAGTTTGGGCAAAATCATTTAAACTTTGACACAACTTTTTTATGTTGGGCATGGAAGGCCTCAATCCTGAAATTGGAACCAATCCTAAACCTTACCACGTTTGATATAGCTAACCCTTAAAGCGCCTAGAAAAAAATGCATCTGAAAATGTCGTCTGCTGAAGTCGTCTGCTGAAATGATTGCCAAACATTACTGAAAAATTAAGTATAGAAGCAACAAGTGTGGACCCAGAACAGACTGCTCCTATAGGAGCAGTCTGGTCTGGGTCCACACTGCTTGCCATAGAGGCTTCTTAAACATTTCAGCAGACAAGAAAAGCAGACGACTTTTGTTGTGATTGGTGCATTAAGGGCTAATATGGAACAATCTACTACCTGTGCCACTTCCAGTTCTTTATGTAGAGTTTCAACTTCATGTCGTAACTCTCTGATAATCCTGGCATTAGGATCTTCATTAACAACAGCATGATTCACAATCCTCTTGGCTCTGTCAGCATAACGTAGGCTTGACAAGGTCTCCTCATAGTTGTCAGCTGAAGGACTAATTGTTGCAACCATAACAGTCTTACTGTTACCACCAAGGTTATCCTGAAGAATCAGATACAGTAAAACCTGTGTAAAACGCCAACTCAAAAATAGACAAAATTAAGATCTTACTAACAATTGGTAGCTTAACGAAGGTCGACAGTAATGCAGAATGCTCCACTTGGAGCATTCTGCAATACTTTTGTCCTGCATTAAAAACCAATTTTTGGTCTTTTTGAGAATGGTCATTTTACACAGCTTTTACTGTAAAACCCATGAGATAATGGTACCTATATTATTTGCTAAAAGTCATTAATTAAATGTGCATGCCTCCTATCCAGTTGGGTACCAGGTCTAAGTTTTGTCTGAGTCTTCATCTTATTTAATACATGTTAAGATCAGAAGTTAAGGTTCTGTGAGACCTCGTCATCTCAGCCTTCATTTCATGCTCATGCAATAAATATCAAAATCTCAGGTGTTGACTCAATGCATAAAATAGTTTATTATATAATCTATAAATAAACATATTCTGATTTACCCAGATACATATCCACTCGGGTCAATATAACTACATATTGCATGGTTTGCCAGAAGTGACGTTGCAAAGCACATGGCACGCTTACGGGAAGTGACGTCAGAAAGTCAAGTAATTTCGCATGATCGATCCGTAACGTCAATGGTTTTAATGGTAGAAAATGACAGGAAATGCATATTATACATTTATTTCATAATAAAACAATAGTTGACTTATGTTTGAGTATACATAGAGTGTGATTGCCCAGTAATCTTAATCATATTGACCTCTGCTCTGCGTCGGTCAATATGACGTTTACTGTTCAATGATGATGATTATCGCCTTCCGCGATAATCCAGTTTATTTTGGGGCTGGCAAACGGTTGTTTCACCTACTTCCCTCCTGTGAAATCATTCAACGGGCGATCTTTCATTTTGGTAAATAAACAGGAACAAGCAGCTGTGATACATGAATACATTTATCATTTCCTCACGACGCTTTGGTTTTCTTCTGCGCAGTATGTCTGCGCAGGGAAACGGATATTGCGCAACCCTTTGCAGCGGAAGTAGAATATGCCCAACTAATATCGCGCATCTTCCTTTTCCGCTCTCCTTCGAACGAAATTCAAGGACTTTATTTTCAACAAAAACTATATCTCAGCGCCCACGATGGTCGTGGATCCAGTTCCGGCGTCCAAGTTATTCCATTACAAAACATTTAACACATTTATGTGTTGTTTAGGAAAAAATAAATGGTAAACTGTTCTTCATGCTTTCTTTTATTTTGCTCTAGTCAGTCTCCTTAAATAACACTCCATGTCCACCTCAACATTAGTCAATAATTGCATAATATAACATACTATTAGCATACGTGATTCTCCCTCAACCTCGGATATTATTTATCTGTAATTTAAACATTACATTCCTGGGAGTGTGATACTCTAAAAATCACCCTGAGGAATGTGATTATCAACCCAGGCACAGCCAATTTCGCGGGATGATATTTTGGACTATCACCCTCTCAAAATTCTGAATCTGATATGTTAGTGATCTCTCTTCCTCATAAAATTGTTGTTGTGTTTTTGTCAAAGACAAAGATCACTTATGATCTACATCTGGGTTAACATAAATTACCAATTGTATCACAGGTTGCATTAGATTTCTTCACATTAGAACAAGTTCAACTTGTTAACTAAAGTACGAGGGTCATCCAATAAAGAATGGGACTTTCTTCATAGTCTGAAAGTCTTTGTGCGCATTTAGTTAAAATTCACCATAATAATAGTATGACATCTTAGCAATTCAGGAATAGAAACACTATGTTTGTGATTGATCAGTTGCCATAGTAACGGGATGTTTTGTGGAAGGACTTGAAGACGCATGGCCAGGTTTATATTATTTTATGCATACCCATGGCAATTCAAAGTCTTTTATTTTCGATCACAGATAGAATTCAACCAATTGATATCATTTCTTCAACTGAACAATCTTAGTGTTACATAAAATTCTACAAAAGAAGATTCAGAGATACATATCCTTTATTTTGGTTGCCTAGCAACCAATTTACTTGATTTTTTATAAACACATCACTTTGTGTTGCTATGGTAACTATGTTAGCGATGTATATCCTACAAAAGGTATGGCTATGTACAGCTGATTATAATTAAGGTTACATGAACAAAACCATGTTCACTTTTATTGCCTTATACTATTTTATATTAGCTTTTAAAGTCAAGAGGTCAGCGAAAAATACCAGATATTTCTTGAAAACTTGATTTTTTAATCTTTGTTTCCACGGTAACAGCTGTAGTCTCTGGAACATTACTTTCTCCTATTGGTAAAAGAAAGAGTGCATGAGCATATCCAAATATTAGTAGAAAAATAAACTATACATCTCAATCTGTTGCTATGATGACCACCTATAGTGAGCTGTCCATGTGTGTTTGCCTAGTCTTCTTATGTTGCTAGCAACAAAAATTAGAACTATGTAACACGTCGAATATGGTACATGTGAACAGCCAAAATGAAGTGCAAGCATTGAACAAGATTTCATAAGTCTAAGATGTAAATTCACTGCGCTATTGAAAGTCTAATTCATTATTGGATGACCCTCGTAACCCGGGTGGGAGAATTGAGCATGAGACATTGGTTAACCTAAAATGCAAAAAAATAGAAATTTTCGCAAAAAGGACACAGTTTCTTTAAAAATGACTTTTTTTACGAAATTACAGACATTTTTTGTAGAAACATATAACTTTACCATGCTGCCCATATGTAAAATTAATATTATGAGGGATTGTTTGATAAAGACGGCTAAAGCTACACTAATCATCAGGGTGTGAATAAAAGCTGGGAACAATGCCAACGATCCAGAAAGAAATTTTGAGAGCAAAATTTGTAGGATGTATTATTTACAATTGTATGTATCAAGCTAAAATCAAGTATTGTTTTTGTTTGTTTGTTTGTTTTGTTGCTTTACATCCCAAGTCAACAGCTATGGTCATTGCGGGACGGTCAGTTCACCTAATCACACTTTTTCCTGGGCAGGCTTGAACAAGCGGTTAACCAGTAATTCGTGCGCATACTTTTGCTTGTAACTGACAACAACCCTTCTTGAATGAATCAGCGGAAGGGAGGAGAATGACCGTAGAAATTATTTCATGATCAATCTCCACGAAAGTATGGGACCGGCCGGGATCGAACTCGCGACCCCTGGATCTGCAGTCAGACACGCATCTGTAGCCAGATACGTTACCGACTGCGCTACGCGGCCCGGTATCAAGTATTGTCCATATCCATAATATGTTATACTTATTCACAGAAACTGCTGCATTGCAAATTTTGACAATGATCTTTTTTAAAGATACAAGAAACTATTGAGACAATCGTCATTTTGTCAAAATGACTGAACAGTATTTTAAACAAAATACATATACATTTAGTGCAGCATCCAAGAGGACGTTGGTTGGATTATCTTAGTTATCTTTAATTGCTATGGTGCAATAGCTTTTAGATGACGGATACCCCCACCACAACGGAGCATGCCATGTAAATGTTTGCGTTCATTGTGCAGTGTCTATAATAATATCATTCAGGTAATTAAGCTACAGTGATAAATTGACAATTTAGGGATTCTTGGTGCATACACTATTGGTATGTATGTCTGCATTTGCAGAATCCACTAAATATCTATATGGACTTTGGAGATATACGGTATGACTTGTTATATGTGAAAAATCTGAACAATACATTGCGGAAACCCATTGATGTGGGCATGTTAAATTTATTTTTGATAGTAAAAAGCGAATACGCTGAATAGTCTGTAAAAGCTTACAATCAAACACTTTTGCCAGCTGAAAATAAAATATAACTAAACATTTAGTTTTAATTTCATTTCAAAATTGTATTTAGGCATTGCACTCAGTGACTTCTTTTTTGGTGCTCCATGTTTTCCACTGACGTCGTAATTTTGACATTTGAAATTCAAGAGTATTCTTGTCGTAATGAGTATGTGTCAAATATACCATTCATTTATCTGTAAACATAACAATTATGTTATCAAATGAATATGATGCACACGGAATGGCAGTTTTGGTTGAACAATGTTTGCAAAATATTTTACTTAGATCATATATGTCAAGGTGATAGTAAAATTGAGTATTCTAAGTACTTAAAGCGTTTTTTGCGTGCTCCCGTAATTGCTACCTGTGGTTACTAAGGCAACAGAAGAATGAAAGTCGATGCAGTTGGTCCAACATCGTATAACAAATAACTTTGCAAGAGGACAATACTACTTCAGAGCGAATTTCAACTGCCTACGCTAAAGATTGCATGCTAAATTGCATGTGTCTCAATAGTTTCTGAACAAGCCTCGTATTTCTTGTTGTTTGTAGGCAATAGCTAACAGACTGTAGGAGTGTAAGATCAAACCTGAAATTGTTGGTATATGGAGCAACTAGTTTATCCTCTGGGCCACAGTCATATCTCCATGCTACTATTAATACCACCTATGTACTGAATAACAGAGATACTGACCAGACTGTGCATCTGCATAGTCTGGACTGCAATTTTGCTGTTCACTCATTCTTATGTTGTGGTTCAAATGTCATCACCATAGGCCAAAGTACATTCGACACATACACTGAGGAGAGCCTATTCTGCTTTAGCTGCCACTGAAGTTTGTTTCAGAGTTACCTCCCTGGTGACAGTAACATGATTCAGTTATGGGTGTTTAAAGGATAATTTTTTTTAAAAAAAACTATCCTCCCTCTTCCCCATAGGTGGTGTTTGGGTATGCACCAGTCCTTTGTAGGCACCAATAGAGCCAGGGATAGCGGAGGCATAGTGGGGCTTAAGAACAATGTTTTTACCCAAGAGGTGTCCCAGATGTGCCTTGGTTACACCCGGTTTGATTCCCACAAAACGTGGGGAGAATAGCAGTGTGTTTTTACAGATTTACCACAGACATATTTAAAGTTTTGAAATTATCTTATGCCTTGGTAAAAAGATTGATGGATGAAAAAATAATAATACGTCAACTTACAAAATGTTGATTTAAAAGACATATAGTCATCTTTTTTAGTGTTAATGACCACACACCAGACAGCTAGTATTCTGTGATTTTTAGAAGATATACCCTGGGGGCTTGGACCTTCACAAGGAATTTAACTTTAAAATGTCTCCACAGTGCAGGGCATATACCAGGGCTTTGCAGAGTGGAAAGTCAATATCCCTAATATTCCCTTGGTTGTAAAGGACTGGTGCATTAGTCGGGGCAGTGAACACAAATAACTGGTGCAATGAAAAAGTCAAAGACCAATGTTAAAATTTTTAGGCGGTGCCAATGTGTCCTTATTAAGGTGCATAGGGTAACACAGACAGAGACATTACAGGTGTCAAGGTATCTTTTCCTAGGAAAGTGATCAAAATTTAATACAAGTTATTGATTCCGAAACTGTCTGTTCAAATTTCCTTTCACAGCCAGTCACTTCCCACATATCCTGATCTTTGACAATGACAACCGATACAGACCGAAATATCATATGACATTTACTTTCAAACGAATTTGTCTACAGCAGACATGGGGTGCAGCATGTTTTGTTCTCATGGTCAACTTTTGATGATCTTAACGTTAAAACAATTTGTTGTATGGATGTTATCATAATATGACATAGTGCACACTATGGAGACTTTACTTGGCTAGGTTTTACTGCTTTAACCCTTTCCTCCATAATAACAGCTGCCGAAATTTTACATATTTAAGCGCAGATCTGGATAAGCTGGCTTTTAAAGCCAGATTAGGATTCATGCTACCCGAGGTTCCATGTTTAGTTAGAAGGCTTCAATGAGAGCTGAACATTTCTTGTACTTCAGCAGCAGCAGAATCTAGCCCCCCCCCCCCACCATCGGTGGCTTAGGCTGCTGTCCATTCTAAGGCGGTGGCTCTGTTGTTGTTGACTTTTTGTTTATTGTTACTCCCATTGTGGGAGTCTGTAATTGTTCTATGTTTTGTTGTATTTTACTTTATGTCCATTCTATTTTTGCAATCGTCTTGGTGGGGAAGAGAGAGCTGGTTGTGTTGCTTAATTTGTCTTCCTGGTGTCTCCTGATGGTTGCGTGGCTCTTCCTCGCCGTGCCATGGGTTTATCTGCAATTTGTGATTGTGGTATTTCCTGATTATACTCACTTTTTTATATAACACTCATACAAATGGACCAGTTGAAATTCAGAAGTTGGAATTTGCAAATTTATCTATTCAGCAGCATAATAAAATCTCTGTTTATCTAGAACTCTGTCTGGTCTGAAAATTGTTCCAACTGTCTGCATATAAAACAGGCATTCATACAAAGTGCACCCAAGCAGCAAATGACAAAGGTTAGCCAGACGCTTTTCACAAATATATTCTCAGAAAACTGTAACTGAACCAGCCAGAAAAATGAATACATCAAACTGAAGTGGAATTGTGCAAAAATGTGTCTTATCCCACTGAGTTCCAGACTTTATTACCATATTCGTCCAAACCAATGCACTGTGCAAACAGTTTATTCAAACTTTTCTTACCAATCAGTTTTAACATTCTTTTGAGTACCCATAACATATGTTTTGGTTGAGAAATAAGAAATTTATTTTCTATTATGCACTCTTAACTAAAGGCCTGAAACAGTGTATACCTAGATCAGATTGCTCCTGATGAAGTCAAATGATCAGGATCCACACTGTTTTCATCCACCTCATGAATCTATATTAACCCTTTGTAGACCGGAAACCCCTAAATAGGTACTTTCCCAAACAGTGAAGACCCAGATAAAATGCCGCCACTGTTAGCTAAGAAGCAAAATCAATCTTCAGAGAACTACAACTTTGTTTGTTTGTTTTGTTGCTTTACGTCCCAAGTCAACAGCTATTGTCATGGTAGGACGGTCAGTTCACCTAACCACACTTTTTCCTGGGCAAGCTTGAACAAGCAGTTAACCAGTACTTCGAGCACATTCTTTCGCTTGTTTTGTTTGTTTGTTTGTTGCTTTACGTCCCAAGTCAACAGCTATGGTCATTGCGGGACGGTCAGTTCACCTAATCACACTTTTTCCTGGGCAGGCTTGAACAAGCGGTTAACCGGTAATTCGTGCACATACTTTCGCTTGTAACTGACAACAACCCTTCTTGAATGAATCATTCAGTGGAAGGGAGGAGAATGACCGTAGAAAGTATTTCATGATCAATCTCCACGAAAGTATGGGACCGGGCCGGGATCGAACTCGCGACCCCTAGATCTGCAGTCAGACACGCATCTGTAGCCAGACACGTTCCCGACTGCGCTATGCAGCCCGGTACTTTCGCTTGTAACTGACAACAACCCTTCTTGAATGATTCAGCAGAAGGGAAGAGAATGACCGTAGAAATTATTTCATGATCAACCTCCACGAAAGAAAGGGACCAGGCCGGGATCAAACTCACGACCCATGGATCTGCAGTCAGACTCGCAGCTGTTGCTAGACACGTTACTGACTGCCCTAGGCGGCCCGGTAAAGAAACAAAATCAATCTTCAGAGAAAGATATACCTTTTTTTTTCAGAAATTATAACCTGTAACCCCTCAACATATCAAATGGATCATCCTGACAAAACTGTATCAAACTTTATGGAAAAGTCCAATGGTCTTCAAATGGTTAATAAGGCTTACCAGTAGGCTGGCTGATAATCCAAAGTTGGTTTAATAGCATTAGAACTTAATGTGCACTTATCAGGTTGAATGTGGTACTTGTTTGTACTTTAGTATAGCATAGGTTTGGATAAACAAATGTTTTTAGCGTAAAATTGTAAATATTTTCTAATCATTCAGTTTGAACATATGTATTGGGTGCTTAAAAGAACTGTCTCATTGAGACGGTTCCTTTGAGTACCCACAACATATGTTTTGGTTGAGAAATAAGAAAATTAATTTTCTGGTACTCATTCTTAACTAAAGGCCTGGTATAGGCATCTAGAAGCTTTTAAGAAACAGAGTTTAAGAAAACTGCAATGACTACCATATTTAGCCTAATTAGCCCACATGCTCCTATAAGCATAAGTTTATCAGTTGTCTTCTGATGTCCAGTTAATCCAGTGATGCTTTTTCATTTTTAATATAGATTCATCGTATGGATCTACATTTTTCAAAAGAGGGTATATAATTTTTGACAAAGCTATGTGCAAAGCTTGCTTATAATTTCAAATATGGTACCTAAAATGGAATAATTTGGTAAAAATGTAGTAATATGCCTTGATAAAGGGACAACCAAAGTTCCTATTTGTTTTGTTATGGGTCCTCATTAAAAGCATCTCTATGATAAGCTCCCAACATCACAACAAATGTTTTCATGGCAAAACAAGAAAAGTATCAACATTTTTGGTTAAAAAGGGTCTTTTCTTATTCCACAGTTGACGAGAGTACATATGAATGACAATCCATAGAGATTGATAGGAACTGCCTTAGAGCAAATAGATCTTGTCAAATCATATAAAGTCCAAGATGAGACAGGCCTCTAGATAAGGGTGTGTAATTAAAATTTATTTTTCTTATTTCTTATACAAAACATATGTTGTGGATACTCAAAAAAAAACGTCTCAACGAGTTCTTTTGAGCTCCCAAAACACATATTATAATTAAAGGATAAAAAATATTCTACGCTCAAAACTATGTTTATCTTGACCTATAAAATATACAAGGCTGTATTGCAGGATAAGAAAATACTGAAGATAAAGGCTTCAACCAAAACTTATGTAGCAATGTTTCACCGAGAAGCATTTTTCATTTTTAAATATCCATATTGTACATTTTGGTTGGTTAACCAGAAAAATCTGGGTTCTATGTATTACTTTAGTGGAGTTGTGAGTTCAAACCCTGGTCAGGCAACATACTTTCGTATAGTACATTTTCTTCCTACCTCTGTTTCGAGTAAAGCAGTTGTCAGTTACTGACAAAAGTATGAATACACTAAGTATTGCCAAATGGCTTAGGGAAAGTCTGTCTGGGAACAGTGTGATAGAATATCTGGCCCCGAGGTTATAAAACTTTTTTCATGCTCAACGGAGTGCGAAATTTCAACTGCTCATAAAAACTAAAATGCCGACAAATGATGAAGTTTCTTGCTTACAGACTCTCAGATGTTGCATTTATCATGCTAATAAATGTTAAAATGCCAACAATTGTTGGCATTTTAACATTTATGAGCAGGATAAATTTCATGCTCAGATGAGTTGAGCATGAAAATTGTTTTATAACCTCAAGGCCTGAGGATGGTGATATGACTGACTAGAGGACCTGAAGGTCCTGAGGCGCTCACCTGATCTCCTTAATAATGTTAAAATAGGTCAAGGTCAACTACAGCTTATAATGGAACAAATTTTGTTTTACCATATATGGGCGTTGCAGACATTTTGGTCAAGTGACTTAAACAATCTAATGAATAATCCATCAAACAGCCCAGTGATTTCTGAGAAACAGATGTTTAGATAGGTGTGTGGCAGTCCAAATGAGTGGCCTTGGATAAAAGGTCACAGGTCAGCTTGGCTTTTGGTACTAAGTATAATACAAGATTTTTCCCAAATAAATGCATTAGGAATCAAATTTGACCTTGCCATAAAGTAGGTCAAGGTCAACCTAGATTAATCATTTGTGCAAATCTGGTAAGACCCACATCCCCAATGCTACATATCAAGTCCCAAGGCCATTGGCCTTTTGGTTCCAGAGAAGAAGACATTTAAAGGGTTTTTACCATATATGGGCGTGGTGGCCATCTTGGTCATGTGACTAGTACACTTGGTATAAATTTTGGCTAACCTATCATAAGGTGTCTTCATATGAAATTTGAGCTCAAATGGCCTAATGGTTTCTGAGGAAACTATGTTTTGATGTGTTGATGGGACTCAAATATGAGCGACCTTGGCTGAACAGTTAAAGGTCAACCTTGACCTTTGAAACTTATTTATAGCCATTGTCTCATTTGGTTCAACATATCAAGAGAGAATAATGACTTTGGCCTCAACAGTTTTCAAAAAATTCAATTTTCAAAAAAAATACCATTTAAATTCATTAGGAAGCAAATTTGACCTTGACGTTAAGTAGGTCAAGGTCAACTTAGGTTCATCATTTGAACAAACTTGTAGGCCCCTCATCCCAAATGCTACATACCAAGTCCCAAGGTCATCGGCCTTCTGGTTCTGGAGAAGAAGATTTTTAAATGGTTTTTACCATATATGGGCATGGCGGCCATCTTGGTCATGTGATCAAAATATTTTGCATAAATTTTGGCTTACTTATCATAAGGAGTCTTCACATGAAATTTGAGTTCAATTGGGCCAATGGTTTGTGAGAAAACTATGTTTTAATATATTGATGGGACTCCAATATGAGCAACCTAAGCTGAAAGGTCAAAGGTCAACCTTGACCTTTTGAACTTATTTATAGCCATTGTCTCATTAGGTTAAACATACCAAGTGAGAATAATGACTAAACTTCCCCAGTTTTCAAAAAAATCAACTTTTCAGAGATTTTCCCATGTAAATGCATTAGGAAGCAAATTTGACCTTGACGTTAAGTAGGTCAAGGTCAACCTAGGATCATCATTTGAACAAACTTGGTAGGCCCCACAACCCCAATGCTACATACCAAGTCCCAAGGTCATCGGCCTTCTGGTTCTGGAGAAGATTTTTTAAGGGTTTTTACCATATATGGGCGTGGCGGCCATCTTGGTCATGTGACCAAGACCATTTGATCAAACTTTCCTTCCCCCATCCTAAGGAGTCTACATATGAAATATGAGTTCAATTGGCCCAGTAGTTTCAGAGGAGAAGATGTTTGAAAATGTTGATGGACAACGGACGACGGACGGACGGACGGACGGACGCCGGAGTCACTGGTATACTATTAGCTCACCAATGAGCCTTCGGCTCAGGTGAGCTAAAAACTGTTGACTGAAACATTCAGCTCCAGACAAAACAAAATCTTTCCTGGGAGTGAGAAAAGCGATTTGATCTTCTAAAAAGTAGTATTAGCAATATTCTTTGTATGATTCTAACTAGTCACTGTATCTGAGTATGCTGGTTTGTGTCATACCTGGTCGCAAACCCTGAAGACCAGGCTTTCTAGTGATTTGGCATGTATGTGACCTTTCTACGAATGAAAATTCTTCTATTTACCTTTAAAAGCCAGGTCAGGACAGAGTCTCTGTACGGCACAAACTTGTTCTTTGACTTGCCACCACCACCTTGATCAGCCAATGCTGATATCACTAAACCAAGAGTTGTTAAGGATCTGCATTGTAAAAAAAGATTAAACATAATTACACTTTTTTCTCTAATAAACAGTATTACCGTATTTGACAGAATACCCACACATGTCCCTATATTAAAGTACACACCATGGTCATATCTGAGTAGTCAAATTATCGTTATCACTCACTGTTCTCTGCAACTACAGTAAAAACTGTCTAAATATGGCACTTAAAAAGAAGATCAAAAATTGGTTTTGAAGACCGATTATTGCTTAATGCAGGTCATAAGTATTGCAGAATGCTCTCTTGGAGCATTCTGTAATACTTTCAACCTTCATTAAGCTACCATTTGTCATTACAACCTTGTTTTGTCTATTTTTATGTGGTAGCTTAAGACAAGTTTTACTGTACTGTATAAATAATGGATCCCTAAAACAATTTCAGTGCTGACATTAACTATCTGCTTTAAAAATATGGACTATATATATATATATATATATATATATATATATATATATATATATATATATATATATATATATATATATATTTTTTTTTTTTTTTTTTTTTTTTTTTTTTTTTGGGGGGGGGGGGGAGAGATGGTGGGGATGAGGGCAGCTGTGCATCATAATGATTTTGGGCATAAATGCATTAAACCTGTGCCATGCCCCACTTTTCAAAACCCCCAAAAACAGGAAACATATTATATATGTCATTCCTTTTTTCCTGAAATATTTAGACATTCAATATTGGAGTCAAATGATGACTTACACAAAATTACTCATTTTTGTAATTCTCAAAGTTCATAGTACATGTATATAAGATAAATTTCTTTTTCATTTAATAGTCTTTACATTTACATTTATTTTAAAATAAATTTTAAAATAAATTCCATATTTATCTTATGAAAAATTACATATTTTAAAATAAATTCCATATTCATTCATTAATTTTAGATCTAAAAAACTTTTTTGTTTCCTTAAAGGCAACTTGGTAATGGGTTATCGATTTGTTTAGGTAGATATGTGGGTGAAGCTTAGCTGACAAGAATTAATCGTAGGCCAAGGGAATTAAACTAGGCTAAGTCATTTCCCAAGTGAATTCTTCCCTAAACAATCAGGCTCCAAGGTTATAAAACTTTTTTTTCATACTCAACTCAGCTGAGCACGAAATTTATCATACTTAAGTTTCATAACCTCTGGGCCAGATTACGTAGTAATTAGAGTGTTATTATCTGTTCACCCTTCAGTGTGTAAAGATCTACTGAGATTAAGTAAGGGGCCTAACTCTTCCTTTTATAGTACAACCAGTTTAAACTAAAACCTATTGTATCAAACTGGATAAAAAATTCCATAAGTGTAAAATGGCTAAGTGATGAAGCGTACTTGTTAATGTTGCTTCCTTCCCTCAGTCTGTCCCCCATGGCCCCTGTCTTCTGCGCTCGCTCACTGCCTGCAAGATCCACCAAGCTAAGTTTACTCACTTTCTCACCAGAAACCTGAAATAAACATAATACATTTGGTCTGAAAATAATATGAGAATTTTCGCCAATTTTTGTTGTTGTTGTTGCTTCACATCCCAGTAAACAGCTATGGTCGTCGGGACGGTCAGTTCACTTAACCACATTTTTTTCCTGGGCAAGCTTGAACGAGCGGTTAACCAGCACATACTTTCGCTTGTAACTGACAACAACCCTTCTTGAATGAATCAGCAGAAGGGAGGAGAATAACCGTAGAAATTATTTCAAGATCAATTTCCGCAAAAGTATGGGACCAGGCCGGGTTTTCGCCAAAATGTAGACTAACTTAGAAATAGGGAACTATTCTTGTTATGTTGAGAATTGGGGTAAATAGAGGCAAATTTGGCCTACCAAACTGAGATCTGGAAAGTAGCAGTGGTAACTGAATATACCTTGAACTTTACATAAGAGCAGATTGAATTCAGATCAGGATCTACACTGTTTTTGGTTGACAGCTATAAATTAAATCAAAACTTTAAACTGATGGGATAAAATTCAAACAATGCATTCAAGTGTAGAAATGAAGTGCCTGGAGGGCTGCACTGTGCAGTAGTTGTTGATAGATACATCATGACCAGCTCTTGTCAACTGTCATACATCTAGAATTATAATCATTATTACAAATCATCTCACAATTAACCATTGTCCTGCTGAACACAGATACATAATCTTTTAGAAAAGTGTGATGACCAGCTGGCTGTAGAAGAAACCAGCTGATAACAACCCACCGCTACATAAATAAGCAAGCATGCAAGATACAGTAAAACATGTGTAAAATGATTACTCTCAAAAAGACCAAAAATTGGTTCTTAAGACTAATTATTGCTTAATTCAGATCAAAAGTATTGCAGAATGCTCCAATGGGAGCATTCTGCAATACTTTTGATTCATTAAGCTACCATTTGTCATTAAGATCTTTCTTTTGTCTACTTTTGAGTGGCTGTTTTACACACATTTTACTGTATCTGTACCGATCACATAATGCCCCCACACCCATGTTGATGAAGCTAGAGGTCTAAATTTTGGAAACATCCATACTTTGAGTATTATGAGCAGTGCTGCTTGCTGATTGCAATCTTCAAAATCTCATGACCAGAGTGGCCCAAATGGTAATTAATATACATCTGAACTGAGTGGATGGGACAGTCACTCTCCATAAAAGTTTAAAAAGTTGCAGATCCGCCCTGCACACCCATGCAGTCTGAATAGCACATAAGAGGTTTGTTGCATCATTCAAGTTTTTAAGATTTTAACAACATGACATGTAGTCTCTGTAGCTATGCAGGCTGGTTTGAGTCTTGCCTGGTTACCATCTTAACTATATATTGCATGTAGCTGCGGATGGAAATTTCCATCAGAATGTTACAATATGGCTGTCTAGATAAGAATCTCTTAAAACCTGTCTGATGGAAAAGGCTTTAAAGCTCTCTCTATGCATTGCACGTAACAAAAACAGACATGGTCAAATTAATTAAGACAATAACTTTGTCAAGTCAACAAAAGTACAAAGAACTTTACATGGAAGACCCTACACATTTGGACACAAATTAATATTAAACTCATAACAGCTTTTGTTTGTTTGGGTTGATGCTTTACTTCCCAGTCAACAATTTTTTAGCTGTGTTGGGACATCTTCCTAGGTTGAACTAGTAGTATTGTTTTGTTTGATTTGATTCTTTACGTCCCATCAACAATCTTTCAGTTATAAAGGGACAGGTCTTCCTGGGTTGAACCAGTACTAAGCTAGGATTAATGCTCTTGCTCAAGGACACAACACAGTGACGCCGGTGAGGCTCGAACCCACAGCCCCTCGATCTCGAGTCAAGCACGCTACCACTGAGCCACTGCGCTCCCAAAACTAGTATTAAGCAGAGGATAAAAGCTGAAAGACACAACACAGTGCCTCTGGTGAGTCTCAAACCAGCAACTCAACCTCAAGCATTATGCATTGGCATGTGATGATTGACAGGTTAAGACAATGCACACTGTTTAAAGTGTTGATTTCAACACCCATCTATCAAATAATGGTGAATGATCTCTATGACACAAAATCAAGTCACCCATCAGCTATTACATCAAACACTTATAGGTGCAAAATTCAACAGTTTTCATAAATCATTGTGTATCCAAATACAGAGGAACTGGACAGTTTTAATCTTGAAATACTGATATGTGCGGTATTAAGATTTTGCAAATTTATCAACTCAGCAGTAAATGTTTTTCATAAAGAACAGTGAAAAAAAATATTTTCAAATTCACAACTGGCTTCTTAAAGTCAAACTGTTGATGACAGAATTTACTATTATGTTTTGAGAATATTTACAATTTATTTCTGAGACATATACGTTTATACAAACTGACCAAATCTACAAAATGTTGAAGCTAAGAATAGCAGATCTTGTGATCCATGTGATATTAGTGACAATCATCTCTGGTTATCTTGTAAATATAGACAATAGAGAGACTGATGCGTTACGTTACAGAAGAGAGACAGCCGGGGACCAGGAGCCAACAACTCCAGAACCAGTCACAGATCCAAGCACAGATTATCAGGGAAATCCTATAGACACAAATCTCCATGGTGATACAGGTGATGGGAGTACACATAGAAGTGAAATGAGTAGTAGCTTTGATTCAGTGACAGATCATAACAATCCACTGTACATGAGCAGGCCTGGTGAATCCCCACCAAGATTTATGAGCAATGTACAGCCAGATAAAGCTGAGACAATGCCTGAGGCCCTGGCCCTAACCCAGGAACAACCAACTTCAGGCTTCAACTTCCAAGATACACCAATCACTGATACAGGTGAGACTGGACCAAGACCCATGACACAAACAGATAGCAGCCAGGACATGCCTAGAGCACTGGCTCAAACACAAGACCCAGAGACCAGCAGATCACCAGTGGCACTACCTCAGAGACAAGGTCAGTTTAAATATTCAATTGATTTTGTCGCTAATTTAGAGTGCAATATATTTAACCTTCGGAAAATTTAATCTACTCTCACAATTGCATGATTTAGATTCTCCGCGCAAATCTGAACTGCTGAGTGGAGTTGGTCAATCTTCTTCCTTTTCATAGTCATTTCCTCATTTTCTCATATTCTGCCCACTAGGGGAATTATCTCATTTTCTCATATTCTGATATTCTGCTTGTCATTTTTTGCCCATATTCTGGTCATTTGGAACTTTTGGGTTCAGGCATCTGAAAGCAGGATATCGTCCCACTGACTTGTCTCCCACCTCCCCACCCCCCTCTGCCCTATCCCTGGCGCAAGGGGTCATGACTGATGTTAGATTTTCAACTATCTTTCACGAATAGACTCCACCATTTGTTTTCCACAGTTGAAGGTCCTCTCTATCAAAGAATCTACTTTTTCAGATAATTTATTGTTTGCTTTTCTCCACAAATTACTCTGCTGAAAGTATGCCATATAATTCACTTTACTTCAGACTTCATTATATGCACGCTTTATATGGTGCTGCTTCTTTCAAGTAATCTGGTCCCAGGGGCTATCAGGCTACAGAAATTCAGATAAATTTACTGAATTTCCCCGCAAAATGTATTATGAAGGTGGGAAAATGGTGTCTATTTCATTATTCTTACAGAAAACTCCAATCTAACATAGGTCCTGATAAGTAAAGATATTGTAAGCTTTAAAATGGGGATTATTTTCTTAGCATATGTTTTGGGAGCTCAAAAGAACCGTCTCCTGGAGACAGGTTTTTTGACTACCCGCAACATATGTTTTGATTGAGAAATAAGTAAATGAATCTGGAACTACCCCCCATGGCTTGTCTGACGGCATGATCAGGCTTTATTGGAGCCTATAGTTTAGCCCACAATTTACCCTCTTAGTAACTGACAGTGTGCAGAGGGCTGTTTGATTAGGACTTTAATGCAGATATGTTATTTGTATTTTCCCTTATTTTTCATGAGCCGAGAAAAAAAAGGGAATTCTTTTTTTGTCACTATAGCTTATACATTGCAAATTGTCAGTTACTGGGGCTATGACTCAAAAACTGTTGAAACAATGTTAAAACAAAAACTAACAATTTTAAATCTAAAGCAGAAGGGACATTCTAAATATAAGATTTTTTTTAGATATTGCAGTGAAGTTAAGAAATGAAAAGTGTTTAGGTTAAAATAACCATTATTGCGAAGTTGGTTACTTATTTATACCCCTTCATGGACTGATAGCTTATGTATATGTGACCCAACACGCAAAAAGGGACGAGTTGAATGTCATATAGTGAAATTCACTTTTTCCGCTTTTTGAATAGAGAATTTTATGACGAATCAAGAAACATTAACATGTTGGTGGGTTCTTGATCATTTTGGATCTCAAAATGTCCAAAGAAGATGGGTACCGTCCTGAAGCGTCACAAACTTTCTATTGACGTTATTGTAACGTTAGGCCTACATGTACATCATAAAATCCAGCAGATTAACACGCGTTATAAAATATTGCAAAAGGACATTACAATGTATTTGTTGCAATTAATTTTCTTTTCTCTTTTTTCTATTTATTATTCCTCTCATTCTTCCTCCTCTATATCTTCTTCAAATTTCGCACCAGATATTTTTCTAGCCTTCAACTACACTGTAGTGTCAAAACTTAGTCAACTTAAAAAAAACACATACACACAAACTTCAGACTGATATATTTCATGTGTTGTTTAACAATTATTTTCCTCGATGTTAATGCACCAAACTTGATAAAAAGGATACCTTTGGAAAGGAAATTTAAAAACGCATTAAACAAAATTTATTCATTAGCCAAGGTCTCTTACTTCCTGAAAAAATGATAATTATAGTAAAACTGCAAAATACTGAAAAATTGATTTTTAGTTGACGTCAACGGGAATGTCGCAGAACCATGACGTAAAAGCTCAAACATGTGTACATTTACTACATTATCAGTTGAATTTAGCAAATATTAGAATGTGTATACATTGTTATGCTATTTGCACCAGCTTTCTGCTAGTATATGGTTTATTGTCACCCGCCTTTCAGAGAAAGTGATGAGCATAGTATTAGTGGCGCAGTACGTGGTTCTTCTGCTCGGGTGCCATGTTTGTGCAGCTCCTCCTGCAGTTTAAGTGAAAAGATAGGTTTGAAACTTGCCATTGCTTACAGATCATACAGATGCGCAAGTGGTCAGTTACATTGATTTTAGTTGTGACCGTCGACTGCTACCAGTGTCTCATGATATTGATTGTTGGTATATGCATGGGATTTTAATATGATTCTTAAATTTATTTTGTCAATTTTTACACAAGTTTGAAATTGCATACTTAAAGCATGTGATAAGTGTTTATGAAAAAAACTTAACCTATACGATTTATAATGATTGTTTGAAACTTTGCATGTACAGTCATGGGACATAAGTATACACTACTTGTGACGTTGCCGTTTAAATTATTGTAATTCCAGATTTTTCTGCAAAAAATATTGTCGCAAAACTGTAGAAGCTTCAATCATGAAAAAAGTACTAAATGAAAGCAAATTGATTTACGCAATAAACAAATTTATTGTAGCTTCCTGGTGTCGATTGTTTTCGCATGGTAGTCATTTAAACACAAAGACAAATTAAAATTTCATTTTTTCGGTGACATTAATGTCAGCGTCAATGGGAACCGTGATATTTGAAAATTTACGTCCACTTTAAACACGTTCTCCTTGAGAACCAAAAGCGTAATTATTTTAATATTTTATTGTATATTGCTATTTTTTATTTGCTTTTCATCTGTATAAGTTTTGTAAAAATGCACCCATTAACTTCGTCATAATAATTTTTTCCAAAAATCTGGAAGTGCACTGTTTTAAACGGCGACGTCACAAGTAGGCGAATAATAATGTCCCGTGACTGTACTTTAAATGCCTTTGACGTCCTGGTACATGCATACATTGTGTAATGCTGATTTTGTATTGCGTATATACTCAGTACATAATGAACGCAAAAAAGTAAATAAAAAAGCCTAAAAAGAAGCAAAAATTAAAGTGGAATACCGACGCTCGGAATCGAACTTGGGCCACTCGCGTGTGAGTCAGGTATCGTAGCCCCTACACCATTGCAGAAATTTAAAAGAAATTGCTTATAACTATTTCAAATCACATAGCATAATCATGAATTAATTTTTCATGTTTTTTTTATTTTTATTTTCTTTACGTTCCCAAAAGCCATTTTGAATTTTTCACAAAAAACTTCTTAGTCATGCTTCTGCTGTACTCATAATACACTTGACTATTCGTTAAGAAAAACTGTAGCAAAAATTTGATCTTACCCGATGACATCACAACTACGTCATCAGATAAACCTAAATCTTGCCATGGCTTGGGAAAACAAATAAATTTTCACTTTTCCTAAAAAGCTTGATGTCGTGGGTAATAATTCAAATTAAAATAAAGAAGCTGGGATGGCGATTACAACTATTTTAACTTAATATTAATGACATCGGTATTTTTTTTTTTCAGAAAATTTGTAAAATGCTGAAAACATCCATGTGAAATTATGAACAATCAAGAGTGGTGACATATCCTTTTTATTTCACAAATTGACAGTCAATACATAAAACAAACTGTATGCAAAGAATTAAAAAGATTTTAATGTCGCATTTAATTTTTTATTAAAATATGTAATGCGTTCACTGCTTGTACGACTTATACCAATACATTCGAAAAATGTTGACTAATAGAGAAATGGTAAACTTTCAAAAATTGGACTTTTTTCAATTTTTCTATATACTTTTACTACAAATTGTGTCACTACAGGAGCACGAAAAATGCCTAATGAGTATATGTTTTGCTTTATTTGTAGCGAACAATGCACAAAAATCATTTTGTTGCGCAAAAAGTGTGGCTTGTTTAGTTCTGTATTCAAGAAAATTATTTCTAATAACACTATTACTACTTTTCAAGAAGTGGGTGGGGTAACTTAACCCCTCACATTTTGTCGATGGCATAATAACTTCTCCTGGTATCGCTTTAACCATCACAAAATTGATTGATTTCTACTACTTTTTTGTTTACCACCATTTTCAATTGAAACAAACCAGAACGTCAACTCATAGCTAAACTTACTCTGCCCCATGGGAAGATTATAAGAGTTATCTTCCCTTTGTTCTGGTTTACAAAATTTCTTTTGGTTTCAATACAAAGAGCATAAAGTGTACTTGACAAAAATACCAACGCACGGTATTTTTAAACTACTGTTGGTTATATATTTTCAAAATATGTGCATTGTGACATGCGATTTTTAATCCGAAAAAATTAGCGCATTGCATTGCTTTCTAGACAGTTTTGGTATTGCTGTTCAGATATTTAGTTTTTAGAAACATCCAACCCTGTCATCACTTGTATAATAACTGTACCAGATTGTGGCCTATCAAATGGTACAAAATTATCTAATTTCATGAACTATTGTTAATGTTCTGTACACTTTTCTAAAGGTAAAATGTTATATTTTCCACAGGAATTTTGCATTTTCCAGTATACAAACAGAACATGTATTCACAATAATATTTTTCGTGTCTGCATTATAATATCCTCACGAAATTTGTAGAGGAAAGATAGCTCTTTAAAATGATACCAAACATGATAGGATTTGTCAATCGGTTACTGAGATAAAAGACCATGCTAAGAACTTTCCAAATGCCCCTCCTACAAGACTGATTTACATATTTGGGGAGTTTTCGGAAGGGAGAAATCCCAAATATTATTGTCAAAGAAATATGCTAGGTGTTCATGTCAAGGCTCTAATTTTCAATAGAAGTTTTGCCTTTCTAATTGCAGCAGGATAAATCACTGACAAATTTTATCGTTTCATTTCAGGACAAGCCAAACCAAAATCAAGACCGAATTCTGATCCTTCACAAGGTCAAAAGTCAAGGCCGAGGCCCAGACCAAGACCCAGACAAAGACCACCACCACCACCATCCTCAAGGCAAGGGGCACGAGGAGCAGCAAGGGATCCAGTCTTGGACCCTGCCTTTGATCCATCAGGACCTATTGGTAGTGATGTACTAGCCACTGCTGCCATTCTTAACTCTGATGTACAAGACACTGTTGTAGATGGAATGGAGATGATAGCACAACAAAAGGCCATTGAACGCCTGGACCAACAGCTGTCCGGGTCAAGAAGAAATCCACCACGCCAGGACCGACCACCACCAGGCAGAGATAGCTCCAACATGGGTGGAAAAACACGCCCAGACTGGGGAGGAGGCCAGCAATCATCAGCTCCAAGAAGAAACAGCCGACCATCTAGCACTCATACAGACCACCTTGATACAATAGCTCGTGTTCATGCAGCAAAGACACAGGCTGATCTGGTTCAAGATCATGTTGATACAGTGCAGGATGTTCATCAAGATCATCAGGACTATCTGACAGGAGGGCAGGGTTATGATCCACGCTATGATTACAGATATGGCAGATACCCACCCAGCTATGATAACAATGGATATAACAGATATCCTCCACCTGTGGATCAATCAAGAAATAACAGAAATGGCAGATTTCCTACTGATCAAACATTTGACTCTCAACAACAAAATAACAGAAATGGCAGATTTCCTACTGATCAAACATTTGACTCTCAACAAGAACACAGCCAATATCCAGCATACAAACAACAACCAGGATACAGACAATATCCCAGCTACAATGTTCATAGAGACGGTGGACACTACCAGAAAGAGGAGGAGGAAGAGGGAGGCTATGGCTTCGAGTATGGCCAATCTGGGATGCAGATAGACATACATACAGGACTACCATGTAGTAACATGAGTGATCCCAGCTGTCAGATGAGAAGCTATGGGGAGATACAGATTGAGACGCCACATGGTGAAATGGACATAGAGCCAGGAGAAATGGACCTTGAAGGACCAGCAGCCGCTGATCTACTCAGAATGTTAGGTAATCTCAATTTCATTGTCATTATCATCATCAATGTCCAACAAAAATGAGTAATTTGTCCTAAAGCTTTGACTAGACAAAACTACCATTTGCTGCAGACAGGACTGAAGATTTAAAAGACATATGAGCTAGCACATGAGATTTTGGTACTTACTGCATTGGCGAGCAACGAAGGTTCAGGTGAGCAATGAATCGTCCAGGTGAGGCTGCACAAATGTGCAGACTCATCAGAGCGTGCACTGCTCATAGACACATAATAGGGATGTAAAAGAAAATTCAGCCCAAAATGTAGACCTCTAACCCCTCTGGAAAAGTCATAAAGGGTTGGCGTGCATATGCAACGAAAATCTCAAATGCCGTCCTACATTAATTTTATTTTGTTGCAGTCATAATTAAAGCTAAACTTATGCACAAACAACAAATTAGCAAATAACAAATTTTGCTTTGCTTCTGGGGCAAATGTTAATAATATTTGATTTTTTTATATGCTTTAGCATCAGAAAGACAGCTAAATAGCCATTTTACTTAATACATTGGATCTTTCTTTCAAAATCAAGTCAGCGAAGACTTGCAAACTTTCCAATGTAATGCCATTTCCATGCATATTTTTTTTAACAAAAAAACAACAACAGCAAAATTGTCAATCCTGGGTGCAACTCTTTCTTGCCTAACATCATCAGGGCTCACCCTGCCATTAGCCATTGTAGCCATTTGCTACTAAAATTGTAGAGTGGCTATAAATGTAAGTCATTGGCTAAAAGTACAGTCTTGGTGGTTCAAAAATTACATATTTGCTAAAAAGTGTATTTTGATCAGCTTTTGGATTTTCCAATATTGCTTTTATTATTCCTTCACACTTTTATTATTGTGCTGTATTTAACTCTTTGGATGCTGGAGTTTTCAATACCATCTAGGTGTCATTTAGTGTCAAACAGTTTGGATTCAGATCAGGCCCGACATTTTGTCGGGCCTGATCTGAGTCCAAACTGTTTGCAAAGGTTATCAGCAGACAGCAAAAGTAGCCTCTAGCTAAGAGTTAAATACAAAACAACTTGTTGATACTACTTTCTGGCTAAAACCTTGGCTAAAGTTAATTTCATTTGGCTCCAACTTTTCCCATTTGGCTAAAGTGTTGGCTACAGCAAATTCTTAGCCAGGGAAAGCCCTGATCATGCGACCATATCAAGGGCCATAGTACTTTAAGGATTGTCAAGTCAAAACCCATGTTCAAACAGCATTTGATAATGGATTTGGTCTCATTAGACAGTCTTCAAACAGCTATATGCAAGAATAAACTGTAAAAGTATGTACACTTTTTATACAGTAGGATGCATCAAAGTATGCTAACTCTTGCATAATTTTGCATGCTTTAATGTTGTCTACTGAATTTTTTTAAAGAGTGACAAACAGTTTGAATCCAGAACAGGCCCAACATTTTGTTGGGCCTGATCTGGGTCCAAACTGTTTGAGAAGGTTATCACCTAGCAGGTAAAGAATAAATTCTATGATTTATTTCAAGGTATTGGTCAGAAAGTGGCCCCAATACACCAGGAGATCAACATAAACCAGCATGTTCTTGCAGCACTACAGTCCAGGTTTGGTATCAATACGACAGCTGGTGTACGTCACATGTCCTCCAATCGTGACTTTCAGGTTTTCATGTATCGAGTGCTGACTCACTCTGCTCCTGTCGCCCCTGGGGAATACAATGCCAATCTTACCAAGATTCAGGTTGATAGATTATTAGCCAACCTAGATACTTCCAAATCAAGGCTGCGTACCAACAATCTTGACCATGCTGATCTTAACATACATACTCCTCCGCCTACTGCTAATGAAACCAGCAAACCAGAAGCAGTGCTTACAATTGATGGGCCTGTTGGTCCAAGTCCTGCCACTGCTCTGGCACCATTATTGGGAGGTGTAGGGACACCACTACTGGAGAGTTTACCAGGTCTTGCTTCACCACTAGTACAGAACCCATTGTTAGCCCAAGCTGGAACAGTTGCTCAACCAGGCAGTGTAGCTGCTCTAGTACAGACAGTACTGGGTGGGGGTCCAACTGGGGAAGAGGGACTGGGAGGGGAAGCTAGGGAAGGCCAGGCAATAAAGGGGGCACAAAGTAATAACATGGGAGGTGAGGCTGAAGAAGGGAAACAAGGGAGCAACACAACCAAAACTGTCACTGGTGAACCTGCTGAGCCATCAGAGGCTACAGGGGTTAAAGAAAATCCTGCTAATGAAACAATAAATGTACATAATCCACTAAAACATGCTCATGGTCCAGTAACTAACAGTAGCAACAGTGAACCTGTGGCTGCAGCTCAGCAACAGATTGAAACACAGCCTGACATCATCAATAAAACTCAAGTATTATCAAATGTAGACTTAAACAAATCAGTGCCACCAGTGCAACAATCACTTAACAAAAGTGCAGTTCACAAAGAAACAGATCTCGTTGGGAAAGAAAACAATCCAAACTTAAGTAAAGACCATATTTCAAAGTCTACCAACAATCAAACCATGGTTGATGCTGTGTCGGGTGCAGCTGGTAATGGGGCAGGGACTATAAGTAAGACAGGGACAGTGGCTGGGGCAAAGACAGGGACTGGGGTAGGGACAGAGACCGGGGCTGGGGCTCTGGCTGAAACAAATGGAGGAAAGGAGGCAGGTACAGGAGCAGCAGCTGGTACTGGTGCTGGAGGAGAATTGGCAACAGGTGGGGCTGGTGGAGTGCTGGCAGCAGGTGGGGCTGGAGCAGGTGGGGCTGGTGGAGAGCTGGCAGGAGGTGGGGCTGGAACAGGTGGGGCTGGAGCTCCAGCTGAACCTGGTGACACTAGACCAATAGGACTTGCTGAGGCTGGCATTGATCCAGCTCTAAATATCCAACCAACCAACCAGATACCAACAGAAGCCATAGAAAGAGGAACCAAAGCATCAACAGCATTCGCAATAGCAGCGTTCTCACTTATAGGACTGACCATTATTGTTGGACCCATCTTGTGCCTTTTGTGTAAAGCTAAAGAGAAGGCTGATCAACGGAAGCGTAAAGAAAAAGCACTGAAGAACCGTGCGTTGTCAGAGAACAATATAATGGATGCTATGATGTTACATGAGTTTGGGCCAGAGGCTCCAAATTTTGTAGCTAATGAAGCTCAGGCCGCCATGAACTATTACAAGACTGATGGCATTTATTCTAGTATAGAACATGATATTACTGAACTAGAACATCTCAAAACTGGAGATCGTGGTCGTGGTGGACATTTACCTTGACTTTATCATGCAAACAAAACGTGACTTAACCCTTATCCCGCCATTTCCGACAATTGTCATCTACATCTCATCTGCTTACATACTTTGTTAGTCTATATTGTGCACAATGCGGACCCAGATCAGACTGCTCCTATAGGAGCAGTCAGTTCTGGGTTCACATTGTTAATTTCCATGGTAAAGTGTTCTGGAGTGCTTTTGAAAATATGCATCAGACATTATAAGCAGCTTATAATGTCTGATGCATATTTTCAAACGCACTAAAGCAGACAACATTTTAAGGAACGAAAAATATTGACAGGAAAAGGGTTAAAGGGAAAATGATACACAACTTCAAAATATTTTCTACATTTATATTGTGGATCTTTACTATGAGGACAGAATTTCCCCCAAGAGAGAGCAAATTCAATACTCTTAGTTTAAGTAGATCCTATGGGAGCCAAAAATCTCCTTAAAGAGGCGTCATATGTATATTACAAAACTTAAAATTTCATAGAAATGAAGATATCTTATTATGATGTGTCAATGATGATTCTTTAGTCTATATATTCACTACAATTGTTTGTTTGTGTTGGGCCCAGCCAACACTATTTCAGTCATGAGAAAAATGGACAGGATAGATAAAGAAAAACAAGCCTCTCCACCCGAAATCCCCAATTCCCTGTCTGTCGATAATCCTACTGTAAGAGTAATTAGTAGGACACAAGAAGTTATAACAGCATCTTCGCACTATCAGACCAGTTTGAAGGAATTATATAATCAGACTGGAAACCCTAAATGGGTACTTTGGCAAACAGTGAAGACCAGATGAAATTCCACATAATGTGGCATTTCATCAAAGTCTGTACTGTTTGCTGAAACAAAATTGATCTTCAGAATAAGAAATACAATATCTTTTTTTAATTTATAACATGTGACACCTCAATATATACAATGGACCATCCTGACTTTACTGTATGCAGCTTTATGGAAAATTCCATTGGTCTGAAAAGGGTTAATAAACAACTTCAATTGATCCCCACATCTGCCTATATGGCTATTAATCATGTTTACAACCCTATTGTATTCAGAATGCAAAACCCATCTCTGTTCCTGCCCAATTTCCAGCAGCAAAATTGTATCATTTTGGTGGCTATTCTGAATGCAAAAGGTTCAACAGAAAATGCTGTGAGCTTTATAGATTTATGTTTATGCAATGAGCAACAACAATACAAAAATACAGCAAATTAAAATGGTATTTTGTTCTCATATGATTGCTGTATAATTACACCGTAATAAAGATACAAATATGTATTAAAAGGTTTATATAATTATTGTCATTGTTTTAATCCTTTACTCCAGAGGCTATTTTTAGATAATGACATCATTTTCTATTTTTAGACAACATTGAAAAAAAATTCAAGAAAAAAATTTAAGTTAATTTTTTAATACTTTTGAAAATACCCCCTGTATTATGGAAAATTTACTTTTGAAAATATTATGGAAAATGGAGCATTTGCTTCATAAAAGTAAATGCTCAATTTTCCATAATATTTTCAAAAATATGATATTTCAAAGGCGTCAGTCAAAAGAAAAGGGTTTAAGTGGGTATGGGCTCATAGGTATAGATTAATTTTTGGTCTGCCTAACTCTTTCTTTACAAGAAACCCATTTGAAAATATGCATCAGCACTTTTGCTTTCTGCTGATAACCTTTGCAAACAGTTTGGACCCTGATCTGGATCCAAACTGTTTGACTCTCTGAAAGTGTTTCTGAAAGAATATTTTGAAAACGTCAACTTTGAAGGATACAGTAAAACCTGTGTAAAACAGTCACTCAAAAATAGACAAAACAAAGGTCTTAATGACAAATGGCAGCTTAATATTGCAGAATGCTCCATTCTGCAATACGTTTTGACCTGCATTAAGCCATAATCGGTATTGAAAACTAATTTTCTGTCTTTTTGAGAGTGGACATTTTACACAGGTTTTACTGTATATGCAGGCCTAGCAGGACAAGGGTTAAGCCCCCTGGTCCATTATAGTTATCAAGTTTTCAAACCAGAGTCCTTTCAATCATTTTCGTCAAAACAGGGTATACCATGGACAACCACTGCAGTGTTTTAATCCTTTACTCCATAATGATGCCTTTTGACGCCATATTTCAAAATATTGTGGAAAAATGGAGCATTTGCTCAATTGGAGCAAATGCATCATTGCCAATGACATTATCAAAAGTATTCAAAACTTTACTTAAA
Source organism: Loripinus fragilis (assembly GCA_964019695.1). NCBI lineage: Eukaryota > Metazoa > Mollusca > Bivalvia > Lucinida > Lucinidae > Loripinus > Loripinus fragilis. The sequence goes on from OZ026528.1 coordinate 40,238,501, forward strand.
CTTTTGTTGAATCTTTTCAATGTTGTCTAAAAATAGAAAATTATGTCATGATCTAAAAATAGCCTGTGGAGTAAAAGGTTGAAGAAATTTTTTATTTCATCCCGAAAAGCTGATGACCACAGTAAATAATTTTTAACAAGATCTAGAGCTACCTGCCAATAAAATTTAATTCAAAAAAAGTAATATCTCCAAAGTCTCTTATATATGATATTTTAAACATAACACACGGAACAACCCATTATTAAGAACCAGAGACCCCCAGGCCCGCATGAAAAGAATATTTCAGTATCTCCTCAGACCCACAGTAATATTACATCTCAATATAATAGGTCAGATAAGGGTCATTGTGCACCCATTGAAATTTACCTTAATGGAATATGTTAAGAAGAATGAAATTGATAAGTCAAAAACTGACTACCTAACTTCAGATAAATGGAAATTGTCCCTACGGTATCATTAAAAAAGATGATATTTTTATTGAAACAAAGATGATAATTGTTACTTTTGCGCTAAAGTATATATTAGGGACTTTCATTGGAATAGCCTCAATGCGACAATTCAACTGATAGTCCACAAGATCTAATGAAATAATTTTTTTGAAAACTTAATTGGCCCTGGATTTTTTCCAAATCTTGTAAAAGACTTTTCTGGGATAAACAGAACATGTCAGTTTGCTGATATGCCGAGGCCTGTCAGAGTTTTCCCTATTTGCATACATGGATTATGGCAGGAAGGTAGCCAGTACTTCTTGCCTCTCTGGTTTCAATCAAAACATCTCTAAGAACAGTTTTCATGAGTTAAGGACCAATTTGTTAAACCCAGGATCCCTAGATAGCTGACTATTCTGAAATTAGCCCAACATATGGAAAAATGAACCTTATCATTTTTATAATTATAAATTGAAAGATCACATTAGGTGGTTTCACCACCTCGACTGCTTAACTTTTCAAGACAAAGAATGGTGAATGACCAGACTGCCTATAGGTACATGCTAGCTGATTTTTGCAAATTGGGTAATTTTACACACTTTTTTTGTTTAATGCTGATTTTTTTTTCAAAATTATCTTTCTAAAAAATATCTTTCGGGAATACTCTTATGTACCAGAGTGCCAAACAGTTCGGATCCAGGCCCAGAGGTTATAAAACTTTTTTCATACTCAACTCAGCTGAGCACAAAATTTATCCTGCTCATAAATGTTAAAATGCCAACAATTGTTGGCATTTTAACATTTATAAGCATGATAAATACAACATCTGAGAGACTTAAAGCAAGAAACTTCTTTATTGATCAGTATTTTTGTTTTTATGAGCAGTTGAAATTTTGTGCTCAGTTGAGTAGAGCATGAAAAAAGTTTTATAACCTTGGGGCCAGGCCAGGTCAAGTACGATGTTTTATCAGGCCTGATCAGGGCACAAACTGTTTGTCATTAGCAGGCTTAGAGTTGTAAGGTACAATTTCACATGTTCAGAATGCTTCTTATCTTGTAAATAATAACTTGACTTGTAACAGTAAAGTGAGTGAAATCTGAATCTTTAGTTTTAAATTTCTAATTTCTGGATTGCTAATATTATCAGTTTTGCTACTTTTCAATTGAACAGATTTTTTCTTTTAAATAATATTTTGGATAATCAAACATATTCTAAGTATCTAGTGTAAAGTTATTTAATGCTTTTCATGCTTTTATTAGTCTGATGATTTTTTTTCAAAATTAACTTTTTCAAAAAATCGTTTTAGGAACAATATTAGAGTGTCAAACAGCTTAGATTGAGATCAGGACAGACATTCTGCCGGTTCTGATCTGGGTCCCAACTGTTTGCAAAGGCTATCAACAGTTTACTGACTTCAGCAAAAGAAAGTTCACACCATAATGAACTGTGAACGTAAATTTTTTCTCAAAATATAGATAACACAGAGCTCTACCCTCTATAGATAGAGTGCGTACCCAAAAAGTACTTTTCTTATTTCTCAACCAAAACATATGTTGTGGGTACTCAAAAGAACCGTCTCCATGAGACGGTTCTTTTGAGCTCCCAAAACATATGATATAATGTATGGAATGAAGTGGACTTCTTGTGAATATGAAGAATGCATGAAGTTCTTCTATCAGAGTTGTGATTCCTATATCAACTACAATTATATATAATGGGTAGAAAATATTTACAATTTTACGCTCAAAAAAATGTTTATCTAAACCTTAATGTAACAATGTGGAGCCAGTTCAGCTGATTTCTGATAAGTAAGCTGATAATGATCCACTCTGTAACCATGTACACAATGAATCTATATTAATAATGCTACTGCACCACTGGACTGGCTAGAAATCAGGGGAAGACTTGATTTAGCTGTTCTCTTTACTCCTTCCACTCCGAACAGACAAAACAGAAATCAAGTGCGCTGGAACATCTGTGCTGGCGTAAGCTGGAGTACTCCGTCCTCCGAGGTGGTGTAGACAGAACAGTCACGTGACCTGTTCCAAAGAAGATGGTGGATCACTGTCTGCATGCGCGGAAATGTTTCATATCGCTTGATTTATTCCGGAGTACTCCAAAGTGCCCAGTTTTACTTGTTTAGGTGGCTGTTCTGGCGTACGACGAGTACTCTAAAAATTGCTAAATCAAGTCCGCCCCAGTAGTTGATATAGGAATCACAACTCTGATAGAAGAACTTCATGCATTCTTCATATTCACAAGAAGTCCACTTCATTCCATACAAATGAAGTGGACTTAGACCCCTTAATGGGCTTGCCAAGATGTGTGGTACTTTATAAGAGCATATCCACTAGAAATACAACTATTAAATAAATAAAGGATTAATTAGTTTATTCATTATTCAAGATAGTTTTCCCCATGATGTGATTTATATGTTAATTAGAATGGCAGCAATGTGCTATATAAAAGAGAAAAAGATTCAGACATGTGGTTATAAATGATTAACAATGTCAAAACAGAATAGAAGACCTGCTGAGAAACTTGATTCATAAATACAAAAATTACGAGAAAATTACAGTGCAATTGAATTTTATACAAAATAGACTACTATAATTTACTTTTTACCATGACCCATCATTTGACTAAAGAAACAATGACAAACAATGACTTCAGCTAAATTCATAGTGTGCGTATTTTGTTTATTTTGGGATAAAACAATGTCAATGCAAGACTCCTGTCCCAGGAACTGTCGTGTATGTAACTATGGCAACCAAGGTAAACTGGTCGAGGTTAAATGTGAAGACATATCATTTCGGGATCTACCAGTGACATTGAAACACATCTTTATCTCGGATGCTGTCGGTTTGCTGCAGCTTCCATTTGGAAGATTGACAGATTTTATATTTACGGCGAGAACTGCTTTAGAAACACTGACAATTCATAACTATGCGATCACATCAATACAAGATGGCTGTTTCAAAACTAATAAATACCTCCGGACATTGGACTTAAGTAACAATAAAATTGTGAGTCTGAAAGAAGAAGCATTTCAGGGACTCACCAGATTGACAGACTTAAACCTCAATCGAAACAGACTAGCTGCCATAAATGGTTCTATATTTAGACATCTCATATCTTTGAGGAGATTACATCTGGCACTTAATCTAATCACCAATATTGGCGAGTATGATTTCTATGGACTGAAATATTTGATGTTTCTTGACCTACAGTCTAATAAGATTGAGTCAATCCACCCCTCATCATTTAGAGCGACTCCTAATTTAGAGGATATCAATTTACTGAACAATCATCTATCTACAGTCGGAGCTGGTGTCTTCAAACCACTCAACTGGTTAAAACAAGTCAACCTTAGAAACAACAGGATTATCTCTCTGGACAAAGACTGTATATCAAGTAAATCCTTACTTGAAGTGAATCTTGTACAAAACAATATTTCTGTCATACCAACAATGTTTCTTGTAACAGTTTCCAATCCAAAATTGGATGTCAAACTTGCCAGAAATATGATAAGAGAAATCAAATACAATGAGCTAGTGAATGTCTGTTTAAAAGCTCTCTACTTGAGTTCTAACCAAATATCAGTTATAGAACCATATGCTTTCCAGCATACTGATATAGCTACTATAGATCTTGGACAGAACAACCTTACAACTATTCCAACAACAGTGTGGTACTACCTTAATGCATCCAAAATATTAAATTTGGATAATAACCCGTTGTCATGTGACTGTGAACTCCAATGGTTGGCCCAAAGTTTAGAGAAAACTGTAACTGATGTACATCAGCCAACATGTGCTAGGCCTAGAAAGTACTTTGGCAGGAAACTCATTGACATTGCTGAGAATTTAACACAGAATTGTAATGAATCATATTATATCCCTCCAAAGCAACAGCCTGTGGTTCCAGATCTGAAAACACCTCCAAAGCATTCCATGGCAACACCCCAACTGAGGACCACAATGTCAAGGACATTAACAACAAAGGTCATCACCATGGTTACAGCTACTTACAAATCTAAATCCAACCATTCTCCAAAGCCAGTAGAACAAAATAAGGAGAACAACAATAATGTCCCTTTAATCGTGGGAGTGTGTATATGCATTATTATACTGTTGTGTGTAATTATAAGTGTTATTGTATATAAAGTGACACGCCCATTCAGGATTATAGAACCAGAGCTGACTGTGCCATGTCGGAAACCAGACACAAGTTTCAAAACCAAGCTCTACATAAAATGGTTTGATGAAGTCACCTAGAATTAGTAACTCTATTGCACTCAGAATGACCAGATCTCACCTGAGTTTTGGCCATTCTGAGAGCAAAATGGTTCATGTTTTTAGGCCCAAAGCTGGCCACCTCCCTATATGTGATGCTAAGTTTATTTTGTTGCCGTTAGATGCAGTACAAGTTCACCAAAGACATAAAGACACTCTATCTGACATGTTTTAAACAAAATCAGAAATACGGTAAATGTTCTAAAATTTTGAACACTAGTTGCCGTGCAATAAGGCCTAGACAGACAATGCAGACCCAGATCAGACTGCTTCTGAAGAAGCAGTCTGATCAGGGTCTTCCCTGTTTGCTTTTCTGACAAGCATTTTGTGAATTCCAGCCTTGATAACCAACAGTTTAGTTGAGAACAGAAAGGGAAATGTGTTTGGAATTTTACCATTTACCATAATCCTTTTCCTCGTAAAAATAGGGAAAATGACTGCGGGTGGCGCCTCGTAAACCCTCATCCTGCAAGTTTATTTCTGTCTGCTGCATATATTCAAATTCATTGCAGACTACTAATCCTATGAACCCTGACCTCTTATTTGAGTCCAGAACTCCACATTGTTTGCAATATAGGCTATCAAAGTGCAACAGCAGACAAAATTGATCACGAATGGCAGATACAGCATCATTCTGAATGAGAAATTTCATTTGATCATCAACTGCTACTTTTGTAAAAATTCAAATCAGTGAAGGTAAATAGTTGTCTTTAATACCATGCTTGAAACCATATTCTTGCATAGAAACCTATTTGTATAACTGTTTAACCCATTGTCAAATGAATGAAAATCTATGCTCAAATCAGGAGATTCACTAATGTTTGAACATGGGTTTAAACTTTAAAATAATTCAAATGAGCCCCAAGTTATTTACATGACATTATATGCCGAAAGCGCTGCAGACCAGACTGATCATTTTGCCAATACTTTTGTTCGCAAAAAGGTTGCACACCGCTCTGGGGTTGTGAGGACAATGTGACATCCGAAAGTTTACCGTCGATGCCATTTTGTTTAGAGAAATTCAGTGTTAGAAAAGGGATATTTTAATGTTTTAACAGCGTTTTCAGTGTGAATTTGGTCGGAATAAGGTAAAATATGCAAGAATACGAGCACACATTTGTTTCATTGCATTAACACTTGCCGGGTCCCTTGGCCTCGTGTTCAAACACCATCCTCCGGACCCGTCAAATGTTAATGCACAAGTTAAATTTACTAAGATAATTTGTATATATATACGCAGAAACTAAAATAAGGGAACACTTGTATTAATGAGCCGTGGCATGAGATTTCCAACAATTTGGTATGTGCGACCAGCAAAGGCGCAGACCAGCCTGCCCATACGCACAGTCTGATCAGAGCCTTTACTAGTCGCTTGAGTATTGTATGATTGTTCAGCTACTGACTGAACACCATTTGGAGTTTCTAAGCTTAACAGGAGGCTGCAGAGGCTCGTCCGAGTCTATACTTGTCAAAATGTCAAATTGTTGGAAATCTCATGCCGCGGCTTATTTCATTTTGAGCTATTTTTTTATATATATTTTACATAAAGCATGTGAAAGATATTGAGTCCAAGTGAATATTGGGTGTGACCTCCATGTGCAGCAACACATGCAGGACATCCTGTTGGGAAATCTGGAGATTATTACACTGAAATTTGAGTTCAGACCCCAAGGTTATAAAACTATTTTCATGCTCAACTCAACTGAGCATGAAATTTCAACAGATCATAAAAACTAAAATACTGACAAATAAAGAAGGTTCTTGCTTTAAGTCTCTCAGATGTTGTATTTATCCTGCTTATAAATGTTAAAATGCCAACAATTGTTGGCATTTTAGCATTTATAAGCAGGATGAATTTCGTTAAATTTTGATAAATTCCGTGCTTAGCTGAGTTGAGTATGAAAAAGTTTTATAACCTCGGGGCCAGGTTTATGAATTATTGAGAGGCAAAGTCACCCTAGAGAAACCAGGAACAGGGTTCCCTTATTTTTGCATCTGCCTGAATTTAACTGCAGGTTACATGAAGACACAAATTGATATACATTCAAACTATTTGAACATGTTTTTTGCTGAAGCTGGCTTGGGAAATATACACACTATGATAAGATCTTTTGAAATTTCAGTTTCTGTCTACCGTAGTAACTCTACAGACTGGACTAAACTCCACTGGATGCAAAAGACCAGCATTTAGAAACTGTTGACAAAGGCTAAGAGCAGACACTAGCTGGCAAAAGAGTCAATAAATCTGAAGAAAAAAAAATTAGACACATTGATGGATTGCAATTATTTTTTTTTATAATCAAACTTTGATTGCTTTTCCAGAAACATTTTCATTTGCTTGGTACATCTTGTTCAGGCCTAAAAACATGCTAGTGAGGACTTTTGTCATCTGCTGAGAACCTTTGCAGACAGTTTGGACTCAGATCAAGCCTGATAGGGAGCACAGTGGCTCAGTGGTAGAGTGCTTGACTCGAGACCAAGGGGCCGCGGGTTTGAGCCTCACTGTGTTGTGGTCCTTGAGCACGACACATTTATCTTAGGTTAGTACTGGCTCAACCCAGGAAGACCCGTCCCTGTTTAACTGAAAGATTGTTGATGGGACGTAAAGAATCAAATCAAACAAACAAATCAAGCCCAATAACATGTTGTTGGGCCTCATCTGGACCGAAACTGTTTGACACTCTCATGGTATTCATGAAAGAATTTTTTGAAACAGTTAATTTTGAAAAAGATTGGCAGAGGACAAAAAGAACATGCAAAATTACCCAGCATACTAAGTATTTAAAGGTTTCAATATTCATAAACAGTGGTTGCATGCTTTATGGTTTTACAACCCAGTCATCATAGTTCAGGATATTTTGAGAGCATTTATATTTTCATCACTGTACCTGGATTGGAAAATTGAAGTGTTTTCATACTTCTGAGATAAGTGGTAAGGAGAGAATATATGGCTGTAAAAATTATTAATTTTTGTCACTAATTTCAAACTGTATACAAATGCAGCATCAGCAGTTACATCTAATCTGGGTCTACATTGTTTGAGATTGGTTAATAAGTAATCTTTAATGTCTTTCTCTGCGTAATATTGATACAAGTAAGGTAGTTGCTGGTTACTTTATCATCATATCCTGTAAATTACCATTTCTACATTTTTTTGGCCTATTTCAGCGATACAATAGCAATGGTAAATTGGCTATTTTTCTTATAAAGGAATCAGGTCAGGAGTAGCCTGATCCAAGTTTATACTGTTTGTGTAAAACTTTTTTATCACAAAATTAAAGTTTTCACAATTTTAGAACATTTAGCCTAAATTAAGTAACCATAAACCTATTAACAAAGACCTTTGCCAGCAACAGTGTGTGTTTTTCTATTGTTGGCTGACATCTACAGGCAGCACAAAATGTCCGGCCTGATCTAGATCCAAAATGTTTGACACTCTGATGGTATTCCCAGAAAGAATTTTATGAAAAAACTCAGATGACAAAAATCATGAAAAAAATATTGCGCATGAAAAGCGTTCAATAAATACAAAGTGTGCTTCCTCTTTCGTTTTTATTGTCCATTAAGCGTAATTACAAACTTTTATGTTTAAATTTATCTTCTAAATTGAGCTAGTATTTCTTTTTATGTCTCAATAACATTGCAAGTTACCAATCTATTTAAACTTCAATGATATTTTTCTTCTTTTTAAATGTATCTTAACTCTTTACTCGCTATGGGCACATTTTGTTATAACCCTAAAAAGTTTGCACCCAGATCAGACCAGACAAAAAAAGAAACACTTTTGTTGTCAACTTTGGAAATAATCAGCAGACAATAAAACATCATGCAAAATTACCCAGCATGCAAAGAGTTAAACTTAATGATATCCGATAATTCCTTAGAGATAACAAAGGGTTGGAAAAACAGAGTTAGCCAAGATTAGTGTGCTCTTGAATAAGCCGTCTGATCAGTTTCTATATATAATGTTGTCATTCTGTCACTTCATTTAACAGTCCTCATCCGGGAGACATATAAGCCACAACATGTGATTTCCAACAATCTGGTATTTTGACAAGTGTAGACTCAGACAAGCCTGTGCAACCTTCTTTTAATTCAATCACAACACCAGTATCAATTCTGGCTATTGAGTTCAATGTTTGAAGCGTATTGCAAGGGCAAGTGAGCTTGGCAGTTGTCAATCAAATTGATGTCTTTCATGAAGCTATGAACGTTTGCAAAAATCTAAAGATTCATTAAAGAATTGCTTCGAAAATGTAAATATTTAACTTTGAACCTGAACCTATGGCTTTCATCTTTTTATGAACCCCAGAGAAACAAAATCAATCTTTTTTTATACAGCTAATCAAGCAAACATGATGCTTATTTTGCATGTATCAACCAGGCACAGACTTATTGTCAATCAGACACCACTGCCACATAAATTCACCGTTTGAAGCTTACAGTAAAACCTGTTTTAAGTGGCCACTCAAAAAGAACACCAAAATTGGTTTTCAATGCCAATTATCTCTTAATGCAGGTCAAAAGTATTGCAGAATGCTCCAAGGGAAGCATTCTGCAATACTTTCGACCTTCATGAAGTTACCATTTGTCGTTTAAGACCTTTGTTTTGTCTATTTTAAGTGGCTGCTTAAGACAGGTTTTACTGTATTACACTTGCAAGTAAGCTTAGTTAGCTGTGTTGTTCAAGGGGTTTTGAATGGTTGTCAAAATCTAAAGATTCAGTAATTGCTTGCTTTGAAACTGTAAATATTAGTCATTAACTTTATATGTTTTGTTTGCTTCAATATTCATCCTTACACGGTACTATTTCTCAATAATTCATTGCTACATTGATCTATTGCATCAAATGAGTTTTAAGAGATAAAAGATTAATCAAAGTAGCTTCTTTCACTACATTAGTTAATGAAAAAGATATGTAAACCGGTGCATCTGTAAACCAACAAAGATTCATGTGCACCCAGTTAAAGACATAGATCAGCATGGCCAGCCACCTTATCTGATCAGTCTTCATTGGGTGCTCTTAAGATAGCTATGGACCCACAGTATCTTAGGTTGACAGTGTCTGATCAGTCTTCACTGGGCACGCTTTAAACTTTGGTGGTGAGTAAAACCTGTGTAAAACAGCCACTCAAAAATAGACAAAATAAAGATTTTAATGACAAATGGTAGCTTAATGAAGGTCGAAAGTATTGCAGAATGCTCCCCTTGGAGCATTCTGCAATACTTTTGACATGCATTAAGCAATAATTGGCACTGAAAACCAATTTTGGTGTTCTTTTTGAGTGGCCTTGAAAACCAATTTTTGGTCTTTTTGAGAGTGGCCGTTTTACACAGGTTTTACTGTACTGTCATCATGAGGTGACTCAATTATATATAGAGAAGCTCAATTAAATAGCACAAAAAAATACTTCAAAAATAAGCAGAACTCTCACAAACCAGTATATATCATTGCACTAATTGCATTATTTTTCATTTCTCTGGCTTGTAGCACCCCTTATATATATTATCTACTATCTTGTTACAGACTTCTGAAAAAAAGTGCACAAGAAAGTTTAAGCATCAATTAGAAATATTAAATGAGTCAGCCAAGACAAGGCTTTCAAATCCACTAGTCAGTGAGCAAGAACAACTTATATGTGTAAACGTTGTGACAACTTTATTTTATTGTCTGCTGATAATCTCTGCCAACAGTTTAGATCAAGATCAGGCCCGACAAAATGTTGTGTAAACATGTTTGACCAAGATCAGGCCCAACAAAATGTTGTGTAAACATGTTTGACCAAGATCAGGCCCGACAAAATGTTGTGTAAACATGTTTGACCAAGATCAGGCCCAACAAAATGTTGTGTAAACATGTTTGACCAAGATCAGGCCTGACAAAATGTTGTGTAAACATGTTTGACCAAGATCAGGCCTGACAAAATGTTGTGTAAACATGTTTGACCAAGATCAGGCCTGACAAAATGTTGTGTAAACATGTTTGACCAAGATCAGGCCTGACAAAATGTTGTGTAAGCATGTTTGACCAAGATCAGGCCTGACAAAATGTTGTGTAAATGTATTTGACCAAGATCAGGCCTGACAAAATGTTGTGTAAGCATGTTTGACCAAGATCAGGCCTGACAAAATGTTGTGTAAATGTATTTGACCAAGATCAGGCCTGACAAAATGTTGTGTAAGCATGTTTGACCAAGATCAGGCCTGACAAAATGTTGTGTAAATGTATTTGACCAAGATCAGGCCTGACAAAATGTTGTGTAAGCATGTTTGACCAAGATCAGGCCTGACAAAATGTTGTGTAAGCATGTTTGACCAAGATCAGGCCCAACAAAATGTTGTGTAAACATGTTTGACTAAGATCAGGCCTGACAAAATGTTGTGTAAGCATGTTTGACCAAGATCAGGCCTGACAAAATGTTGTGTAAGCATGTTTGACCAAGATCAGGCCTGACAAAATGTTGTGTAAGCATGTTTGACCAAGATCAGGCCTGACAAAATGTTGTGTAAATGTATTTGACCAAGTCAGGCCTGACAAAATGTTGTGTAAACATCTTTGACTAAGATCAGGCCTGACAAAATGTTGTGTAAACATGTTTGACCAAGATCAGGCCTGACAAAATGTTGTGTTAATGTATTTGACCAAGTCAGGCCTGACAAAATGTTGTGTTAATGTATTTGACCAAGTCAGGCCCAACAAAATGTTGTGTAAACATGTTTGACCAAGATCAGGCCTGACAAAATGTTGTGTAAACAACGATCTTTATCAGAACTGTTTGAAACTCTGATGGTATTCATGGAAGAAATTTTTTTAATAAATTAATTTTGATCAAATCAGCTAAGGGCAAAAATTATTAAAAATTATTTATTGACTTTCTGCAGCTTTGCTTTTTGTGTTTTTTTTGAATTGCTGACTTTAGGTATAAGGTTTTCAGTACTTACTGAGGTTTGAAGGTCTGTCAATGTTTGTGTTAGGATAATGTTGAAGACAGCGTGTGACCTACTACTCTCACTATTCATGTTGGTGGCAGCTACTGTCCGAGACTTGTTACCTTCACTCATCAGATTGTTGATGTCCTGTAATACAGTGAGAACCTTAGGATATACATTCATTCAGTTAGATTTACATTAAGATAATGTTGACTGTTCATGTTGGTGGCGGCCACAGTCCGGGACTTGTTACCTTCACTCATCAGATTACTGATGTCCTGAAACACAGTGAGAACCTAAGGATGTACATTCATTCAGTTAGACTTTACCTTTACATATCACTAACAATTCTTTTTGCATAAAGAAATTCGGAAACCATTATTTTTCAAAGATCGTGTGACATTTGTTTACTCAATGATATTGCTATGACGTCACTCACGATTTTGGGGTACAAAACATTGGGTCAAGATAAACAAGCAAATTCAGAGAACTTATGTCCCCCGCCACTTTATGTTTGTCTTTGAATAATGAGCTATCATGCAACAACTTAATATACAAGATACCTTGTATTTATTCACTTTGTCCACACAGATGACTAAGTTCATTTTGTGAAACAAGTAGCCCAATGGGCAACGATCGCTCATCTGAGGGCCAGTTTAATGTTTGCAGACATCATATGTTACAATGCTCAAAGGCAGATAGCTCTGAACTTGAAACAGCGATCAGGCCTAAATTCAAACACAAGATATTATGCTAGTTCTGCTTATGTGCAAATATTAGAAATTCTGAATTAAAATGGCTGAGGGAATCTGGGAAAACTATATTTTCAGACACTCAAGGGCAGCTAACTCCATAGTCAGTGGTGGGATCAGATCCAAATTCAAACTCATCCAAGCTTTTATGCATGTCCTTGTTACCTACAAGAATAAAAAAGATCAAATCAAAAATGAAGGTGCTAGAGTGGCAACAACATTTCTCCCATTGTAAGGCTATGGTGATTATTCCAAACACACAAGGCCAGCTAAATCCACAGTTCCAAGTGAGAGCTGCTTGTCCTCATAACCTGCAAGATGCAATCAAAAATGAAAGCGCCACTTTAAACATTGATTTTCAGCTGCTCTAGTGCAGCTAACTCCGTAGTCAGTGGTGGGGTAGGGCCGAACTTCAAACTCATCCAAGCTTTAATGGTTGTCCTTGTTACCTGCAAGAATGAGAAAGATCCCTTCTAAAATGAAATGAGTGGTCACAACATTTACCCCATTGACAGTTGAAGATGCTCAATGGCAGACAAATCTGTCAGATTTGGCCGAAATTGAAACTATTTCAAGCGTTTATGGTTGTCCTCATTACCTGCAAGAATGAAGAAGATACAACCAAAAATGAAGGCACTAGAGTGCTCGAAACATCATACATTGATTTTTCAGATGCTCAAAGGGAAGCTGTTTCCTGCATGAATGGAGACGATCCAATTAAAAATGATGGCCCTAGACTCTAGCTCACAACATTATATATTGAATTTTCAGACGCTCAAGGGCAGCTAACTCAGTAGCTGGTGATTGGATCTGGCAGAAATTTAAACTCATCCAAGCTTTTATGGTTGTCCTTGTTATCTGCAAGAAATATGAAGATCTATCCAAATAGAATGCACTAGAGTAGTCACAACATTTCTTCCATTGTAAGTATATGGGGATTTTTCCAGACGCTCAAGGGCAGCTAACTCCGCAGTCCCAGGTTGGATTTTGCTGAATTTCGAACCCGTCCAAGATTTATTGGTTGTTCTCGTTACCTGCAAAGCTGAAGATCCAATAAAAAATGGAGGAGCTACAGTGCTTTCCCCATTATAACCCTATGGGAGCTATCTGTTGCCATGGAAACCAGAGTTCCTATCCGATCTGGCCCAAAACCTTATGCAGCCTTTCCCCCACCCCAATGATGCTCCAGATGAAATTTGATTTCAATCGGCCTGCTAGTCTCAGAGATATTGATGTTTGAAAGTGTGAACAGAAGCAGGGACGGACGCCGGCTCGAGTCCCATCCTATAAGCTCCCCTGGAGCCTTCAGCTCTGGTGAGCTAAAAAGTGACAGAAAATAATCTGAGGATTATTTCCAAACAATGTGCACAACTTCAGACCATGACTGTAAAGTTTACGGGAAATTGACATACAACTGTAGGAGATGCATATGCAAGATACTAGTATCTATTTATTTTGGCTGCAAAAATGGTTACAAACCAATTGGATTAAAAGTATTCCAATGTCGAACTTTGCCGAACATATACACTGTAGATCTATGTTTTCTTTCTTTAAAATAATGAAATAGAAAGTTGGAATTATGAAGTTTAATCTGTAGAATTCTAATAAGAAAGTTACACAAATTTTTCTTTAAAAAAGTGAGTATGATCAGGAAATACCACTATAACAAACTGTATATCAACCCAGGAGACCCGAATAAAAAGCAAGGTGCTGGTATATCGTTAGAATCTATCAAAGGCGGCTTATTTTAGAGAAAAACACCTTTTTCTAATTGTTTATGCCTCAACAAATATACTGAGGGAAAAAAGTTTAGCAATTATTCATAATAGGGTTTCCCATAGGCGATCTTTGAAGTATTATATATTTCTAATTGGCAGGTTTGCAAACATGTCAGTTGTTTGAAAATGACCTAATGGATACTCGCAGGTGGTCAAAAGAAACAAAATCCGACTTCATAGTGAGGATTTGATCTACTGAGCATTTTAATTTCAAACGTTATTCAATTGAAAGGGAGGTAATTTGGAAAAATTCGATTTTCAACTAAAAACTGTACAAAAAGGGCGGATATAACATTCCGTTTTAAACCGTTTTTCACTTTCTTGCTTTTGGATCTAAACATTTGAAAGAAAAATGAAATTTTTAGTCGAAATTTTTCGCACTATTTCCAGATAAGCTGTTTCAGCAAGGGGGCATAAAATCAGACTTGACATTATGTGAAATGTCGACCTGTCAATGTCATCGTACTCGTGAACGTTTGTCAACATATATTTTTGACACTATGAAATTAAAGGTCCTATTTCTTCTAAACTGTGAATCCCCAAAGTATATTGCTAAACTTTTTTCCCTCAGTATAGTTTTCCCGGTACTGTATTGGCTTAAAGTAAATATGCTATGGCCTGTCGTTGTTTGGGACATTGCCCTGTTTTACCTTAACATCGTCAGCTTGATCATAACATAGAAGAATAATTATCGAACACTTTGACATTGCTGTCACAACATTAACTGGAAACTGGAGCCGGAATGGCTGTCTAGAACTTAGAAGCACTACTGATCATTACTACGTAATGACATTTTGAGCTTTTGGTTTTGAGGCTATAGAAGTGATATAAGGAGCCAACTTCAAGCTTCTGTGCTACTACCAGCATAGACATTTATCCCCATTCTACTATTATGAAGGTAGTCATGGCTGTTCTTACCTCAAATGAAGCTACTACCAGCATTGACAAGCCATCTACGTATGGTCCCAATATGTTGTGTTCCCGAACCTTCAAGTTCTGCTTACTTCTGCAAATAAAAAGTGCATAATAAAAGAAACTAGAATCATGCAGTCCTTTTGACCCCACCACAGGCCAAATCTAAATGTGCTCTTGCATGTGCCACTTATTTTGTTTGTGTTTATGCTTTACACCCCTGTCAATAATTTTTCAGACATGTTGGCATATTGCCTAGGTTGAACCTGTACTAAAGAGAGGATAAAGTGTCATGCTCAGCTCAAGGATACAACACAGTGCCTCCAGTGAGTCTCCAACCAGGGACCTCTCCATCTCATGAATACAACTGAGTCAATCTGATGCCCCTTTTGTGTAGGTCACTCAACAAATCTGGTTTGATTCAGTCTGGTGGTTTAAAGATAGATAGCACACTGACATATGGAACGGGAGCCAAGACAGAAAGACTATCCCTGAACGTTTTTTCAAAAAGCGTAGGATAATAACAACTTCCTACATAAAAATTAACTATTTTTACACCAGATAAAGTATTCTTTTCTATCTTATATAACAGACAAGCCCATTTGCAATTCAAGGGATAAAAAATTATAAGGTTTTATCTAATTTTCATGAGAACAATTTAGGCTGACATCTGAGTCTAAATAGTTCGTCAAAGAATCATTTTATGTCATTCAGTCATTAACTGCACATTTTTAACATATTCATTTATGACAATGGCATGAGTAAATTATAGGCTCCAAATCAGCTGTTTATTTCAAGTTTGTATGACAAACACCAACTTTATAACAATAAGCACAGATTCAATGTTTTGTTGGGTGTTGTTGTTAGAATATAATTTTGTCAAGTAACCATTTATACATGGATGTTGCCACGCCGACTGGATGATCAATCTTGTTATAGAGGGTCCTTTAAGGATCATTTGTGCCAAATTATTTGCAAATCAACAAAAATATTTTAAAAGGTTTTCTTTCCATTCCCATGGTTACCAAAATCTAAATTCTTTTAAAACTTGAAGTGGTTTTAGAGATGTTGTTGTGATCTGATGACATCCTTAGAGCACACAAGCTCACTTTCAGCACCTTATGCTCAGGTCACCTAACAATCATAAACGAGCCGCGACAGGAGATTTCCAACAATGTGTTATGTGCGACCAGCAAAGCCTCAGATCAGCCTGCGCATACGCGCAGTCTGATCAGAGCCTTTGCTAGTTGCTAGGTTATTCTATGTGTTTTAAACTTCTGAGTGAACATCATTTGTAGTTTCTACGCTTTAAAGGAGGCTGCACAGGCTGGTCTGAGTCTACACTTGTCAAAATGCCACATTGTTGGAAATCACATGTCACTGCTCAAATGGAGACACTATCAGAACACAATAGGAAAATGACAATTTGGGATCAGTGAACACATAGAAAGGTCTTGTGTGTTAATTTGCTGTTTAATGCCAGTGAAATCAAGCTATGCAAATCATTCTGCCAGACTCTGTAGTCTTCAGATAGTGTCACAATGTCTCATTCTGAGAAAATAATTGAGCAGTGTCACATAAAAATGTCCCCTGCATGCATTGTGTGAATATTCATTTTAACCCTTGGTATAGTAATGAATTCTTCCATCTGGTTTGAACCTGGGATGGTTGGTTGTAGATATCAAGGGCTCAAAGGTTAGAATGGTCTTCAGTCCTTGAGGATTATTTTTTACTTAGCAAGCAATCCGTACAGGCCCTGATTAAATTCCTCATTTTGTAGCATTTCATCAGGGTCTCAGGGATTCAGTTTGGCGTCGGCCATCGGACATAGTCCGAAAATAGTTCCAGATGTCCGAGACTTTGCTGTCCAGTTTGGACAGTTTGTCCGAGACGATTTTCAGAAGCACACGCTGTACGGTTATGCACAGTGATGCAATAGTATTTTTGCTTTATAAAACGATCGCTGATTGGCCAAATTTGCTGACTGGTTCGCCTTATTTTACCCCGCAAATACTTATTCATTAAAGCAAACCAGTCATAGTGTTTTGTTACGCCGCACCTGATTGGTCTATTGCTACTTTAGTTTTCTTCCCTTGATTTCATCTCGAAGCGGACAGCATATTTGCATTGGCATTTACCGATAAAATGACTAAAAAACTTAATTGCCTCCAAGAAACAACAGGAACTGAAGTTTTTTATGTACCAAAACAGTTTGCCCGATCCATTATTACCTGAACAGTCATTTTCCGTGGCTAACGAGTCGTGCAGCGGTCGCAAAAAGCAGCAAAAAACATTACCCCACCCACTTCTACTGACAACGATCGACAAGCTCCTCTCTCCTCATGAAATAAAAAGCCAGACAATCAATCAGACCGCACTTACCATCCGAAATGGTAGCAAAACTACCCCTGGTTTCAATTTGAGAAGGGCAGATGGCAATTTCCATTTATTGTGGTAAAATTTAGTGTTGAAAAAATGTCCTAAAAAATTTCCAAATGTCCGAACAAAATTGGGGCTGCTTGGACAAAATGTCCGAAGTAAATTTCAGTCCAGCTGAAACCCTGGGGTCTAGACTGTTTACACAAGTACCCATTAATGTTTTTTGTGAATTTTTTTTAACTTGGGCAGGTACACTTATACTTAATACTCTAGTATCTATTTCATTCAGCTGAGCAAACCCATTTGTGCAATTATGGTATAGGGAATTACTAGCAACATGTCTGTGAAATTATTTTTAATTTCAACCAGTGGTCCAGGAGATGTCCTTTAAAGGATTTTTTTTCTAGTTTTAGCTCTGACAGCCATTTGGCTAAACAGAGCTGAACCATTTGTGCAATTCAGACCTATTAGAGGACATAATAGAAAGCATTCATATGAATTATTAAATTTTGAACAGTGGTTCAGGAGGAAATTAAACATTTTTTTTTATTATAAGCTCTGGTGGCAATTTTGGTAGATGGCATTATGGGGAACATTTATGTAATATTATTTTAAATTTGGCCTTGACCTTCTTTTTTAAAGGGTTTTTACCATATATGTCAGATCGTATAGGAGACTGCCAGAGGTCAATGCTACATATTGTCAAGTCCAAAGGTCATCAGCCTTCTAGTTCTGGGGGAGATTTTAAAAGGGTTATTTTACCATATATGGCCAGATTGGATAGAAGACTGCCTTTAACCACTGTTCCTTCCTGGAAGTCCCCTTTAAAAGCCTTTCTAATTGCCAGTTACTTTATCAATGGGCATAAATAAAAAAATCTTTGATGAATTGAAATGCTCTGACTGTTGTAACAATGTCAGGATAATGCTCTATGTTTTTCTGACATATTGTATGTTATGTTTCATAAAAGTAATGAGATAACTTATATCTGAAGAAAGGCATGTAAGCTTCTCTCTGATACTGAATTCAGAAATATATATGAGTTAAACCTAAGACTGTGTGTTCAATGGTTGATCGACAATCAACAATCCTTAAAGCTCCATAGGAGCCACTGGTTATAGTGGCCTTAATATTGCAGTATTCTCTTTTCTTCAAGTAAACATAAGTTGTGCTTACGCATTAAAACCGTCTAAAAAAAAGATGCTTCCAATGACAACATTTCATGGTGAAATAAGAAAATCATCAACACTTTTTTGTGTAAAAATATCATCATATTTAAAGCTGGGAAAATCAGAACCTTCTGTCAATGTCCTAAGGTTTACCATTGTATTAGAAAGCAAATCAATTGAGTTAACTCTTTGCATGCTCGAAAAATTTTCAATTTTTTGATGTCCTCTGATTTTTTTTTTCAAAATTAATATTTTCAAAAAATTCTTTCAGGAATACCATCAGAGTGTAAAAAGGTTTGGACCCAGATCTGGCCTGACATTTTGTCAGGCCTGGTCTGGGTCCAAACTGTTTTTATAGGTTATCAAGAGATGAGACTGGCGGGTAAAGAGTTAATTGGTAATCTCAAGCCTACTGGACACCAGCAACACTGTCAAGATACAAATTGGATGACAATTATATTATCTGTATGCACAGCAGGCACTCTCTTGCATTCTAATGGATTCCAGAAAACCAATAATTCTTAGAATAAAATCAAGATAAATTTCTATCTCTCAACCAAAAACATACATTGTGGGTACTCAAAGAATTTGAAAACATTTATAAAAACACTGCATTTATTTTAAAAAAAATGTCTCTGTTAATCGAATTAAAAGCCCTTCCCCAATTTCCATGAGGGATAGATTGTTTGTTTGATTTGATTCTTAACCTCCCATCAACGATCTTTCAGTTATAAAGGACGGGTCTTCCTGGGTTGAACCATTACTAAACTAGGATAAATGTTCTTGCTCAAGAACACAACACAGTGATGCCGGTGAGGCTCAAACCCGCGGCCCCTTGGTCTTGAGTCAAGCATTCTACCACTAGGCCACTGGTCTCCCATGAGGGATAGATGGTCCAATGTGCAAGCACATGAGATTTTGGTGTTTATCATATCAGCTAAGACAAGCCTGGGCATCCTTGTAGCTTTCACAGAGATTTCCCTGTTGGCATATACATCGAGAATGGGAAAGTCAACATACACTCAGACTTAATATTCCCCATCTAACCTCACTAGATAAGTGGGCAAGCCTGTTTAAAGACTAATTTTACGCTAATGCAATAAGTATCTCTATCTCTATCTGTCTTTGAATGTAATTAAAATTGCTTTTTTCAGCCAAGTTTTGATATTTATATATTTCCCCATCTTTTGACTCAACAATGTCTATTTCTGGGTCTTTACAGTTGTAGCAGCCATTTATTGAACATTTATATGGTTAATCCTCTTTTCTGGAGCCTGATTGTGAAACTATTTTGCCTAACAAGTGAACAATGTGTTTTTTGTTTGGTTGATTCTTTAGCTATTGTCATGTCGAGACGGTCAGTTCACCTAGCTTAACTTTTTCTTGGGCAAGATTGACTAAGCGGTTAAACAGTAATTTGTGCACATACTTTCCCTTGTAACTGACAACAGCCCTTCTTGAATCAGCAGGAGGAGAATAACCGTAGAAAACCGTGGAAAATATTTCCTGATTAATCTCCAAAAGTATGGGATCGAACTCGCGACCCCTGGATCTGCAATCTGACTCACTCGTAACCCATAATGCTATGGGGCCCGATAAGTCAACAGTGTGCATAACTTTCTTGAACTGTAGGAATAATTTTCTCAAAATAACAAACCCTCTTTTGAAAACAGTGTAGATCCCCGTTAGCTGGCACACTTATACGATAGTTTATGAAAACTAACCCTTTAGGATCGAGTAAATCGTGGACTTTCTCATTATAGATCTCCATATAGGACACCTCAATCTTGAAACTGGTTGCCTCACTCTCGAGTCGACTGATACGCTCAAATAAAGAATCACAGAGTCGTGGAATGATCCCCTTTTCTTCCATTGTTCCCATCATAGTGTAAGACTTCCCCGAACCTAGCAGAAAAATAAAATATTTTGAGATAACTCTTTGCATGCTGGTAATTTTCACACTTCCAAAGCCATCTGCTGATTTTTTTAAGTAAAATTTTAAAAAAATATTCTTTCAGAAACAAACTGTTTATAAAGGTCATCAGCAACAAAGGTCATCAGCAGAAAACAAAAGAAGCCACTAGCTGGTAAAGAGTTAATTATTATATACTGTAAAACCTGTGTAAAACAGCCATTCAAAAATAGACAAATCAAAGATCTTAATGAGAAATGGTAGCTTAATGAAGGTCAAAAGTATTGCAGAATGATCCCTTTGGAGCATTCTGCAATACTTTTGACCTGCATTAAGCGATAATTGGTTTTGAAAACCAACTTTTGGTCTTTTTGAGAGTGGCCGTTTTACACAGGTTTTACTGGATATTAATATGATGACACCCTCACATTATTACATGCATTACTGACGGGTTTTCCTGGCGAAAACCAGTTTTAATCAATGTGAACATTGCCTTGCTCAAGGGCTCACCACCTGTTCATGAAGATGAAACCTGCAACCTCCCTTTGCCAAGTCAGATACCCAACAATACTCCTTCATTTTTAAGTCATATACCAAAATGTTCCCTTCCTTGAAAGTGTAACTTAATTTGTTTGTTTGATTTGATTCTTTACGTCCCATCAACAATCTTTCAGTTAAACAGGGACGGGTCTTCCTGGGTTGAACCAGTACTAAGCTAGGATAAATGTGTCTTGCTCAAGGACCACAACGCAGTGACGCCGGTGAGGCTCGAACCCGCGGCCCCTTGGTCTTGAGTTAAGCACTCTACCACTGAGCCACTGTGTTCCCATAAAAGTGTTACTTAATTTAAAGTGAAAGTTACTTCTGCAGTGATCACAGATAGTTGCAGAAGTTTACCAGAATGGACTTCGGTTCACCATATGGTTATAATCAATGAATAACCATATCCAAAATGTTTATTAAATTTTGCTTGTGTATGTTATCAGATTCAGTTTTCCATCGGCCCATAGCAGAACTGTAAAACTTGATCTACAACCATATATGCCAAATACTTTCACAAATGATTTTGAAAATGGAATTCTGATGCACTAATTAATGTTCTTGGTACAAAATGTTCTATACTGTACCTACAGTTAGCAGCTGCCAGTTGCGTAAATAGAGTATCTTACATGAGTGCTCATGTTTTATTGAATTTATTAAACGAGTTGGGGAAAAGAGATAAAACGCGAGGCTTGCCGAGCATTTTATCTCTTTTTCGCAAAAAGTTTAATAAATTCAATAATACAAGAGCAGGAATGTTAGATTCTATTTATCATATGACATTAAGATTACTTTGAAATATCATTTCTGCCATAAAAACGTCATATTTTTGTCATTATGTACGCAACGTTTTTATGGACGTCATAACGTTTCCCGAAAATCTGTAAACCACTAGTGGTTTATCGATTTTAATGCATGGCGTTATTTCACTCCCAGACGCGACGTCATGTGATAAAACTACATATTTAAGAAATGAATTCAATTTTTGGTCTGTTCATGAAATCATGAACAAATCGAGACTCTTACAAAGTTAACATGAACCCCTTTGGGGCTTCACTTACTTTGCAAGAGACTCGATTGGTTCATGATTCCATGAACAGACCAAATATTTAACTAATTTTTTATATTTATATCTAATATAAAAAAATTATTTATAATATAGGAAACAAACCAGTTTTTTTTTTTTTAATACGTTATCCTATTAAGGGTTTTGTTAAAGTGTAAGACGGAATAGTGGGACAGCCAACGTGAACACAGACAGCCAATTGGGTGAACATGTGGTTTGTTTTGCATGTGCGAATCATGTGTGGCTTGCTGTCAATCACAACAACACTCTCACTTCTGGCAAATGAATTCAATGTTTGAAGCTTATTGCAAGGGCAAGTGAGATTGGCAGCTGTCAATCATATTTATGTCTTTCATTATGCTATGAACGTTGCGCAAAATCTAAAAATTCATTAAAGGCTTGTTTGAAAATGTATTAGTATTAGTCAATGAAAAGCAATGTAGGCTTAAGTATATCTGTCTCTGGATGTATACTGACCCAAATTTTTTATACTATCAGGCCTTTGGAAAAGAGTGTGTAATTAAAAAAAAAAAATTTTTCATATTTCTCAGCTGAAACATATGCTGTGGGTACTCAAAATGAAACTTCTGAGTACCAAAACAAATGCTTAAATCAATGTATACGAAAATATTCATAATTTTACGATCATTCTGTTTGTTTATCAGAACGCATGCATTATCCAATCCGATGTCCTGTTACATTCACAAGTGCAATAGAATGCTTGCTATGTGCCTATGCTAATACCAGTAGAAGAGTTGACAACACATGGAAAAGATATCCAATACCAACCCGTTTGTCCATAAGCAAATATACATCCATTATAGCCTTCAAACGCTCGCTCCAACACCGAGTGACCAAGGTGGTTGAATACTTCTTCTTGACCTATAAATAGAATTAAAAAAAACCCAGTACTTTCCAGTCAGTTGCTGAACATTAAAATTGGGTTGGGCAAGTATGTATTTCACATATTAGAATTTCTAAATTACATTGTACTTGTATTTCTATGTCATCTTCCATGATCTTAGCAAACAGTGCAAAAAGATCCATTTTTCCAGTTTATCTATAGGTCACAACAGCTGTCGTTGTGCTGCCAAGAGTTGATAGAACTTCTCCCCATACGTCAATACAGTGTTGATATGTTTTCATGTGCTGGTCCTTCAGGTAAAAGGCAAAATATATACTACTTAAGCTGGGCTGAGTTCTTGGACTTTCCATTTGGATTAGTTCTCCATGAAACAGAGTCTTGATGTTTTCAAAATTTGTAGGTTCTCTCTATTTCTGAAAGATCCCTTTATAAAGATTATTTAGAGGTCACAATAGCTGTAGTTATGCTGCATGGAGTTGATAGAACTTCACCCCAATACATCGATATAGTGTTGTTATTTTTTTCATATTAAGCAGGTGTTTAAGGAGGCATGAGAGATTATTCAGGGCAAAACTCTAACCCTTCAAATGTATTGCATTAAAAGGGATGGACCATTCCACAAGTCTAAGGAGGGCTAATGTTCTCTAGCTGGGATCATGCTCATTTTTAAAGATATTCTTGGCAACTTCAATATTTCTAGTATTGTCTTCATGATCAGTTGCTGAGAAAAGAAAAGCAATTAGTTTCTCTAACAATTAATTGAGAGAGAAAGCAGATGAAGCTATCTTGCTTCATTTTTTAAAATGTGATTTTGGGGTTACCAGGTAATCCATTTGCTTTCTTGGAAATCCATGTGATTAATCTTAAAGTCACTATATTGGCTCAACATGAGCATCAGGCTTTGTAATATATGGATTTATAATAATATAATATTTAAATATGTATGTCTCCATTATTGTAGAAAGGACAGTTCAACTGTTGCTTAGGATGAGGAAAATATCTAAATTCAAAGACAAGATAAGTTTTACCCTGCATGCAAACAGTATGGAAATGTCCCCAGTCTTCCGTTTTATGTTCTTATGTGTGTTCATTTTGAGTACCATGATTATGCTAATACATGTGCTAAATGTCATGTATTGATGCCTTAGTAATATATCAAAATTCACTTCATGTACTATTGAAACAATGTATGAAACAAAGCTCTAAATAAATGACAATCTTCATCAATTCAAGGCCCAAAACTCTGCTGATACAGACCTTTTGTAAAGTTTCTCTGTATTAGCTGTTTAATTTTGAAGTTAGGTGCAGCACAAAGTTGTGACAGACATACGGATGCATGGACAGACCAACAGACAAAGGCCCATCCCTGGTACAAAACTTCTAAGTATCCAACTCATTTTTTTCACTTAACTTTATTCAAGAATGTTTCCCCTCTAAATGATCTCTGTGTCTTTAATCAGGTTAGAACCCCCCAAAATAGGTATGTTCTTGCCAAACAAGGGAGGTAATAGGCCCACCATCGATCCCAGCATCCCTGGAGTAGCATTTCCTGTGTTGGCATGTCTGATATAATCCAGACTTGGTCTCTCCAGAGGCCCAGTGTCTGACATCATGATTGATCTAATATTGTTATGAATAATTGAGTCTTTCTGGCAGTGAAAGCCAACATTATCTCCTCAAAACTTTGACCAGCAACTTTCATATTGCACCCAGGCAGTCTGGTTCATGGATTATTGCCATTTGTTTATGCTGTTTACAGGGCTAATGTTTACACTTTGAAGATGAATCGAACATGGCTTAATAAGGTTGCATGTACTTGTAAACTAGCCAAGTCCTTCATTCGTCTCAGCAGGAGGAAATTTTGTATTCCATAATAAGACTGAATTAAACCTACAGACTTGGGAAAAGGGCTATCAGAGCACATCATGCTTAGAAATTTTATTTGATTGACAATGAGTCACCTAAGAAATAATTCTGTATATATATATACCAACCAAAGGTACCACGAGAAAGAGAAACAGAACAAAACACCCATACAACAGCAATAATATAATTAAAGAATACAGCCAAGAAATAGTTTGAAGTATATCAACACATATATATAATGCACCGATCATTTGCAACTGCCACCCCTAAGGGGATGAGGATAGCCGGGGCTTAAAGTACTGTGATTCTACATTAGGTGTCCCGGATCTGCTGTGGATATTCCAGGCTTTTGATTCCAACCAAAAAACAAGGGAGTATAATCAGGAAATGCCACAATCCCAGATCCCAGACCAACCAAAGGTACCACGAGAAAGAGAAACAGAACAAAACAACCACACAACAGCAATAATATAATTAAAGAATACAGCCAAGAAATAGTTTGAAGTATATCAACACAATTGAACATCAGTGGGTCCTATCTTATACAAAAAGTTCTACAGTGCAGTGCTTATACCTGGCCTCGAGTTTATAAAACATGAGTACAGGCTCAGACTCAAAATAAAGCGCAATGATTGGCTGCTTGCGGACACGTGTCCGCAAGCAGCCGATCATTGCGCTTTATTTTGAGTTTGAGAATGTACTCAAGGGGCTGGGCTTTGCAAATTGCAACTCCAATTAACTTCAAATACTGATGAAGGATAGAAAAAGACTTTTAGCTTACGAGAATCAACTGTCTATTTTAAGTACAATGTACAATCTACAACACATCTCTTGAATGGAAAATACTCTTTTATGGGTGAGCACAGCTTCTTTTAGCTCTTATTACTGCAGAAAACTCAAAGAGCAAAATCTGACTTCAAGCTAATGAGAGTTATTAGACCGACTGTAAACCTGGAAACTTTCGCTAGAATTTTATTTTCGTTAATAGCGTTAAAAGACATATTTGGGACGTTGAAAATTTGTGACTAGGACATGATTAACCTATATCAATAAACAACAGAGTGAATTCTCCATTTCGCGAGGGTATTATTTTCGGGAAACTTCGCATATGCGAAGTTTTGTGAAAATAAAACACTCGCAAAAAAAAACCCCCAAATTTACAGTATCTATTGCAATCTAACCAAATTACTCGGACAGGAAAAGCATTTATTTTTTTGGAAACTATTTGTTTGTTTTCTTTAGCAAAATGTTTATTGATAACTAGGATGGAATAATCCTGGTGAGCAACTGGAAAATTCCAGAGTTAAGTCTCTTTTCTCCATCAACATCAAATTGATCTCTCCTCTCGTAAGCAGCTGATCCATATGTATCTGTTTTAATTAA
Source organism: Loripinus fragilis (assembly GCA_964019695.1). Classification (NCBI taxonomy): domain Eukaryota; kingdom Metazoa; phylum Mollusca; class Bivalvia; order Lucinida; family Lucinidae; genus Loripinus; species Loripinus fragilis. Next base: position 40,264,777 of record OZ026528.1, read on the forward strand.
GTTACAATGTGGCGTTATTCCTTTGGTTAATCAAAGCTAAAATTTCTCATTGGTTACGAGGATGTAATGAATATCTCACTGGGACAATGATTCCTCGGATATCACGTCTACTGGCTCTGACGGAGATGTCTGATTCCATATCGCAATGAAAATCAGCAACTTACTTATGATCCCACCAAACCACAGAAACTCCCATGTGAGGCATGTAATGACAAAGCTGGGCTTTGGCATTTGACCAGATAAGACTCAAACTAGCCTGCTCAGCTACAGGGACTGGCTAGAATCAGGAAAATTAGTAAGAATGGTTATTGAGCTATTTAACAAACTGAGCAGTTTGGGAGGTTAATCTGTATGTTTGTTGCAAGTTTTTTCACAATGTGGGCCATCATATTGATTCACTTTTCTGGTGCTCAGAGACATTGCTCCTCCACCTACAGGGATGGGCTGGGATAATGACTTTTCACTTTTCAGAGCCCTTGTATAGGCCCCGCACTGTGGGGACAAGCTCATGGTAACAACCCTGCTCTTTACTTTAAGCCCCGCCCTGCACAACAGAAAATCTCATCGGGGTAAATGTCCCAATGTTATAACCCAGGCACTTCCCCGGCACTGCGGGGACAATCAAAAAGTTATTGCTCTGCACCTTAGCCAAGCTATTCCACGGCTATCCATGTGGGGGAGGGGGGGGGGGGGTGGATACAAATGACTGGTGCATAACTTATCTATTACTTACTGCAGAATTTGGGGTTGTCTTTCTCCATTGACCAGAAGCAGTGATCAAATGCAAATGTCTGAAATTGAAATATGAAATCATAAAAAACATCAGAAAATATTTCAAATTATTACCATATTTGACCTAATATAGGAACATGCTACTACAAGCACACACTGAATGTTATGGGTTCTGATAAAGCCAGCTGAACTGGATCCACACTGTCTTTATATACATGCCATACCTCACACTGTGAGATGAAATCTCACAGAATTTGGCCCTTCTGAAAGCCGATTCCCATAAGATTTTCAAATCTCACAGAATTTTCAGACCATCTAAAAACACATTTTATAATGAAATAATCATTATAGACACTTTATTGTCTTTATCACAAGTTTCTAACATTAAAAAAATTTGGTTATTTTTGGGGAGTTTTATTTGTATGGACCCTGATTAGACTGCTCCGAAGGGAATGGAGCAGTCTGACCAGGGTCCATATTGTTTGTAAATTGTAATATAGGAGTGTGACAGGGCTACATTTTCCATTCATTATTTTGTTAAGAATATTGGGTTATACTCGTTGTTTACCCAGCTTTATTTATTCGTAGCTAGGGTGACATTTGCCGCTAATTAGTTGGTTAACTTGTTGTCATTGCAGTTTTTATTTTATTTTTCGACAATTTTAACTTGGGCATGCGCAGATGAAAGGCATGCAAAGCATAGAATAGTGTAAATATTTAGGGTAATTCAACCGGTATTGACACATCTTTGAACATTTTATAAGGTTAAGATTAGACTACTGAAATTGTATCACGTAGTGCATACTTTTCATTGCAACCATGGATGGTAGCATTTAGTGAATTGTAAATTTGATCATCTGAGAATGACCGTCGGTTGAATATTTCTTATCTCACACAAGTATTTGATTTGCACTTTCAGACTTATATTTGCCCAAAGCATCGTCCGCTTGCATGTTATTAGAACCAGTCCAGTATTTTGAAGGACATGTAAGTATGTATAAATATACATCTTTAATGCTGCTTGTTATTTCATTCGCAATATTTCAGCCACATTATGACCGAAACAATTAGCGAGTGCATGAGAGATTTTATTGTCGTGATTGGTTAGAAAAGAGTTGATATCCCTCTAGTGGATCTTGATCTGGTGGATCTTGATCATCTCGCTTCATTAGAAGGTACATGAGTGCTCATGTTTTATTGAATTTATCAAAACAAGTTAGGGAAAAAGAGATAAAATGCCAGGCTTGCCGAGCATTTTAGCTCTTTTCCGCAACAAGTTTAATAAATTCAATAATACAGGAGCATCAATGTTAGATTTTTTTATCATATGACATGAAATTTTTTTTTGAATTCATATTTTTGGAGTAAAAGTGTTAGGGTTTGTCATATGCGTGACATTAAAAGTGTCATTTCATATCATTTCCGGAAAATCTATAAACCACTAGTGGTTTATCGATTTTAATGTATGGCGTTATTTCACTCCCAGAGACGGCGTCATCTGATAAAACTGTTTTCTTGGGCTTTGGAAAACTTTTAATGGTGCTTGCAATATCACCGATATATTAACAAAGATAATGGCTCTTTCACATTTGCATTATAGAACAATTTATAGAAGATATCAATGCATAAAGATATTTTATTAAAACAAAACATTACTTAATGGAAATTCCTTCCCAGCTGTCATTAATGGATCCCAAAGAGCAATGCTAAAATTACAGCAAGGTTTAACAGACCATTCAACAACAATTCAGTCAAGTCAGACCAAGAGACGGAAAAGAAGTTAACCCTTATCCTGCCAATATTTTCTTGTTCTGAAAATGTTGTCTGCTTATGATGTCTGCTCCATGTATTCACTCTAGTACACTTTCACCATGGAAGCAAACACTATGTTCAGACTACTCCCAAATGAATTAAGGGAGCAGTGGCTCAGTGGAGCACAGTGGCTCAGTGTTAAAGTGCTTGACTGGAGACCGAGGGGCTGCGGGCTGGAGCCTCACTGGCGTCACTGCGTTGTGTCCTTGAGTAAGACACATTAATTTTATCCTTGCTTAGCACTGGTTCAAATCAAACAAAAACCAATTGAATTAAGGGAGCTGTCTGATCTGGGTCAATATTGTTTGCAATATTGGGTGACCAAAGTACATAAGCAGATGTTAGAGCAGTTGAAAATCATTGTGAATGTTGTGAAAAAGACTCAATTGAGTTTGATGAATCAATGCAATATATAGTGCAAAAAAATCCTAACAGATGCGCATGCCAAGTACTTAATGGAGCGCTTTCCGATTTCCAGTCAATCCATTTATTATTGTGCGGATCTTGATCATCTGTTAGCTGATCTAGAGCTTCACCGTTTTCATAAGTGGTTATAGATAATGAATTTCGAAACAATTATGTGCAAATAAAATTGGAATGCATCATTTTGGTGCCTTGGACTTTGTCAGACTAGCAGAGTTTGCTGAACATTCCGCCAGCTTAGTATACCATGTCGGCTTTACTCCAAGCTTACCCATTAGAACAGACATTGGCTTTTGAGAGTTACTTACATTTTTGTTAAAACTAGAACAGTAGGGCCCCACATAATGCCCTGCAGTGAAAAGGGGATAGCCATTTTGGTGGCCATCTTGGCTATCCTTCATAGGACAAAAGCCATACTCAAACATGGGTGAGAGATTGAAGAAAGTAATCAATGTTTGTTTGATTTGATTCTTTACGTCCTAGTCAACAATTTTTCAGTTATATCGGGACATGTCAGCTAGTGATTCAGGGGTGGCAATTGCAATATTTTTCAACTGACTGTGAAATGACGACCCTTTTCATTGTCAGGGAGGCCCTAGCCTCCCCCTTCCATCGTCAGGGGTGAATGGTCCAACTCCCCCCCCCCCCCCCCCCCCCCCCCCCCCCACCAATATCTCAACGGATTTACACGTTTCACAAAAACGATGTCTGGCGACGTCAAAAAAACGGAATTCCGGTATAAACTGGAAAACTGTCACCCATGTAACATGTATTTATGACCACAAGTGCACCATGACAGGCTGTTGTCATTTTGGCAGCCATCTTGGTTATCGTTTATTACACAAATCTCACAGACGATCTTGGGAAAGAGTTTGATAAAAATAACCCATATATGAAATTTGGAAGAAATCGGGTGATAAATGACTAAGTTACAGAGTGTCCACAGGCGGCGGCCATTTTGGCAAGTCATCTTGGTTATCAATTCAATCATCGGGAAAAACCCACAGTCAATCTTGGGAAACAGCTTGATGAAAGTATAAAATCATAATATGAAATTTGGAAGAAATCAGGTGATAAATGTCAAAGTTAAAGAGTGTCCACAAGTGCAAACTGACAGCTGGCAGTGGCGGACATTTTGATGGCCATCTTGATTATAGTTCATCAGACAAAAATATTCAAACTTGGACGAGAGTTTGATAAAAGTATTCTAAAATGAACTTTGGAAGAAATAGGGTGATAAATGACTTAATTGAAGTGTCCACATGAGCAAACCAACAGGCGGTGGTGGCCATTTTGTGGCCATTTTTATTATTGTTCGTCAGACATTATCCATATTGGAACTTGGGCGAGAGCTTGTTGTAAGTACTTTGGAAGAAAATGGGTAAAAAATGGCTAAGTTAGAGTGTCCACAAGTACAAACTGACAGGTGGCGGCCATTTTGTCAGCCATCTTTGTTATCGTTCATCGGACAAAACCCATATTGGAACTTGGGCGAGAGTTTGATGGAAGTAATCCATATTTTGAAATTCAGAAGAAATCCGGAGATAAATGACTAAGATAGAGTGTCTACAAAAGAGGATGAACAGACAGAAGGACAAGCTGAAATAATATTACTCTGCCAATATTCATTGACGGGGCACTAATTAGGCTTTCCACCCAAAGGCTACCCCCACCCAATGAACAAAATCCTGTGAAAAGGGGAGTCACAGAAAGAATCAGTCAGTCTTTAAAGGCAGTTAAGAAAGCTTAGAATGATCCAAGAGCCACACCGTAAGACTGATTTCTTGCCTGAATACAGAGACCTGATAGCAAAAACTGTCTTATTAATTTCCAGACAAAATGTCTTTATTTCAGTCTTATTTGCTCAAAGAGCTGAACTTTTATTTCACATAACTTGATATTTAATTCTTTACATACTGGCTGTGAAAATTTTCATGATTTTTTGTCATCTGCTGCTTTTTTTTTTTTTCAAAATATTTTTTTTTTAATCAGTGTCAACAAGTTTTTTATCCAGATGAGGCACAAGGTTTTGTCAGCCTGCCTGATCTGGGTCTAAACTGCTTAAAAAGGTTATCAGCAGATGACACCAGCAGGTAAAGAGTTAACAAGCTTGTAATAAATACAATAGAATGCAGAAACTCTATCGATCTCTAGCGCTTCAGTTTAGAAATTGAATTTTCTTGTAATACATCTGTTTTCAGCACAGCAACCCATCTAGCTGTATTAATCATACTTTACTTTAGTTTCCTCGCAGAAGAATAGTACATTACGTCGTAATTATTTCTAAAAGGTAAATTCTTTCATTTCCGATTTCAAACCCCACATATGCAGAACATCAGAGTTCATTGGTAATTTGTTTTAGGACCATCTTAACCCTTAACATGCTGAACATAGACATATTCTGAATATTAATAATGAGCTTGCTTCCAATGTGATTTATTATATGACGTCACATCTGGGAGTGAAATAACGCCATGCAATAAAATTGATAAACCACTAGTGATATGCATACCATAGAATATCAATTTTGACCTTTGTTTGTTTGATTTGATTATTTACGTCCCATCAACAATCTTTCAGTTATAAAGGGATGGGTCTTCCTGGGTTGAACCAGTACTAAGCTAGGATTAATGTTCTTGCTCAAGGACACAACGCAGTGACGCTGGTGAGGCTCGAACCCGCGGCCCTTCGGTCTCGAGTCAAGCACTCTACCACTGAGCCACTGCGCTCCTGCAATTTTGACCTAAGTGCTTCTAATGTGATAAAATGTGTAATGTAATGCCAAAAAGTGCTCAAAAGATGCTCGTAGTGTGAATTTTCTCTGTAAAGTCAGTGGGCAGTGTAATTTTGAGAAGCATATTAGGTACCTACCTTTGGAGCTTTTCTCCTTCCTCGGTCTGTACCACCACCACCACCACCAGAATCCAGAGGGCTGTAATACAAATAAAACAGTCTAGAAACGTGTCCTCACTAACCCTACTTCAGGACCCCTTCTCTATGAGCCTGTGGACCTAGATATGCAGGGACCAAGCTGGCCCAGAATTTTAGGGAGAAGTGACTTCTCCCTGCAGGAAAATTAGGGAGAAGTGACAGTCAGATAGGGAGAAGTTATAGCGCAAAATTACGACATTTTCTGTCAATTTAGAAGCAAATTAGCCATTACACATACTATTGCCATTTAATGGAAGGAGAAACATGATGCAGTGGTAGTAGATTGTCTGATAATGTCACCACAGCTTGTATTTGTGTGGTGACAGAATGAAAATGAGTCTCCCTAAAAAAAAACAAAAAAAAACAACAAAAAAACAACAACTTCTCCCTGGATCCCATTAAGGGCGAAATTTTGGCCCCTAGGACGACTATTTTGCCCTAGTCGCCCCCTAGCTTGATCCCTGGATATGTAATGGACCAGAACCATTTGACCAATTATTAAAGAGGGCCATATAAGGATCATTCCTGCAAAGTTTGGTCAAAAGCCAGCCAGTTACTTAGCTCAGGAGATGTCCTTTGAAGCAATTGTTGACACACACGACGCACGACTGACATCCAACGATCACAATAGCTCACCATGAGCCAATAAAAAAAATGGCTCAGGTGAGCTAAATAGGGTGGGGATAATAATTCAAACAAAAAAAAATAAGGGCCAGCTATTTTTGGATGAGGAATCCATTTATAAAATTTCCAAACCCTAATTTAAATTTATTTTGAACGGATGCGCGGACAAGCCCAATGAAATATGCCCCCTTCAACTTTTTCAAAGTAAGGGGGCATAAAAAGCATGGGGGGGGGGGTATATTGTGATTGTCTTTGTCCATCTGTCTGTACATGCATTATGCTATCTCCTACTAATCCAACCAAATTTTACTTGAGCTAGTCTTGCTTACACAAGTGGAGTGTGCAAGAGCATTTATTATTGGTGCTGCCATCAGGGCCTTGGGGAGGAGTGAAAAGCTGTGTTGAGATTTGCGATGGCATACCCTCAACTGTGCGATTCTTAAAAGTTTGTTTTTCGTTAATTTCTTTGATTTGATTCGTTACATCCCATCAACAATCTTTCAGTTAAACAGGGACGGGTCTTCCTGGGTTGAACCAGTACTAAGCTAGGATAAATGTGTCTTGCTCAAGGACCGCAACACAGTAACGCCAGTGAGGCTCAAACCCGCGACCTTTCGGTCTTGAGTCAAGTACTCTACCACTGAGCCACTGCGCTCCCTCTTAAAAGTTTGTATTTTCAACCTATATTGTCTGATGAATATTATTTGTTAGGACTCTAATTTACAGGTGCACTGGTACAATTATTAGAATAACCATGGTACTCCCTGAGCTGACAAGACATTAAAAAACCTAATATAGCTTAGTCGGTTTTCTGTCTGTGCCATAATCTAACTGTCTGAAACTGATCACTTCTAAATCTCTCTATAACCCTGTTAATTACGCCATTATTTTTTAAATACAATTGTCCCTTCCATAATTTAGACAAACTGGCCTCTGAAAAAACAAATGATTCATAATATAAAGCAAACAAATAGTCCATGATCAGACAGCTCAATGAGATTGGAACTATCTTTTCTTCACAAATGTAGTTGTTTTCCTTTTGAGGTGATTTGTTGGATTTTATTCTGCACTTGTAAGGTCAGCTCACCCCTGAACAGATCAATCAAGATAGTATGTACTGAATTACAATGATTTGTATAAAAATTCCCACACTGATGAGAGGGCATCAAACCTGCAGCCATTTCTCAAGTTTACAGACAAATTAATCAAAAAAAGTAATGTTTACTGTCTCTGAGAAGAAAATAACCACATTTGTCAAACTTTGCACAAGTTTTGAGATTTTTCAGGCCTTCTGTCAGGGCAAATATTACTTAACAACGACAATGTCAGAGTTAAAGACTTTTTGCTTGCTTAATGTTAGATTAAAACCATTTTAGCTCATATTATAAACATACCTAATTGCCATAAATATTTTCACTTTTTCTATGAAAATGTTTGCTTTTGGACCTTGATGGGATGGGTACAGAACATTTGAGCCGAAAAATCAAAAAGTCATAGTGGACATTTGAGCGTTTTTAAAATGGACCATTAAGCTAAAAAGAAATTACAGGTAGGCCGTCATACAGGTAAATGGAACAGGTACTTTGGTCACCATAAACTTACATGTCAAAAGCTGAGGACAGTTGCCTGTGAATTGTATCAGGAATACACCGATTGGGAAATCACTTAGGAATGTCAGAACCCTGGGCTACTAATACAGAGCCTGTAGAGATGTATAAATAACTTTGGGAACCGCAAATAAATGTTTTACAAAACTTGTACATAGCTTTAACATAGTTTTGAGCAGGGGCAACATGCAAAGGTTGAAATCTATCTTTGACTTGGCTAACGGAAGGGACACCCATTCACATGTATAAATGTACAGGAAATCTGCTCAAAAAGGTTCATTTTCCATTTCGCTCAAATGTCCACTTTTTGACGCTCAAATGTCAATTTTTATTCGCTCAATTGTCCTCTCAATCCGCTCAAATGTCCTTCGCCGGATGGGACAATGCAATGAGTACTACAACTAATTTAGAATGTAATCATTTTATGAAGAAGCCAGGAACATACCAGTCATTGGGAGGGCCCATCACAAATAATGGCATTATTGACCTTTCCCCCCCCCCCCCACCCCCAAGATCATACCTTCTCTGTTGCCAGGAAGATACTAGATTACACTAGTCAGTAAGTGGGAGGGCCCATAACAAATATGGCATTATTGACCTTTGCCCCCCAAGATCATTCCTTCTCTGTAGCCAGGAAGATACTAGATTACACTGGTCAGTAAGTGGGTTGGTTGGTTGGTTGGTTTTGTTGCTTTACGTCCCAAGTCAACAGCTATGGTCATTGCGGGATGGTCAGTTCACCTAACCACACTTTTTCCTGGGCAGGCTTGAACAAGCGGTTAACCAGTAATTCGTGCACATACTTTCGCTTGTAACTGACAACAACCCTTCTTGAATGAATCAGCAGAAGGGAGGAGAATGACCGTAGAAATAATTTCATGATCAATCTCCACGAAAGTATGGGACCGGACCGGGATCGAACTCGCTACCCCTGGATCTGCAGTCAGACACGCATCTGTAGCCAGACACGTTACTGACTGCGCTACGCGGCCCGGCATCAGTAAGTGGGAGGACCCATAACAAATATGGCATTATTGACCTTTGCCCCCCAAGATCATACCTTCTCTGTAGCCAGGAAGATACTAGATTACACTCAGGCCAGTCAGTGGGAGGGCCCATCACAAATATGGCATTATTGACCTTTGCCCCCCAAGATCACACCTTCTCTGTAGCCAGGAAGATACTAGATTACACTCAGGCCAGTCAGTGGGAGGGCCCATCACAAATATGGCATTATTGACCTTTGCCCCCCAAAGATCATACCTTCTCTGTAGCCAGGAAGATACTAGATTACACTCAGGCCAGTCAGTGGGAGGGCCCATCACAAATATGGCATTATTGACCTTTGCCCCCCAAAGATCATACCTTCTCTGTAGCCAGGAAGATACTAGATTACACTCAGGCCAGTCAGTGGGAGGGCCCAGTATTCACGAATATGGCATTATTGACCTTTGCCCCCCAAAGATCATACCTTCTCATGATACCAAATATGAAGGCCCTCCATAAAAGGCTGAGCATTCATCATACACAGTACACATTCAAGAAAAGACCACCTTACGAGGTCTTGTTTACCGGTATATACTAAAACAAACTATTCTTTAACAAAAGAATTCGCTCCCATCCCCATAATATTTGGAAAGGGATGCAAGTGAAGAGAATCATTGCTCGTTTCATTAGTCTTCCTTTCTCATGACCATAAATAGTTTAGGGTTGGTTCTGCCTGCTGTCCAGAAATGTGTAGGAACAAAACAGACTGACAGAGGGAAGTTCCCTTAAAATGGTATGTGTATGTGAGTTCATAAGCTCAATCAGTATTTTTTGGATTATGACTTTTTTTACAATGTACATGTAAGTGACTTTTTGGTTGCTCTTCAGACAGACTTGATGGTTACCTATCTCTAAGCCTCAGCTCTAAGCTTAGTCACAGAATATTCCTTGAGGGCTCAGACAGACTCACAGTAGCTGGACTGACTGACATGATTACAGAATATTATAACTTTTCTTCAAAAGCGTGGATATAACCATTTTTTAGTTGAAAATGTCTTATTGCGATAATGCTGCTTCTATTCTATTTCCTGTCCTTCAATGAATCGTAACCAAGTTTCTCCCCGTTCCAGAAGAGTTAACCAACCCCTCACACAAGTACAGAGTCAGTCAGGAAGACATTATAACAGAGAAAAGTAATACACATAATTCCTGATCACCTTTTTCTGCTTCATACATAAAAAAGTCCACATTCTAAGAAAATCTGTTTTCAGGGATTGTACCTAGGGTATTAATACCCCTACATGCTCAAAGGCAGAGACTTTGTAGCAATTTAACTATTCATGATTCTGTCTAGTGTCTTACCATGTAAGACAGTGATGTAGATCAGACTGTGCAGGCTTTGTTGTTCCTACACTTCTCTCTGACATGGCTTATATTGGAAAAACAGCTTTTGTCTCATGATATAATTTTCTTCTACAGAACCCAGTAGGAGTGCCCACAACTTTATGACTTGTACCGTATTTGATTTAATAAGCCCACTGTGTGCAGAACTTGTTTAAATTATATACCCTTTAAAAAAACAGCGTAGATCAAGAACAGCTGACTTATAATGAAGCCAGCTGATCAGGATCCACACTGTTTCTCCCCATATGATGAATCTATATTAATTAGGCCAAAATAAAAAAATAAAAAAAACTGTGTTTAGGTTAACCCGACCCTACATAAATTTACTGGTGAAACCTAGATTTTCTGGAAAATATATAATTTTATGCATTTCGAAAGGCAAAATGCCTTTCAAAATGCATAAATTTATTTTTTTTCCAGAAAAAAAATATAAAAAAAATATGTATGCCTACCACTCCTAAAATTTTCTCATAAGTTAACCGAAACACACATGTTTTTTTTATTTGGTCTAATGAAATAAATAACTGGAGCTACTGAAAATCAGAAATACATTGATGTGAACAAGCCAAGAAGTACTCTGTGTCTCCTAATAATAACATGTGTGTTTATTAGGTCAAATACCATAGAGAAGAATACGCTACCATTCATGTCAACTTTTTTCACATTTCTTAATTTACTATGAAATGAGTAGCTTCATTTCATTTTATTTTAGTCAAATTCTTCATACATTCAAGAATTAGATTGCTGTCAATATAGTTAGACAAAAAATCAAATTACTGGTTTATGGGAAAGAAAAAAACAAGCTCGGGAAGAATATCCGCTCTGATTTCCGCTGGGAGTTCCACACAAAAGTAAACAGCTTCCACAGAAAATGTGATTAAAATTTTTACTTTTACTGAATTTAAATGGCCGTAAGATATAAATGAGCCATGTACTACAATGTGTTGCACATTAAAAGGTACCTCATTGTATACTTATGGATTCTTTCATCCAGTTAAACAATAAAACATGGAGGTCACAGGTTGGAAGCCTCAAATAACATTCCAATTCCCTGTTTGCTATTCTGACAAGCATTTTGTGAATTCTATCTCTCAGATAACCAAGTTTTCAAAATTTTAGAACATTTACCATACCTACATGTATATAGCTTTTTTTTGTCAGTAATTTGTCAGTAAGCATTAGAATGGACATCTAAGTCAACTTGCTAGCCAATGAAGTCTCTCTGATTACCAATCTGACTTATGTAACCAAGATTTGCACTCAGCAGTCCAGGTAGCTCCAATGTGACTGTATCAGAGAGTTGATTCATTGACCAGTGGATGGGAGAGCCTTGGACTTTGACTGGTAAGCCCAGCAAGGGCTGTTTGATTATTCTTGAGCAGGCTTTGTTGTAGAAGTTTTTTGGTGAAATGCAACCTTAATTACAGACATATTTGTAGGGAATTATCTATTGGAAGTATAATAGATAATTCCCTGCAATAAATGAGTTTATCACATGACGACGCCTCTGAGAGTGATATAACGCCATGCACTAAAATCATAACGTAATGACTTCCGTTATAAGGATGCATAAACAATGGCAAAATATTGATGTTTTCACACCAAAAAATGTGACTTTTAAGTAATTTTAATGTCATATGATAAATAGAATCTAACATTTGTGCTCCTGTATTATTGAATTTATTTAACTTCTTGTGAGCCTCACATTTTATCACTTTTCCCCAACTTGTTTGATAAATTCAATAGAACATGAGAACTCAAGTAAGATCCTCTATATATTCCTTGACCAACAGCTGGTAATGCACAGGAATTTTCAGGTACAAACTTGGTTCAGAGGAATTTTTCAATGGTTCTCAGCTTAGCTTTGTTACAGAAGCTTTTAGTGAAATGCAGCCTTAATTAGAGCAATACAATGTTTAAAGGGAATTAGAATTTATTGGAATAAATGATGTCATTAATCTTTAATCAAACACATCCAACATGCCTTTTTATGCATTGACATTTGTGAAGCCCTCAGGGATGTGTAGGAACCCTGGAGATATAGAAACCATGAAGGCTAGAATTATGTAACTTCATTCACATTTGTCCTGCACAACCCTAATATATGTATTGAAAACAGTGTTGATCAAGATCAGAAGCCAACAGATCTGGATCTACACTGTTTTCTATGCATCTTGTATATCCATTGTAATAAATGGAATTTGTTAACAGAACTGGCTGAAAAACAGAAATATTTGTTACACATTATACATTGTACTTTGTTCAGCAGAACAATGCTTCACGCTGTTATAATTGTGAAAAATGAGGTCTTTTAAAGACACTTTCACAAGAAGAAGGTGAAGCATTGACTTAAAAAATCCTCATTACCAGGCCAAATAGTTTTTAGAAATACTCACTCTTAATTTATAATGCACAGCACAATAAGAAGGTTTGTTCTAAATTGCAGTGGGTTTACTTGTCTTGTATAAGAACATAAAGACATGTTCTCAATTTGTTGCATTCAGAACACCCTCTTAAAACTAGAAATTGTTTTTCTACGAAAAAAAGATGTCTTCCCCCTTTTGATGTCAAAAGCATGAGTCATTAAAAACAATTTCAAACAGAAACATTAAATACAATTTCTAACGGAAATTCTAGTCATTTCATGCAGACAATCAGCTGGTATCTAGCAAAGATATCTGTCAATGTAGTTGACCATTGCACAATCATAACCTGGTATAAAAAAGTCATAGATGATTGTTTTTGTGATGCACAAAGTTCCAAGGGAAATAACTCAAAGAGTATAAATGACAGAGTTACTATACTTGCACTCTGCACGTCGACACATGTTGGTTGATACTTGTATATCTTTTGTGAATAAAGCTTAAGCGGTTTTCAAGTTATAGAGCGGACACGGTTTTTGTGATGGACAAAGTTCCAAGGAAAATAACCCAAAAAGTATAAAAGGCAGAGTTACCATTCTTGCACTCTGCACGTCATCTCATGCTGATTGATATTTGTATAAAGTTTCGTGAATATAGCTTGAGCGGTTTTCAAGTTACAGAGAGGACACGATTTTTGTGATGCACAAAGTTCCAAGGGAAATAACTCAAAAAGTATAAAAGGCAGAGTTACCATTCTTGCACTCTGCACATCGACTCATGTTGGTTGATACTTGTATAAAGTTTCGTGAATATAGCTTAAGCAGTTTTCAAGTTATAGAGCGGACACGGTTTTTGTGATTGACAAAGTTCCAAGGAAAATAACTCAAAAAGTATAAAAGGCAGAGTTACCATTCTTGCACTCTGCATGTCATCTCTTGCTGATTGATATTTGTATAAAGTTTCATGAATATAGCTTAAGTGGTTTGCAAGTTATAGAGAAGACACGATTTTTGTGATGCACAAAGTTCCAAGGAAAATAACTCAAAAAGTATAAAAGGCAGAGTTACCATTCTTGAACTCTGCATGTCATCTCATGCTGATTGATATTTGTATAAAGTTTCGTGAATATAGCTTAAGTGGTTTTCAAGTTATAGAGCGGATATGATTTTTGTGATGCACAAAGTTCCAAGGAAAATAACTCAAAAAGTATTAAAGGCAGAGTTACCATTTTTGCACTCTGCACGTCATCTCATGCTGATTGATATTTGCATAAAGTTTCATGAATATAGCTTAAGCGGTTTTCAAGTTATAGAGCGGACACGATTTGTGACAGACAGACAGACAGACAGACAGACAGACAGATGGACAGACGGACAGACAGACGGACGACCAGGGAAAAACAATATGTCTCCTGACCCTGAAGGGGGGAGACATAATATATTGTATAAATAATTCAAATAAAAAGAAATAAACAAAAGTCCCAGCCTTCTAGTCCTGGAGAAGAAGATTTTTAAAGGGTTTTACCATATATGGGCATGGCAGCCATCTTGATCATGTGACCAGAACAATTTGTAGGCTAACTTATTATATCATATGAAAATTGAGTTCAATTGGCCTAGTGGTTTCTGAGAAAACTATGATGGGTTCCAATATGAGTGAGGTCAACCTTGACATTTGAACTCATTTATAGCCATTGTCTCATTAGGTTTAACATATCAAGTGAGAATAATGACTTAGGCTCAGCATATTTCAAACAAGAGGGCCCTGGGGTCGCTCACCTGAGAATGACTGTTTATAAGGATATATCATAATATCATAATCAGATTTTTTTATAAATGTACAGGTTCCACATCAGTGGGCCCCCTTCCAGGTAACTGGCTAGCTGCAGATATCAAATCTGATCTCCACACTATATAGAATTGAGAGGATGTGCCATCAACGAAATGCAAAAAATGAAAAAATCTTGTACTCTCACACATACGCTGAAAACCCTGATGGATGTGACCATCGAAGCTTGACATAACAAACTTTTGGGTTTGGTTTGACCTTTACGTCCCAGTCAACAGCAATGGTCATGTCGGGACGGTAAGTTCACCTAACCACACTTTTTCCTGGGCAAGCTTGACTAAGCAGTTAACCAGTACTTTGTGCACATACTTTTGCTTGTAGCATAACGAACTGAAAGCGAATTTGAAACTAACCCAGAACAAGTTCATAAGGATCGAGTATTGACACTGAGCCACTGCGCTCCCTTCAGTTATGATTGACACTTTAGAGATCAATAATTCTGAATTGTGGCAACTTTTTATAGGCTGCTGATATTAAACCACTGCAAACAGTAAGATTGGGCCTGATCTGGATCCGAACTGTTTGTAGACACTGATGGTATTTTGAAAGGGTTGATTTTGAAAAACGTCAGCAGACGTCAAAGCAATTATGAAAAATTAGCCAGCATGCAAAGAGTTAATAAATACATATATCTGGCCCAGACATTGTAAGTGCCATGGATACCATAAAGAGGTTCATATTTATGCTGACGAACATCAAGTTATCAATAGTTTTGCATAAAAGTGATAACTTATCTCAATTTAAGAAACCAGGCTCCAGGCTGGGTGACTTCAGATCGAGGGAATTCAGATGGCAATTTCTTCAACATAACATCATTCAGAACTTCTACAAATATAACAGATCTCTCTCTTTCCCCACTCCCCCCCCCCCCCCCAATTTAGAGTCAGAAAGATCCAAATATCACTAAATGCAATTTCAAACTGAATTAATGGTGATTTTTTTCAGCAAACAATCAATTTCATATTCAGCAAAGATATCCTGCCAATTAAAGCAGTGAACTATTGCAAAATCATTATTGGGAAAAGTAAATGACCACTATAATGGAAAATCCATCATACATCCAAATCACATGCACATCTTCATACCTTGACAATAATACCTGCAAAACTTTAAAAAGATGCAGCTAAAATTGTATGAGGAGTTGCATTCACAAGATGCCCAGTGTCTATACTCTTTGGTAGACGTTAAGCCCAAAAATGACTAAGTTCAAACTGCGAAAAAGTGATAAAAAATAATCTGAGGATTACAGCCAAATCTCATGCACATCTTCAGACCTTGACAAAACACCTGCAAAGTTTCAAAAATATCCAGCTAAAATTGTAGGAGTTCCTTTCACAAGATTCCCAGTGTCTATATGCTTTGGTAGAACATGAGCCAAACATGACTAAGTTCAAACTGCAAAAAAAAAGTGATAAAAAATAATCTGAGGATTACAGCCTAACCTCATGCTCACCATCAGACCTTGACAAAAACACCTGCAAAGTTTCAAAAAGATCCAGCTAAAATTGTAGGAGAAGTAGTATTGGGTTCACAAGATACCCATATGCTTTGGTAGAAGTTGAGCCAAAAAAAGACCAAGTTCAAACTGTGAAAAGAGTGACAAAAATTAATCTGAGGATTACAGCCATACCTCATACATATCTTCAGACCTTGACAAAAACAGTTTCAAACATCTGGATAAAATTGTAGGAGTTGGGTTCACAAGATTGGACACAATTTGTGGAGGACGGTCAGACTCACGAAAAGATTCTTGTTGGGTATTTTCTATGTTAGAAAAAGTAGGCAACATTTTTAGCAAAAAGTACCCAACAAGTTCCCTTTGAAACGGATTGCTATGAAACATTCAACCTGTTTGGGAGGTGGGGGGTGTTTACAAAAAAAAATCATAAAAAATCTTGATGTTTTCTGGTGTACTGAAGCTACATTATTACATTTTAAATTTTAATCTGATTTGTCTGATGCTGATTAAACTTTAAAGGCTGTGCCTAATGACATCTTTATGACAAACATTGAAGGTTTGTACTCAATTACCCTTATGGTAAATATTCTAAAGTTTTGAACAATTTTCTCTTTCTGTTCTCAAATAATATATGTTGGTTTTAGGGCTGAAATTCACATAAATTGTTGGAATAGCAAACAGGGACTGCTTCTTTAAGTCTGATCCATGTGGGTCTGCTTTAATTTTGTTTGTCTAGGCCTTTTCCACAGGTAACTAGTGTTCATTATTAGAACATTTATCGTACATATTACTTGTTTTGTTTGATTTGATTCTTTACGTCCACTCAACAATCTTTCAGTTATGCGGGACGGTTCTTCCTGGGTTGAACCAGTACTAAGCTAGGATAAATGTGTCTTGCTCAAGGACCACAACGCAGTGACGCCGGTGAGGCTCGAACCCGCGGTCCTTCGGTCTCGAGTCAAGCACTCTACCACTGAGCCACTGCGCTCCCATATTACTTGTTCTAACAAACAATAACTAAAGGACCTGAGTATTATCAATTATAATATGGATGCATTTTGTGTCAAACAATTTTTGAAAATAATTAAATTATATGTCTTCAGTGCAGAAAGAAATCGGTAGAAAATGTTACTGACATGAATTTCCTGTCATTTTAAAACTTGACCTGTCATTTTTTTGTGTCTAGTCAACTACATCAAATAAATGAATAATGCTTTTAGATACAGATGCATGATCATGGTGTTTTAATCCCATCAATACCACCCACCTCTTCAATATAATTTGAACAATATTGGTAGAGGGTCACCGAAGGATCATTTGTGCCAAATTATTTTCAAATCGGGCCAACAGTTTCGACAAAATTTTGAAGTTTTCCCTATATATAAATAGGAAAAACTGCCACGCTCCCTTGTGGGCATATTAATCCACCGCTCAATATGATTTGAACAATCTGCCAAATAATTTTCAAAATGGCCCAGTAGTTTTTGACAAGAAGATTTTAAAAAATTTCCCTATATACATTGGAAAAACTGGCCCCGCCCCCTGGCAGTCATGTTTTTCAATCAATCAATATAGTTTTTCGTTTTGGTTGCCAGAGCAACCACCCTGCATGGAATTGAAATCTTTAAACAACTCTGATAGAGGACCATCCAAGGATTTGGTGAAAATTTCTACCCAGTAGTTTAGGAGGAGATGTTGTTTAAAGCAAATTGTTGACAGACACAGGACGACGGACGGATATCACAAAAGCTAACCTTGAGCCTATATATGGCTCAGGTGAGTTAAAAAGAGAGATGTTACCCATGCCATGATGTGGATTGTAAGCCACTAAGACTTTGGATTAAAGTCTAAATAAGGGATTACAACCCACAAAACCGCTGATGAAAGGAACTGTCTGTCCTCAAAAAATTACAAAGGAGTCAACTAAAGATCAAGATATTCCCTATGGAAAGATAGAGCCTACAAGAAGGTTAATCAAACATGGTCAAATGATCAATCAGTTTCATGTTGTCCAATATATGGAAGAACACAAATGACAGTGAATAAGTACAGCAGCTGGCCTTTTGGTCTAAAGACTGCTCCATCTATGTTCACTCTTTCTCTCAATCAGAACAAACAATCAATCAATTGGTGAAAACTGACAATCATAACAACCAGTATTTTCCAGATTAATAATCACCGAAAATGCCATTCTAATGCACTTGCAAATGTATCGCGACGTCCGATTGGATAGTGTCATAAATTTGTTACAGTTAATCCTGCAATATACTGTCGCAAACTCGACGTCATTATGTAACGTCCCTTTTCATTGGATGACAAGTGGTTTAAAGCAGAAGGCAAGGGGTTTTATGCAGCTGGCAGCCACTGGATGTTGGCACAACATACTACGTTTCACTGTCTTTTTTAAGTAAAAATGTTTCTTGTGCATTAGAATTGGGTAACCATATTCAAAATCTTCATTTAGGGAGTATACATTCAATATGGCACATGACATAAATACATTAGCTTTTGTTTCATCAATGTGAGTGCCTAATGCATGAACAAAACTTTCTTGAGATAATGATACATAATTATTGTATACATGTATAAACATCATTGAACAGCTATCCAGTGGGGATATAGAGCTCTAGTTTTTTGTCTGAAACTTCTACATTAACAATCCATACTTTTTGTATGTGAGCAGAGAAGGCTTGTCGGAGCCTTTACTGCTTGTCTGTTGTGGTTAGCATAAAATCTAATAAGCTGGCTCAAAAAAATCTATTCAGAGCTGTTACAACTCTAATACATGGTGTTTTCTTTGTGTTGATTCTTTACGTCCCAGTCAACAATTTTTCAGTCATGTCGGGACAGGTCTTCCTAGGTTGAACCATGGAGTACTTGGAAACAGCAGATAAAGTGTATTACACATGGTTCTGTTTCAAGTAATTTTTTTTCTGATTGAAACAGGGCTTAAAGACTAATAGTTTCCTGATGTGTTAGAGATCTGATAGCCTTAATGAGTTTAAAACTTATTTCACATAATAAAATAGTTACTAAAACATGCGAGTCCCAGCAAGGCAAGCTTTCACATCAGAAATTATTCAGTTTGTACGACCATTTACATTAGATAAGATATTTACAACCTAAAATGGCAATATATCCATATTTCTCAAGGAATTTGAGTGTAATGAGGGGCTTCCAAAGCCAGCACTCACAATGCATTTATACTTTCTCTAGCAGCCTGCATGCATATCATACTCCTCATAATCTAGGGTTTCATGCTTTGTAATCTACAAATACTGGTCACAAACCTTGATGAGAGGTTTTCTCAGGACCTGACTCATATATCACAGCTTCCTTTAGCTGCTTTGATGTTAACAAACTAATTAGGCTTAAGATTTTGTCTTCTGATTATCAATTCTATCATTCATTTAGGAGACAGCTAGCTCTGAAAGAAACTCTAAAAGACATTTAATCCTTATAAGTGCCAATCGCTACTGCAGCAGACACACTTTGTCATATCTTTCTTGATTTTTGTAAAATATTACTGGTAAGACTTGACATTTCATGTGAATCATTTGCCAGCAGATGTCCAGCCTCATTCTTTGGATTTTAAAGCCACTTCAAAATATGTAAATGTCACCTTGTGTAAAGTTTTGGTGGAACTTTAAGGGTTAAAATGACATTTTATTACAGGATAGAACTTGCTTTCAGATGAACTTTTACTAGTAGACATAGCTAGCTAGCTACACCTATTTCATTTTAAACTTTACAAAAAATATCAAAGCTGAAATTTTAAGTACAAGCATGATAATGTCTGCAAGTACAACAATGCTAAGTGATAAGCAGTGTCTCCAATAAATTAGGAATTGTTCCATTCCTTAACACTTCTGCTGCCAAGCACCT